>NC_069406.1:52694697-52714697 GCF_026875155.1 Cherax quadricarinatus | reverse complement strand
GCTTCTTAAATCTCTCAAAACACCATCCTTTCGTGGCCTTAAATTCACTCACATCATCACTAGTTGCTAGGCATTTTTTTAATTAAATCACGTCATGCAAACTTCCTAGCCTTTTCACATTATGATCGCTTGAGAGACGCTATCTCCTGCTAGACTGTTTTTCATTTTATCCACACCAATAAGAGTCTCTCAACATCTTCCATCACTTGCACGATTCTTTGTTCGAAAACACAGTTAAACCTTTGGCAACAACAGCTTCCTTGATTGCCGTTTTTCTTGCCCACAATAGAAGCGATGGTTGTTTTGGTTTCTTGTACAAACCTGTCCAGGTCGTGGTGATACTGTACTCAAACTTTCATTACTTATCAATGATCTCTTTCTTCATTTCAATGGTATTCTTCCCCCTTTGAGGTGTAGGGTTGGCACTAGAAGCTTTCTTGGGGCCCATGGTCACTTATTTTTCCACAAACAGCACCGAAAAACGCGTAATAATACGAAATATTCCGAGTGTAGCTTGAATGTTACCGCGGAGGGTGGGCACTGGTAAACAAATGGGACGGCGGCACATGTGAGGCTGGTGAGGGCGCCCATTGGACGCGTCATCGGACGACAAGTCGTGAGCGGGTTTTTGTCCACTTATGCGGGGCAAACTTTTACGCGAACAAGCGTTCGCTATGCGATTGTTCGCTATGCCGGGGTCCACTGTACATGTATATATATATATATATATATTATATATATATATATATATATATATATATATATATATATATATATATATATATTTAATATATATATACTATATATTATATATATTTATATATACTATTTATATTATATATATATATACAGTGGACCCCCGCATACCGTCGGCATCATCCATATCGTTTACATCCGCATACCGCTCGCTTTTATCGCTAAAATTTTGCCTCGCATACCGCTCGATAAAACCCGCTCACGTGTTCGTCCGGAGGACGCATGCAATGTGTGTGCCTTAGCCCAGCCTCACATGTGCTGCCGGTGGATTGTTTACAGCCAGCTCCGCGGTAACATCCAAGCATACAATCGGAACATTTCGTATTTACAGTGTTTTTGGTGATTTTATCTGCCAAATAAGTGCCATGGGCCCCAAGAAAGCTTCTAGTGCCAACCCTACAGCAATAAGGGTGAGAATTACTATAGAGATGAAGAAAAAGATCATTGATAAGTATGAAAGTGGAAGTGCGTGTCTCCAATCACCATCGATACTATTGTGGTTACAGCTGCTGCTGCAAGTACTATGATTCCATAGTGTGAAAAGGCTAGGCACGTTGCCATGAAGATTTAGTAAAGAATTGCCTGCAAATGTCCCCCCCCCCCAAAAACTGGTGAAGTGAGTGAATTTAAGGCCAGCCAAAAGGCTGGTTTGAGAGATTTCAGGGATGTACTGGCATTACACAGTGTGGTAAGGCATGGTGTGGCTGCCTGTTCAGACCACAAGACGGCTGAAAACTATGTGCATGAGTTCAGGAGTACATAGAGGAGAAGGACTGAAACCTTGAACAAGGTTCAATTGTGACGAAACAGGCCTCTTGTGGAAGAAAATGCCAAAGAGGACCTTCATTACACAAGAGGAAAAGGCAATGCCAGGACTCATCCCTATGTGCTAATGCTAGTGTGGATTTCAAAGTGAATCATACTAGTGTAACCATTCTGAAAATCCAGTGTGGTTCAGGAAAAACTATGTTAAATGTTATGAGAGTTAATTGTGTGTGTTTGGAAATTTAATAGTAAGGCATGGGTCATGAGGGAAATTTTCGTCGAGTGGTTCAATGAAGTGTTGGCCCTTAGTGTGAAGGAGTATCTCCTGGAAAAGAAATTGGATCTCAAGTGCCTGCTAGTAATGGACAATGCACCTGCTCATCCTCCAAACTTGGATGACCTAATTTTCGAGGAGTTTGGGTTCATCACAGTAAAGTTCTTGCCCCCCAATACCACTCCTCTCCTCCAACCCATGGACCAGCAGGTTATTGCAAACTTTAAAAAACTTACACAAAAAGCAGTTTCACAGGTGCTTGACTTTGCCCACAGACACTCACTTGACCCTAAGGGAATTTTGGAGAGAACACTTCAGCATCCTCCACTGCTAACCCTTATAGGTATGGCTTGGGGAGGGAGTGACTACCAGGACTTTTTAACTCTGCCTGGAGAAAATTGTGGCCCGATTGTGTCGACAAGAGGGATTTTGAAGGGTTTGGGACTGACCCTAATGAGCCTATGTCTGTTGTAAAATCAACTGTGGCACTGGGGAGTTCCATGGGGTTGGATGTGAGTTTGGAGGATGTGGGAAGAATTGGTGGAAGACCACAATGAAGAGCTCACCACTGAGGAGCTGCAAGAGCTTCAGCAGGAAGAGCAACACACGCAGCTCAGAATCTTGCTGCAGAGGGAGAGAGATGGGAAGGTGCCTTCTTCAGAAATTAGAGAGATTTTTACAATGTGGGGGTAAGATGGAAAGCTTTATGGAGAAACATCACCCTGACAAGGTTGTTGCAAGCCAGTTGGCAACATGTACAGTGACAAAGTCTGGGCCATTTTAGGGAAGTGTTAAAGAGATGCCAGAAACAGAGCTCTCTCCACAGTTATTTTGTGAGAAAAGGACTCCCGTGACTCTCAAGGTGGTCCTAGTGGCATTAAGAAACAGAAAAAGAGAAGCAACCCCAGAAAAGCATATGGTACCTGAGGTGTTGATGGAAGGGATTCCCCTTCCAAATATAAACAATCCACTCTCTCTCCTCCTCCAGTCTCCCCTCACTAGAAGAATCTCCAATAAAGGTAAGTGTTATGATGTTAATGTTTGTTAGGTAAGACACATATGCAAGTTAACAACTTTATTCGAAACGTTTCGGAATAAAGTTGTCTAACTGTTTCATATGTGTCTTACCTAAAAAACCGTCGGTATTTTCCTCCTTGGCGATGAAAATTTTTTTGGTTTTATTTGATTTTTGGTCTTAGGAACGAACTCCGTTCATTAAGTGAGGGGGGTTTTTGTCCCGCTTTTCTTAGCTATCTCTGTACTAGGTTTGGGAAAAACCCATTTGGGGTAAAAAATTTTTTTCCCTTTAAAAAATGTTCTAAAAAATGTACTAAGTGTTTTTTTTTAAAAACCAAAGGGGGGTATCCCCCTACCATTTCTTAAAAAGAAAGATGGGCTGGGTTTGATTATTATCCAAGGTTTGAAGCTAATTCTCAGGAAGTTTTGAAAAAAGGTTGGACAAGGGGGGTAGGTAGGTGTTTTAATGGGGGGTTTTGGGTAAGGATTTGCCTAGTATGAGCCAGTGGGGCCTACTGCGTTTCCCTTTCCCATTCTTATGTTTTAAAGTCCAAAACTCAAAAGGTTCTTTAAAAACTGGGTAAAAAGAAAAATGAGGGGGGTCCCTGGTGTTTTTTAAAGCAATAAACATAGCTTAGGTTTATCCAAAAAATGTGGGCTTGTATGGAGTTGGTGTTTTTTATCAAATTGTAAAAACCCTAACATCCCCATTGATTATTTTTTATTTTTTTGGGTTTTTGTCGGGGCCCAAGGGCAGCTTAAAATTTATCAAGCCCAATTCCCCGGAAAAACCGGGGGGAGTTTTCGCTCCCCAATCCCTGGGCTTTTCAAAAAAAAAAGAACAAGAGTTCCTTTGAAAAATAAACCCCTTTACCAACCCCCAAAAAGGGAGGGGAAATTGCCCCCCCAGCCCCAAGTTCGGGTCCCCCCAAGCGGAGAAAAATGGAAACCCACTAAAAGAAGCCGTTTATGGTGGCCCCCCCTGTAATGTGTCAGTGGGCCCAAGTAGTAAGGTAAGCGTCGCAATGAATTTGGAGGGAAAAGTGTCGGATACTCAAGCTAGAGCGAGATGCCACCAACAAAGGCTGGCCAGAAGTCCCCCCCAAAAAAAGTCCCTTTAGGACCTTGCAGGTTGTTTAGGGGTCCTCTCTCTTTTCCCCCGGACTGACGAGGTTTGGGAAAATGAAGTGAAATAGTTGCCCTTTTGGGTTTTTCAGGATGTTCCTTTGTTTGTAATAATAATAATAAAAAATACTTTATTTCTGCAAGTTTCTTTTACAAGATATACAGGGCCTAGCCGAATACTACAAGGGAAAAAGCCCTTTGTTACGCATAGCATTTCAAGCAAATTAGGTCAATTTTGTCCCAGGATGCAACCCACACCAGTTGACTAACACCCAGGTACCCATTTTGCTGATAGGTGCCTTTATTATTATTAATTATAATCATGGGAAGCACTAAACCTGTAGGATTATACAGTGCCTGTGGGGAAGGATGGAAGGTATTCAGGCTCAATTCAGATAACTGGAGCACAGATCCAATTCCCCTAGATAAGAGCCCCTCACCAGCATCAAGGAACCTCCCTTGAGGACGAATGCCTTGAAGAAACACGTCCTACAGTTTCCTGCCGTACCGGGAAATTGCTCCCCTGGATTTCTGTGCATGAGCTGAGTGTGCTAGCACTCGAGCTACATATTGGTTCAGTGGTGTCAGACCAGGCCACAGGGGCTTTGACCCCTGAAACCCTCTCCAGGTATGTATGTATAATATTCAACAGAACAACATTCAGCCACAATTACTTGTTAGTGCAGACATGGCAATACCTGGTGTATACATGGAGGGTGTTCCAAGGGTCAACACTCCCGCGGTCTGGTCCATGACCAAGCCTCGTGGTGAATAAGGGACTGACCAACCAGACTGTTAATGCTGGGTGCATGCAAACTAGCAGATGAACCACAGCCCAGCTGGTCAGGTATTGACTTTAGGTGTCTGTCCAGCTCCCTCTTGAAGACAGCCAGGGGTTTATTGGTAATCCCCCCTTATGTATGCTACAAGGTAGTTAAGTCTTGAGCCCCTAACATTTGGTGTTGTCTCTTAGCATACTCATGGCACTCCTACTTTTCATTCAAGGGTTGTTACACCACTTGCCGAGTCATTTGCTTTCACAGGAAGTGATTTCCACTTGCAGATTTGGGACTGGTCCTGCTAGGATTTTCCAAATAAAAAATAAAAACTGCACAAGAAAAAACTATTTATTCCATGAGGAAGATAGGTTATCACAAAATATTCAATAATGCTCTACCTCTGCCAAGGACCAACATTCAATAATAGAACTTTAATCCTTAACATAGGGAATGCATAAGTAAAGTAAAAGGGCACAAGCGCAACTAATGTGACATTTTATTGTGGCAATGTTTCGCTCTCCAGGAGCTTTGTCAAGCCGTTACAAAAAATACATGCACACAGAGGGTATACATAGGCTCAGAGTGAGCCTATATATATATATATATGTGTCCTTTTACTTTACATATTGTCAGTAATTCTACCAACATTATTTCATAGGAAATACAGTACATTATGTATATATCTACACACCCTTTCAGAATGTAGCTACAAGTTGTCTATGGGCTAAGGACGAAAGGGAGAAAAGAAACAAAAGGGAGAGCCAGGGTGAGAGAAATAAGTATTATTACTATATTTAAGGGTAAGCACTAAAACCGTAGGGGTCACTGCACCTGGAGAATGGAAAAAGGGATGCAATCTGGATCGGACTAAGGAAGGAGGAAAAATGCAACTCCCTGGATCAAGAGCCCCTCACCAGCATCAAGGAACCTCCCCTGAGAGTGAGAGCACTAAGAGCCCCTGCGCCGCCGCAACAAACCTCCACAGCGTCAGCCATACACCACCATCATACATCCCGCCATTACACACCAACAACATACTTTAACCTACTCTACCATACTTCAACTTCAGCTATGAGTCCTTACCTACCACAACAATCATAAGTTTAAAGATAAAACTCACATTTCTAGCTGATAACTTGAATTAACTATGAAACCGCCATTCCCCCTCCTTTGTGGCACAAAGCAAACATGGCGTCTTTCCGATTGCCTTGTTCGAACACAACCTCCTCATAATAATTGCCAAAATTCATTACTCTCGTTTATGCAATTACATGCATTACTTTTAACAATCAAAAATAATTTACTCTTATCATTTTAAATATTGATCATCAGATTAAAATGAGTAAAAGAGCAGCAGACATGTAAAAGTTGAACCTTTAGATGGGATTCGGAGGCAGAGTGTTAACGTACCCACCCGAGCACAGGAGGCCCCTATCTTATTTCACATTGTTATCGAATTTCACACAGCTCCCACCCATCAACTTACTTCCTACCTTTACTTGTCATGTATGACTTACTCTTTACACATACACAACAATTAAATGTGGAACAAACACACATAATACAGTTCAGGACATTGAAGGAATAATTCAGGTTCTGAGATGTTTTAATGGTACAAATTAGTATTTGTTTTATTATTACGATTAGCATTACGGATTAGCGTTTTCTGGTTAATCACAGGAAGCGCTAAACCAGGGTATATAGGCCTGAGAAATAGAGGATTTGATCGATCCAAGAAAGAGGTAATCAGTACCTTGGATCAGGAGCTTACGCTTCAATGCATCCCCGTAATTCGGAGATTTTTCTCGCTGAGCGTGGCGTATTTCCTAAATATATTTGCATGCTCGCTCTTACCTCTCGCAGGGTGGATTGGGACCATGCAGCTATTTTCATTGATTCCCCCTCAAGGAAGGTTCCTTGATGTTATGGTGAGGGGCTCTTGATTTAAGGGAATTGGATCTGTGCTCCAGTTCCGCCGAATTAATCCTGAACCTTCATCTCCCACCCCAGGCCTGTATAATCCTCAGCGGTGTTTAGCGCTTCCCCTTGATTATAATAATAATAATACATTTGATTCCACTTTGTTAACATTCACTGTAATTAGCCAGGAACGTCAATACTAACCAATGATTGGCCCAGACATACTGCACGTCCCAAAAATGTATTATTGCTTCTTTCCCAAAATAATTTCCACGAGAAATAACAGACTGTGCCATGATTTAAATAGCATGTTAGGAAAAAGGACACATGTGCAGCTACTCTGACATTTTACTGCGGCAACATCTTGCTCTCCAGGAGCTTCATCAAGCCGTTACAAATAATACATGGACACACAGGGTATATGATATAAGTAACAACATGAGGTGAAAGCATAAGCACTACCGTAGTACAAGTGGCGGTAACTCTTAATTGTTATGTGATTGCAGTTTATTGTTGGACAATTCTTGCTAATACCTCTTGAGATGAAGCTACCTTTATTATTATTGAATTATTAATCGCCATTTCAGACACCATTAAGGTGTCTGAAATGGCGATTAATAATTCAAGGCATTTATTACTGCGGAAATTTACTTGTGATGAATGGTTTGAAAAACCGACAAGTTGAAGATTGAGACACTTATGCAACTTGTCCAACCTTTGGACGAAGACCTATTTTGGCTAGTGGATGGTACCACTATGACCTCACCTCCTCCTGCTTCACCTCACCTCACTACAGTATATAAGCCACGTCTACGGCCCTATGCTGTACTTTCTACAAGATTGATGGACTGAACACATCGACTCCAGGCTGAGGGACTGATTACCTCAAACTCCTCCTCTCCTTACGCCTTTCTACTTTGTATCGGACTGATAAAGCCACTGTGTGGCGAAACGTTTCCTGAATAAAGATTCCCATATGTTGCATAAGTGTCTCAATCTTCAACTTGTCGGTTTTTCAAACCATTCATCACAACTGTCTGACACTGCAGCATCATGGGATCTTGTTACAAAGAATTCTTCAACACTTGTCCAACCTTTGGACGAAGACCTACTTCGGTTAGTGGATGGTACCACTATGACCTCACCTCCTCCTGCTTCGTCTCACCTCACTACAGTATATAAGCCACGTCTACGGCCCTATGCTGTACATTCTACAAGAATGATGGACTGAACACATCGACTCCAGGCTGAGGGACTGATTATCTCAAACTCCTCCTCTCCTTACGGCTTTCTACTTTGTATCGGACTGATGAAGCCACTGTGTGGCGAAACGTTTCCTGAATAAAGATTCCCATATGTTGCATAAGTGTCTCAATCTTCAACTTGTCGGTTTTTCAAACCATTCATCACAACTGTCTGACACTGCAGCATCATGGGATCTTGTTACAAAGAATTCTTCAACACTTGTCCAACCTTTGGACGAAGACCTACTTCGGCTAGTGGATGGTACCACTATGACCTCACCTCCTCCTGCTTCGCCTCACCTCACTACAGTATATAAGCCACGTCTACGGCCCTATGCTGTACATTCTACAAGATTGATGGACTGAACACATCGACTCCAGGCTGAGGGACTGATTACCTCAAACTCCTCCTCTCCTTACGCCTTTCTACTTTGTATCGGACTGATGAAGCCACTGTGTGGCGAAACGTTTCCTGAATAAAGATTCCCATATGTTGCATAAGTGTCTCAATCGGAAATTTACTTCTTTGATCACTAAGGCGGGCATCATAGAATCTCATTCAATGGCTGGAGTTCCTCTGCTGCATATATGCGTTGCTGAGTTGGTCTTTTTTGCATACATGGACTATATCTGGAGAGGGTTTCAGGGGTCAACGCCCCCGCGACCCGGTCTGTAACCAGGCCTCATGGTGGATCAGGACCTGATCAACCAGGCTGTTACTCTTAGCCGCACGCAACCCGATGTATGAACCACAGTCCGGCTGGTCAGGTACTAACTTTAAGTTTCTGTCCAGCACCTTCTTGAAGACAGCCAGGGGTAAGTAAGTAAGTAAGTAAGTAAGTAAGTAAGTTTATTCAGGTAAACACAAATACAGTTACATAGAATTATCATACATAGCAGCATATGTGTAGGGAACCTAGGATAACCCAAAAAAGTCAGACAGAGTGACTTATTTCCATTATAATAGTATAAAGGTTATAATATTTTCTTATTATTCTACAATGAAGATAACATCTTATTATCATACTAAAAAGACTATCTGCTACACCAAGGTCATTAAGACTATCTACAATACGAGGGTCATTACAAGGAATAAGGTAAAATTTACACGTATGTTAGCTAAAAAATAGAAATCATTCCCTCCCTTTCTGTAGCTACATTCATCAGACACCTTTTGGCACTCTTCTTGAACTGGTTCACGCTATGACTGGCTTTGACATGTGCGGGTAGTCTGTTCCATTCCTTTATTGCTGTACAATAAAAGGTGTTTGAAGCCTGGCCACTGACTGTGGGTACTACAAAGTTGTGCTCTCTCCCCTAGTACTATGATTGCTTTGGTTCCCAACCTTGACAAAATTGACAGCAAGATATTCTGGACATTGTTTGTGAGCAATTTTATAAACATGATTTAGCTTCAGTTGTTTTACTCTGTCTTCAACATTTAGCATATCCAACTGCTGTAATTCATCCTGGCCTACATGTTCTCTTGGTCCCAGCCCCAGGATGAATCTTACGATTTTGTTCTGGGTGATTTGCAGTCTATCTTTCAGTTTTTTTGTCAAGGCAGAGTACCAAGAAGAGCAAGCGTAATCCATATGGCATTGTATAAGGGCTAGACATAGGGTCCTGCGAGCCTCAGTAGGTAGACACTGTGCTTGTCTATACAGGAACTTCAGTTTGGCATTCGCTTTCTTTACTACACTGTTCCCTATCAATTCTCCTGACATGCATGGGTCAAAGGGGATTCCCAAATATTTTACTGATGAAACCAAAGTGATGGGCTCCCCATTACATTGAACATTAAAATTATTTACCCTTCTCAGTTTATGTTTCGTGCCAAAGAGAATGGCTTCAGTTTTCCCTAGGTGTAATGATAGTTTGTTGTCTACTAACCATTTGCTGCAGGACTCCAGTTCCAGTGTTAAAACATTAGCAATATCTTGTGGGTCTTTACCTGACACTAACAGAGCACTGTCATCTGCATACAGTAGGAGTTTGCACTTGACACTGATAGGCATATCATTGACATAACATAAGAATAATAAGGGACCCAGAATACTACCTTGGGGAACTCCACATGTTATCGGCAGGGGTTCTGATTCTGTTTTGTTGATTTTGACTATTTGTCTCCTGTTGCTAAGGTAGGACTTAAAAACCCGTCTACAGAACCTATACCAATAGCTTGAAGTTTATTACATAATATATTGTGGTTGACAGTATCGAAGGCCTTTTGCAGGTCTAAGGTTACCATGCCTATGAGGTTCCCCTTTGACATTTCAGTTCTCAGGTAATCCATCAGATTAATAAGGGAGGTGTCGGTTGAGTAGGATCTTCTAAAGCCCGATTGATAGCTATGGAGAATGTTGTTGTCATTAAGGTACTTAACTACTTGAGAATACACCGCCCTCTCTAGAATTTTAGATATTATACTGAGTATACTAACAGGCCTATAGTTGCTTACATCAGACCTACTATTTTTCTTGAAGATAGGAGTGACTCTGGCCTCCTTGAACCCCTCCGGTACTGTATTAGTGGTGATTGATAGATTATTATGTGAGCAATAGGGATTGACAGTTCAGAAGCACCATCTTTTAGGAACTTAGACGGGATGTTATCAGGGCCTGTGCTCTTAGTTGGTTTAACCTGCTTAGTTCTTTTTGAATAAAGTCATGAGATACACTTACTAGTTGACAACTGTTTGGGGTTACCCCTTTATTGGTATAGTATGTTTGAAACTTATCAGAGTCTGTGTTAAAGGTATTTGATGCAGCTGGTAGTTTACTTACTAGTGTTGATGCAACAGATGTGTAGTAGGAATTAAAGCAATTTGCCACCTTAGATGTTTCGTGGCATACCTCATTATCGATAGTGAGTACTATGTTAGACCTATCTACTGGCTTATGGCTATACCCCAACTGTTTTAGTTGTTGCCAGAGCTTTCTGGGGTTATGCTTATACTCTTCAATTTTTGAGCAGTAGTGCTATTGGTAATCTCCCTTATGTATGCTGGGAGGCACAGTCTTGGGCCCCTGACACTTACTGTGTTGTCTATTATCGTGTTGGTGGCGCCCCTGCTTTTCATTGGGGTAATGTTGCATCGTCTGCCGAGTCTTTGTGTTTTCATAGAGAATAATTTTCGTGTGCAAGTTTGGTACTAACCCCTCTAGGATTTTCCAAGTGTATATAATCATGTATCTCTCTCGTCTGCATTCTTGGGAGTACAGGTTGAAGAACTTTAAGCTTTCCTAGAAACTGAGGTGTTTTATCACAGTTATGCGCACCGTGAAGGCTCTCTGTACATTTTTTAGGTCAGCAATTTTACCTGCCTTGAAAGGTGCTGTTAGCGTGCAGCAGTATTCTAGCCTAGATAGAACAAGCGATCTGAAGGGTGTCATCATGGGCTTGGCATCCCTAGTTTTAAGGTTCACATTATCCATCCTGTTATTTTCTAACAGATGCGATTGATACAATGTTGTGGTCTTTGAAGGTGAGATCCTTCGACTTTATCACTCCCAGGTCTTTTACATTAGTTTTTCGTTCTACTGTGTGCTTGGAATTTGTTTTATACTCCAATATAGTTTCAATTGCCTTATATTTTCCATATCGGAGTAATTGAAATTTCTCATCATTGACATTCATACTGTTTTCTGCGACCCATTTAAAGATTTGGTTGATGTCTGCCTGGAGTTTTGCTGTGTCGTCAGTGGAGGACACTGTCATGAAAATTCGGGTGTCATCTGCACGGGAAGACAGTGCTGGCTTACATCCGTGTCAGATATGAGGATGAGAAACAAGATGGGAGCCGCCTCGGACTTTAGTCTGTTAACTTATTATTATTATTAAAGATTCGCCGGTATTCTCCCGGCCCGGGCCTTTTCCAAGTGGTGGCCCGGCAGTCTGTTAACTACTAAACTTTGTGTCCTATTTGTTAGGAAATTTTAGATCCATCTACCAACTTTTCCTATTCTTTTAGCACGCATTTTGTGTGCTATTACATCATAGTCACATTTGTCAAAGGCTTTTGCAAAGTCTGTGTATACTACATCTGCATTTTGTTTGTCTTCTAGAGCATCCAGGACCTTGTCATAGTGGTCCAATAGTTGGAACAAGCAGGAGCGACCTATTCTAAACCCATGTTGCCCTGAGTTGTGTAACTGATGGGTATCTAGATGGGTGATGATCTTGCTTCTTAGAACCCTTTCAAAGATTTTTATGATATGGGATGTTAGCGCTGTTGGTCTGTAGTTTTTTGCTATTGTTTTACTGCCCCCCTTGTGGAGTGGGGCTATATCTGTTGTTGTTAGCAGTTGTGGGATGACACCCGTGTCCATGTTTCCTCTTCATAGGATGCTACAAACACATGATAGGGGCTTCTTGCAGTTCTTGATAAACACGGAGTTCCATGAGTCTGGGCCTGGGGCAGAGTGCATGGGCATGTCATTTATCGCCTTTTCGAAGTCGTTTGGCGTCAGGATAATATCAGATAGGTTTGAGCCTACCAAATTCTGTGTCCCTCTCATAAAAAATTCATTTAGGTCTATTACAACCCAGGAGTCCCAAAGGCCTGTTATCCTGGGTGTAAAGGGAGCAAAATAAACACAGCAGAAAAACTTTTGACTTGTATTATCCTTCACCAATTTAGAACAGAAGTATGTACACTATATACACTATGTACAACAATAGGTATTAGTGCACTCCACGGTAAGCAAGGCAGAATAGAAGCCACTAGAGAGCAGACCGTACTTCAACCAGCTCTAGAATGGGAATGACAAGGGCAGACAGGTGAGTGGTACCCACAACACCTCTGTGATTGCCAAAACCATCTTCTCATTGGCTGGAACCAGGGTACTGACTGAACGACAGGGCCCCATCATCAACCCTAGTACCTGGTTCGCTGGTTGGGGGAGATAGCCTTTCAGTGAGGGTGTGTACATGCGCCGAATAAAGGATACATACTCTTTGCATGCCACAAGGTCTTCATCTCTCAGTCTGGTTAGCGGCTCTCTGAAAACCGAGTCATACTGGGACTTGAGGACTTGAATGGCTCACTCATTTCCTTGCTGTCATCTGTGTAGGACCCATCTCGTCTAAGTAGGGGCCCAGTACTGGATGTTGTTCTCGACTTTGCTTTGGCATAAGAAAAGAAATATTTTGGGTTTCTTTTAATTTCATTTATGGGTTTTAGTTTTTCCTGCATTTCTTGACTACTGTAAGATTCCTCTAGCTTTAGTTCGATGTTTGCTATTTTTCTGACCAGTGCATCCTTTCGTATTACAGATATATTGGCCTCTTTTAGCCTCTGTTATTCTTTGACTTCACCTGTATAGGGAGTGACTTTCTCTTTCTAGTTTACATCTTCTCTTCCTTTTCCTTAAAGGAATATACCTTGAGCATACCTCGAGTGCTACAGAGTTAATTTGTTCTAGACATAGATCTGGGTCCGTGTTGCTTAGGCTATCTTCCTGGTTTATATCATTTAGGACCTGGTTGATTTGGTCTCACCTAATGTTTTTGTTACTGAAGTTGAATTTGGTGAAGGCTCCCTCGTGACTGATCACTTCTTGTTGGTCTGGGGTCCTACGCATACATGTTTGAACCTTTATTATATTGTGATTTGACTATATTGTGTTTGATATGGTAATATTTCGTATCATATCACCATTGTTAGTGAAGATGAGGTCCAGTGTATTGTCCAATCTTGTTGGCTCTATTATTTGCTGGTTTAAGGTGAATTTAGTGCAGAGATTTAAAAGCTCGTTTGTGTCCAAGTTTTCATCTGAACTGCTTCCTGGGGTTGTCTCTGCTACAGCATTTTTTGCTACATTCCTCCATTTTAGGTGCCTTAGGTTGAAATCCCCCAGGAGCAAGATGTTTGGGGCAGGAGCTGGAAGATTTCCCAGACAGTGGTCCATTTTCGGTGGCCCGGTGGTCTGGTGGCTAAAGCTCCCGCTTCACACACGGAGGGCCCGGGTTCGATTCCCGGCGGGTGGAAATTCCGACACGTTTCCTTACACCTGTTGTCCTGTTCACCTAGCAGCAAATAGGTACCTGGGTGTTAGTCGACTGGTGTGGGTCGCATCCTGGGGGACAAGATTAAGGACCCCAATGGAAATAAGTTAGACAGTCCTCGATGACGCACTGACTTTCTTGGGTTATCCTGGGTGGCTAACCCTCCGGGGTTAAAAATCCGAACAAAATCTTATCTTCTCTCTCTTCAAAATCTGTTCCTGGAATTGTTGGGAAGTTGCATCCGTAGGCTTGTACAGAATACAACCACAATGACCAGGCCCTGGTTCTCGATCTTTACTGCTAACTACATCATTTGAGCCATGTAGTAGTTCGAGCATAACAGTGACTCTGTGACGTACAGGCCAATTTGCTTGTTCACTCTGTCGCATCTGTATAGGTTATAACCCGGGACCCACATTTCATTGTCAAGGTGATCCTTTATACGGGTCTCTGTGAAAACCACGATCATTGCGTTTGACTCTGTAAGCAGTCGACATATGAAAGGTATTTTGTTTTCGTTGCTGGCTTTTGACCATGTATATGTGCGAAGATGATTGTCGTCGCATTGGTGGTATTGGGGGAGGGGGGTCTTTTTTTCTGGCACTAATATCTGTTGTTTTGGAGTGGAGGCCATTGACTGTGGTTCCGCTCCAGAAATGATCGGAGTTGGTGTACGATTTCTGTTATTTCATGCCAGCTTTCATTCCTTCCTGGGCTAAAAAAAAACCTCTCTCTGGAGTGGTTGTGGCTGCCCATGTTTCCCCATGGTCTGGATGTTCTGTATCTTATTGTCCCATTTAGGTGGTCTGCCCGACAAGTAAGTCTTTCCTGAACTGTCTTTGTCTTTCCCGAACTGAAGAGTGACACATTTCAGTGTGGAAAAGCTTACAGGAAGGAAGGCTGCATTTTCCTGTTTTCATATGGGTACGGCATTTTCTGGGGTGGTCAAGGTTGCACGTCCCATCTGTTTTTCCAGATATTCCATGCCTGCAGATACCTAAAACATAGAATTTGCATAGGTCTAATTTCTCTTTGCCTTGGTTTTTGGTGACTGCATTCTCTACTGGTACATGTTTTTGTCTATACTATTTTCAGCATTTATACTAACAATGGTGCCTTCACCATTTTTTCTGGTATTTTATCTTCACTATTCCTTGAGGCATCCCCTTGTTTACTATCTCCAGTGGTATTGCTAGTTTGTAACTTTTGATTTTGCATGTCCTTGTTTACACCTGTTTTCTTACTAGAGCTCCTGTCTCCCTCCAGGACATCAACTTTCATTTCTGCATTCTTACAGTTACTATCTACCAGGATAGCATCTGCACCAGGGACAATAGCACCATCTGGCCCAGTCCTTTTATTTCCCCATCTGTTATAGAATGCTCTCAGGTTTTCTATAAAGGCCGTTTTGATGTTTCCGTCTTTTAACACCAATATGATTTTTTTTCCACAGTTGGTTCTCATTTGGGCATACCCAGAAACACTTCCCTGGTTTAATATCTCTTGTAGATGATTCCTAAATATCTGCACAAGATGCATGGGCCCATTTCCCATAGAAGTTGCACGTAATCCATGCAGAAGCCCGTTTGTTACTGCGGTTGCAGACTACACATATATTCTACTAATAACCTCCTTAAAGTGTAAATCTGACTATTTGTACGTGTAGGTGTATAAAACAATCTTACCACTGCTAGCAGTAACTATTTGAGTATTTGATAAGGGCACCTATGAACCCCATCAGTTTATAAATCTGGTCAGAGAATTCCATATTTTTCAACGAATCCAGTTGGGTGTTAAAGGCACCTAGAAACTCTGTCAGCTTTTGAATCCGGTCATTGGTTCACTTATTTCATGGACAGATCCGGTCAGTGGATCACTTATTTTTGAACAAAACGGTCGGTGATTTTGGACTAGCTCATGAAAGTACTACTGGAATATTATTTAACAGAGTAATATGTGTTCAGTTTGATACAAAAAGTATCACTTGCATATTGGACAAACCAGTATTGTATTGTATATATTCACCAGTACTGCTGGCCCGGGTCTTCTCCAGATGGTGACCCGGCCTTGGCTCCCAAGGTTGGGAGTGTCTTGAGGGATGTCGTTGTCTTGAGGGCGGTGGTGGTTCCCAGGTATGAGAGTGTCTTGAGAGCACATCAGCGGTGAGCAGCTGACAGTGCATGGACGGCTTGATGATACTGGCAGTAGCAGACAGGCAGAAAGGGCAGAGGCAGCGATTACAAGGTTCAATTAGGGCCACACCCCAGCTGTAGCACCTAGCAAAGTGCTGGGGAAACTTGTCTTCACAGTGAGTGGTCGATGATAGGCTTGCTAGATGAGGGACTCGTCTTCGAGAGACCCATTCTGGACAGTCCTGAATTTCTTCTTTGAGATGTGCTCGATTTCCAGGTGTAAGGTTGCAGAGAGTGACGCGTACTTACCTCTGTGAAGACCTGTTTGTGTGCTCTCGGTGAATCTGAACCAGGATGCCCTCTCTTGAGCAACTTTACCAGCAGCTGAGAGAGGAGCTCAGAGTTGCTAAGCTGGAGATACGGCGATTAACGGAGGAGAACATGAAGATTCGTAGTGGTCCTCTTGTTGTGAGTCCCCAGGTTAAGAGGGGAGCTTGGTCAGTGGCAGGGCAACATGGAACCAAGCTGAGGATCAAGAAAACGGTTGGAGAGGTAGAAACAACGAGAAACCAGAAGACTACCGTGGAAACTTCCAACCCATTCTCGGTGCTACCTGACGAATGTGAGTGTTCTACTGGGAATGCCACAACGAGCACCAAGGAAGCATTGGCAGACTTGAGTGAGACATCCCTAGAAACCCCAACGAAGACCATCGGAAGCATCTTGACGAATTCCACAAGTGGTGTAATGCTACCTGACGAATGTGAGTCGACTACCGGGAGCATCACGACGGACGACTCCAAGGAAGGTAAAAACATTGTTGTTGTTGGGGATAGCCAGATTAGGTACATGGATAGGGCATTCTGCTTGAAGGATAGGAGTAGGAGGCAGAGAGTGTGTTTTCCTGGGGCTGGGATGAAGGATATTGTCAGCCGTCTGGATGACATCATGAGAGGTAATGGGAGAAATCCTATTATCTGTCTCAGTGTTGGAGGCAACGATGTTGGCAGATGTAAGAGTGAGGACCTGATTAGCAGGTATAGGTCAGCAATAGAGATAATTAGGAGGAAGGGTGGGAAACCTGTCATATGCGGCATTTTGCCAAGGAGAGGAGTTGGAAATGAATGGTTGTCCAGAGCAATTGGTGTCAATTGCTGGCTGGACAAATACTGTAAGGAAAATGCGGTAACATTCATTGACAACTGGGACCTCTTCTACGGCAGAAATGACATGTATGCCAGGGATGGGGTTCACTTATCTAGGTGTGGGGTGGGAGCACTGGCCAACGCAGTGGAGGGAGCTGTTAGGTCTTTAAACTAGGAATAGTTAGTGGTATGGGTTTTGGCGAGAAAACAGTGAAGTCACAGTGTAGTAATATGAGTACTTCGAGAACTAGTAATAGGCAAAATGAGGTGGATATTGGAAAGCCAGTGGCACTAATTGACAAGGACAGTAATAGGTTTAGTGGAATAACAGAAAGGAGCAGGAAGGGTAAAGAGAGAGGAGGGTCTTTAAATATATATTACACAAATAGTCGCAGTGCTAGGAATAAGATGGACGAGTTGAGACTAGTTGCTAGTGCAGGTAACACTGATGTATTTGCCATAACTGAGACGTGGTTTAATTCAAAAAGTCAGGACTTGCCTGCAGAATGTCACATTCAGGGTTATAAATTGTTCCAAGTAGATAGAAGTGTCGGGAAGGGGGGTGGGGTGGCATTGTATGTCCGAGATCAATTGAACTGTTGCATAAAAACGGGTATTAAGTCTGAAGTAACACATACAGAGTCTGTTTGGATAGAATTTTCAGAGGGGCATGAAAAATTAATTTTAGGTGTGATATACCATCCCCCAAACTTAGATAGGGACCAGGGGAGACTACTATGGGAGGAAATTGTTAGGGCCGCAAGGCACGATAATGTAGTAATTCTAGGAGACTTTAACTTTAGTCATATTGATTGGAATTTCTTGACTGGGAATTTAGAATCATACGACTTCTTAGAAGTAGTTCAGGATTGTTTTTTGAAGCAGTTTGTGACAGAACCTACAAGGGGTAATAATCTGCTTGACTTAGTACTGGCAAACAATGAATCCCTTGTCAATAATTTAGAAGTTTCAGAGGAACTGGGTGCTAGCGACCACAAATCAATTACATTTAGCATTGAATGGAAGTATGATAGTAGGGATAACTCAGTAACAGTCCCAGATTTTCGCTTAGCAGATTACGATGGGCTTAGAGAACACTTATCATCTGTTGACTGGGGTAACGAAGAGAGCTATCAATATGACAGTTTTCTGAACACTATACATGCTGTTCAAAGAACGTTTATCCCATATAAAGAAATTAGATCAAATAGAAATGACCCAAAATGGATGAATAATAAGCTCAAATGTCTACTAGGGCATAAGAAAGGAATTTATAGGCGTATCAAAAGAGGTGAGGGTCATCTTATGAATCAGTATATTGACATTAAGAGGGACATTAAAAAGAGGATAAGAAAAGCTAAAAGGGACTATGAAATTAAAGTTGCTAGGGATTCTAAAACTAACCCAAAGAGTTTTTTCCAGGTCTATAGAACAAAAGTTAGAGATAAGATAGGTCCCCTTAAAAATAACTATGGGCATCTTACTGACAAAGAGAATGAAATGTGCTCGATTTTAGTGAGGGGAAAGGGCCCAAGGCAAAGATCGGCTGGATTTTAAAAAACCACACGGGCTACCAGATGGTCAAAATGCCTTGTATTAACTCGCCAAAGCGAAGTTCCCGAAAAATAAGAAGATAGGACAGTCAGAAGGATAGCAATATATGTAGTGTGTTAAGTGTGTGGGCCAGTGTTGATGTATGGGTGAGGGAGGATTGGGAAGGATGGGGGGATGGGGATGAGAGGGGTGAACAAGCAAGCAAGTCACCGCCTTACCTTCTTCTTCTGATGACCAGAGCTTTGGTAAGATGGGTAAGGAAGAAGGATGGGTAAGGATGGAAATATTGGAAAAGGGTGGGAGGGGGGGGGAGAGGTAGGATATAAAAGGTAAGTGGCCCAACCACTTTGGTGCAATTTAAAAAGTGTATGTGAATTGATAAGATATTCTTTAAGAGGTATAATACTAACCATCAGAGTCACATAGATATAATAGGTATATAACTACATGACTCTGAATTGGTAGTAGTTATACAAGTTGCAATTGCCTTTTTTTTTTCGCGATTGCACAACAGATATTTATACGACAAAAAAGGCAATAATTTTCTGGCCAGTTTATAAGTTCGTGACAATAGCTTCTCAATGGTGGTGTCCAACAATAGTTAATAGCATAATTTTACATTAGAAAGTTATTTAAGATGTCTCCCTAATTGGGGGCGATGATTTTCTCAGTATACATAGAAGGGTTCTGGTGGTATCCAATCTTCTTCATCAGGTAAGTTGCTTAAAATCATGGGTCGAGGGTAATCATCTTTATGAATAAAACGACGAACCCTCTGTGGGAGAGTCATTCTTTGAGTCCTGTGAGGTGGAGTATGATGGTGTAATCGGTGGTATTTATCACTTGTATAGGATGTTCTCTATCTGGCATGAATAGTTCTTGCATTGTATAAAGTTGTTTCTTTTTTAGGGTGTCAAGGCGTACATTTATGGCAGTAATATCTTGTTGTGTGTGTAAATCTGCCATTTTAACTCTGTCTCTCCTCCTGGTATCGGTAATAAAGCGAAGAGCTCTATTCTGGACCCTTTGTAACCGTAGCATGTTGGTCTTTGTTGTTAATGACATTGGGACACAAGGGTATTCGAGTATAGGTCTTATTATCATTTTATACAGATGTTTTATGACATGTTGAGGGGCTTGATTGAATCGAAAGAGTCTGCTAAGACCGTTTTGGCTGTGTTGATCTTTTTAGTTACATGAGATGTTGAGTGGAGCAGCCTGTCTATTTCATATCCAAGATCTTGTTAGGTTTCTAATGGCTACAGGTGTACCTCTGATGG
>NC_069406.1:52665779-52694197 GCF_026875155.1 Cherax quadricarinatus | reverse complement strand
TTTTTTCATGCCAGCTTTCACCCTTCCGGGCAAAAAAAAAAAAACCCTCTTTGGAGTGGTTGTGGCTGCCCATGTTTCCCCATGGTCTGGATGTTCTGTATCTTATTGTCCCATTTAGGTGGTCTGCCCGACAATGTAAGTCTTTCCTGAACTGTCTTTGTCTTTCCTGAACTGAAGAGTGACACATTTCAGTGTGGAAAAGCTTACAGGAAGGAAGGCTGCATTTTCCTGTTTTCATATGGGTACGGCATTTTCTGGGGTGGTCAAGGTTGCACGTCCCATCTTTTTTTCCAGATATTCCATGCCTGCAGATACCTAAAACATAGAATTTGCATAGGTCTAATTTCTCTTTGCCTTGGTTTTTGGTGACTGCATTCTCTACTGGTACATGTTTTTGTCTATACTATTTTCAGCATTTATACTAACAATGGTGCCTTCACCATTTTTTCTGGTATTTTATCTTCACTATTCCTTGAGGCATCCCCTTGTTTACTATCTCCAGTGGTATTGCTAGTTTGTAACTTTTGATTTTGCATGTCCTTGTTTACCCCTGTTTTCTTACTAGAGCTCCTGTCTCCCTCCAGGACATCAACTTTCATTTCTGCATTCTTACAGTTACTATCTACCAGGATAGCATCTGCACCAGGGACAATAGCACCATCTGGCCCAGTCCTTTTATTTTCCCATCTGTTATAGAATGCTCTCAGGTTTTCTATAAAGGCCGTTTTGATGTTTCCGTCTTTTAACACCAATATGATTTTTTTTCCACAGTTGGTTCTCATTTGGGCATACCCAGAAACACTTCCCTGGTTTAATATCTCTTGTAGATGATTCCTAAATATCTGCACAAGATGCATGGGCCCATTTCCCATAGAAGTTGAAACGTAATCCATGCAGAAGCCCGTTTGTTACTGCGGTTGCAGACTACACATATATTCTACTAATAACCTCCTTAAAGTGTAAATCTGACTATTTGTACGTGTAGGTGTATAAAAACAATCTTACCACTGCTAGCAGTAACTATTTGAGTATTTGATAAGGGCACCTATGAACCCCATCAGTTTATAAATCTGGTCAGAGAATTCCATATTTTTCAACGAATCCAGTTGGGTGTTAAAGGCACCTAGAAACTCTGTCAGCTTTTGAATCCGGTCATTGGTTCACTTATTTCATGGACAGATCCGGTCAGTGGATCACTTATTTTTGAACAAAACCGGTCGGTGATTTTGGACTAGCTCATGAAAGTACTACTGGAATATTATTTAACAGAGTAATATGTGTTCAGTTTGATACAAAAAGTATCACTTGCATATTGGACAAACCAGTATTGTATTGTATATATTCACCAGTACTGCTGGCCCGGGTCTTCTCCAGATGGTGACCCGGCCTTGGCTCCCAAGGTTGGGAGTGTCTTGAGGGATGTCGTTGTCTTGAGGGCGGTGGTGGTTCCCAAGTATGAGAGTGTCTTGAGAGCACATCAGCGGTGAGCAGCTGACAGTGCATGGACGGCTTGATGATACTGGGCAGTAGCAGACAGGCAGAAAGGGCAGAGGCAGCGATTACAAGGTTCAATTAGGGCCACACCCCGCTGTAGCACCTAGCAAAGTGCTGGGGAAACTTGTCTTCACAGTGAGTGGTCGATGATAGGCTTGCTAGATGAGGGACTCGTCTTCGAGAGACCATTCTGGACAGTCCTGAATTTCTTCTTTGAGATGTGCTCGATTTCCAGGTGTAAGGTTGCAGAGAGTGACGTGTACTTACCTCTGTGAAGACCTGTTTGTGTGCTCTCGGTGAATCTGAACCAGGATGCCCTCTCTTGAGCAACTTTACCAGCAGCTGAGAGAGGAGCTCAGAGTTGCTAAGCTGGAGATACGGCGATTAACGAGGAGAACATGAAGATTCGTAGTGGTCCTCTTGTTGTGAGTCCCAGGTTAAGAGGGGAGCTTGGTCAGTGGCAGGGCAACATGGAACCAAGCTGAGGATCAAGGAAAACGGTTGGAGAGGTAGAAACAACGAGAAACCAGAAGACTACCGTGGAAACTTCCAACCCATTCTCGGTGCTACCTGACGAATGTGAGTGTTCTACTGGGAATGCCACAACGAGCACCAAGGAAGCATTGGCAGACTTGAGTGAGACATCCCTAGAAACCCCAACGAAGACCATCGGAAGCATCTTGACGAATTCCACAAGTGGTGTAATGCTACCTGACGAATGTGAGTCGACTACCGGGAGCATCACGACGGACGACTCCAAGGAAGGTAAAAACATTGTTGTTGTTGGGGATAGCCAGATTAGGTACATGGATAGGGCATTCTGCTTGAAGGATAGGAGTAGGAGGCAGAGAGTGTGTTTTCCTGGGGCTGGGATGAAGGATATTGTCAGCCGTCTGGATGACATCATGAGAGGTAATGGGAGAAATCCTATTATCTGTCTCAGTGTTGGAGGCAACGATGTTGGCAGATGTAAGAGTGAGGACCTGATTAGCAGGTATAGGTCAGCAATAGAGATAATTAGGAGGAAGGGTGGGAAACCTGTCATATGCGGCATTTTGCCAAGGAGAGGAGTTGGAAATGAATGGTTGTCCAGAGCAATTGGTGTCAATTGCTGGCTGGACAAATACTGTAAGGAAAATGCGGTAACATCATTGACAACTGGGACCTCTTCTACGGCAGAAATGACATGTATGCCAGGGATGGGGTTCACTTATCTAGGTGTGGGGTGGGAGCACTGGCCAACGCAGTGGAGGGAGCTGTTAGGTCTTTAAACTAGGAATAGTTAGTGGTATGGGTTTTGGCGGGGAAAACAGTGAAGTCCCAGTGTAGTAATATGAGTACTTCGAGAACTAGTAATAGGCAAAATGAGGTGGATATTGGAAAGCCAGTGGCACTAATTGACAAGGACAGTAATAGGTTTAGTGGAATAACAGAAAGAGCAGGAAGGGTAAAGAGAGAGGAGGGTCTTTAAATATATATTACACAAATAGTCGCAGTGCTAGGAATAAGATGGACGAGTTGAGACTAGTTGCTAGTGCAGGTAACATTGATGTATTTGCCATAACTGAGACGTGGTTAATTCAAAAAGTCAGGACTTGCCTGCAGAATGTCACATTCAGGGTTATAATTGTTCCAAGTAGATAGAAGTGTCGGGAAGGGGGGTGGGGTGGCATTGTATGTCCGAGATCAATTGAACTGTTGCATAAAAAACGGGTATTAAGTCTGAAGTAACACATACAGAGTCTGTTTGGATAGAATTTTCAGAGGGGCATGAAAAATTAATTTTAGGTGTGATATACCATCCCCCAAACTTAGATAGGGACCAGGGGAGACTACTATGGGAGGAAATTGTTAGGGCCGCAAGGCACGATAATGTAGTAATTCTAGGAGACTTTAACTTTAGTCATATTGATTGGAAAATTTTTTGACTGGGAATTTAGAATCATACGACTTCTTAGAAGTAGTTCAGGATTGTTTTTTGAAGCAGTTTGTGACAGAAAACCCACAAGGGGTAATAATCTGCTTGACTTAGTACTGGCAAACAATGAATCCCTTGTCAATAATTTAGAAGTTTCAGAGGGAACTGGGTGCTAGCGACCACAAATCAATTACATTTAGCATTGAATGGAAGTATGATAGTAGGGATAACTCAGTAACAGTCCCAGATTTTCGCTTAGCAGATTACGATGGGCTTAGAGAACACTTATCATCTGTTGACTGGGGTAACGAAGAGAGCTATCAATATGACAGTTTTCTGAACACTATACATGCTGTTCAAAGAACGTTTATCCCATATAAAGAAATTAGATCAAATAGAAATGACCCAAAATGGATGAATAATAAGCTCAAATGTCTACTAGGGCATAAAAAGGAATTAATAGGCGTATCAAAAGAGGTGAGGGTCATCTTATGAATCAGTATATTGACATTAAGAGGGACATTAAAAAGAGGATAAGAAAAGCTAAAAGGGACTATGAAATTAAAGTTGCTAGGGATTCTAAAACTAACCCAAAGAGTTTTTCCAGGTCTATAGAACAAAGTTAGAGATAAGATAGGTCCCCTTAAAAATAACTATGGGCATCTTACTGACAAAGAGAATGAAATGTGCTCGATTTTAGTGAGGGGAAAGGGCCCAAGGCAAAGATCGGCTGGATTTTTTAAAAAAACCCCAAAGGGCTACCAGATGGTCAAAATGCCTTGTATTAACTCGCCAAAGCGAAGTTCCCGAAAAATAAGAAGATAGGACAGTCAGAAGGATAGCAATATATGTAGTGTGTTAAGTGTGTGGGCCAGTGTTGATGTATGGGTGAGGGAGGATTGGGAAAGGATGGGGGGATGGGGATGAGAGGGGTGAACAAGCAGCAAGTCACCGCCTTACCTTCTTTTTTCTGATGACCAGAGCTTTGGTAAGATGGGTAAGGAAGAAGGATGGGTAAGGATGGAAATATTGGAAAAGGGTGGGAGGGGGGGGGAGAGGTAGGATATAAAAGGTAAGTGGCCCAACCACTTTGGTGCAATTTAAAAAGTGTATGTGAATTGATAAGATATTCTTTAAGAGGTATAATACTAACCCATCAGAGTCACATAGATATAATAGGTATATAACTACATGACTCTGAATTGGTAGTAGTTATACAAGTTGCAATTGCCTTTTTTTTTTTTTCGCGATTGCACAACAGATATTTATACGACAAAAAAGGCAATAATTTTCTGGCCAGTTTATAAGTTCGTGACAATAGCTTCTCAATGGTGGTGTCCAACAATAGTTAATAGCATAATTTTACATTAGAAAGTTATTTAAGATGTCTCCCTAATTGGGGGCGATGATTTTCTCAGTATAATAGAAGGGTTTCGGTGGTATCCAATCTTTCATCAGGTAAGTTGCTTAAAATCATGGGTCGGGGGTAATCATCTTTATAAATTTAAAACGACGAACCCTCTGTGGGAGAGTCATTCTTTGAGTCCTGTGAGGTGGAGTATTGATGGTGTAATCGGTGGTATTTATCACTTGTATAGGATGTTCTCTATCTGGCATGAATATTTTCTTGCATTGTATAAAGTTGTTTCTTTTTTAGGGTGTCAAGGCGTACATTTATGGCAGAATATCTTGTTGTGTGTGTAAATCTGCTTTTTTTAACTCTGTCTCTCCTCCGGTATCGGAATAAAGCGAAGAGCTCTATTCTGGACCCTTTGTAACCGTAGCATGTTGGTCTTTGTTGTTAATGACATTGGGACACAAGGGTATTCGATATAGGTCTTATATCATTTTATACAGATGTTTTATGACATGTTGAGGGGCTTGATTGAATCGAAAGAGTCTGCTAAGACCGATTTTGGCGGGTGTTGATCTTTTTAGTTACATGAGATGTTGAGTGGAGCACCCTGTCTATTTCATTCCCAAGATCTTGTTAGGGTTTCTAATGGCTACAGGTGTACCTCTGATGGAGATACCCCCTTTTATCTTCGATGGTTGATGCAAAAAACATCCTATCGTGCTAACAAGGACCTTGTCAGGATTAGTCGTAATTCTCCATTTTCTTCTCCCAATTAGATGTTCGACGAAGTTCAATATTCATTTTTTCTATGACTCTTTCATACTTGTATTTTCCTGTTACTGGATTTGATGAGACGACATGAATAACATCATCTGCAAACTGTGTCACAATTGTGTCATTAAACTCTGGTTGAGGAAGGTCATTCACATAAATGTTAAACAGAAGTGGACTAAGACAAGACCTTGGGGGACACCAGCGGTCGGTAAAAAAGGTTCTGTCGACTTGCCATGAAAGGGGGGAATGATTTTTCTTTGAGTTAAGAAATTATAAATTACTCTGAGAAAAGCCCAGTTATGGTCGGTAGGTCAATGAGTTTGTATATAAGGCCATCATGCCATAACCCTATCAAAAGCTTTATGAACATCTCTGGGGGCAATTAAGGCAAGATTGCCCTGCTGTTTTAGACTTGCTACAGTGTCAAAATCACATTTTATTGCATGGATTGGTACCTCTATTGTTTAAAGCCAAATTGTTTTTCAGTAAACGGGTGATTAAACTCCATATAGTAATTCAATCGGTTGGGAAATGACTTTCTCAAGAACTTTTCCAGTGACTTCAAGTAAAGATATAGGTCTATATTTTCCCGGGTTGGTGGATGCCCTTTATTGGGCTTAGCAAGAAAGATCATCCTAGCAGTCTTTAAAAACAACTGGAAAATGTCCTGAGGCCAAGATGGCATTAAAGATATTTCCCAAAGGATGTTTGCAATTTCTAGGTAGGTACTTTATTTGTTTCATTGTTATTCAGAGAGGCCAGGGGCTCTATTTCCATTCTTCCAATAACCCTGACTTATCTCTAGTAATGTAATAGGTCTAGTAAGCGGGTGGGTATCTCAAGAGTTGAAGTACGATGGTAGGTAGGGTTGTAAATAATCCAAGTTCTCATCTCTCCATTCATTTACAACTGATAATGTTTATTATTAAATTGACGACTGTTATTGTGAGAGAGAATTTTCTCCTTAAACATCACCCATCAAATTAGCCTGGTCCTGTGGATCGTCAAGTTTAATTTCAACATCTTCATCATCCTCATCAGTGAAGGTATGAACTAGGTAGTTAGGAGCCTTGTGCTTTCCCCCTAAAAGTTGTCGGATCTTACTCCAAAATTTTGCTGGTTCACGTTTATATTGATTAGCTTGAAGAACTAGAAATTTCCATATGTTCGCTGTGTTGACTAATCATGTTAATTAATTCGTCCCTTAATGGGTGCAGTGTAGCTGCGGGTGGTTGTCGCGTTTGAAGATGCCTTCGACATTCTGCTTGATAATTTCTTAAAGTGTCTCAAATTTTTCTCTAGTAGGTTTATATTGTTGGTATATCTTTGTGGAAGCTAATTGGCAAGTTGCATTGGTAGCTTCAATTATTCGATTGTGCAGGGACCTGATTGCATCATCAATTGCACTGGAAGGTAGATTTTCCAAAGACACAATTTCATCTTCACCCAGTATGCCCTGAAGGGGTCAAATCCTAGGGTGTTAAGATTGGGTTTAGGAGTTACAGGTATTCTAAATGGAGAAGTTTTGTAGTTGTATTATAACAGGGATTTTGGTCAGATCCTACATTTCCACCAGGAGATATACGACAGTGAAAGATGTCACAGTCTCTGTTGTCAGTACAAATATCTGGTGTTCCGGGTTTGAGGTCCAATGTACGATTGAAGAATGGGCCTTGAAATGACAAGTTTTCTAGCTGTCATGATATTAAAGAGTTGTTTTCCTTTTAAGTCACCCATGGAATACCAGCTCCACAGTTGAAGAGGGCAGGGTAAATGAGCATTAAAATCTCCAGCTAGAATTGTTGGAATATTTCTGCTTAATTTCCTATGTAGAGGAAATTGACTCTATATATGGCTGTCTCGGGAAAATATCCAGTTCCTATCACTAGTTGTCCATGCGACGTTGTTAGTTCTATTGCAAAAATGTTATCTTCATCCACATGAAATTTTTTAAATGTATATCCTAATTTAACCAAGAAAGGCTACACCACTAAAGGGTCCTCTCGATTTTCTCCAAGTACAGTATCCACGTAATTTAATATGTTGATAACTCTTGCGCTGTCTCGTTCAAAAGTATAACATCGGGATTGTAGTTATGTAGTTCAACCTCAAGAAGGTAACGGTTATTAAAGAAATGTTTAACATTAAGTTGGAAAATTGTAATCCCATTATTGCTTTTTTTTTCGCTCGTACACTGCGTTCTGAACGCCTGCAAGTAATGTCATGTGTTGTATCTACACTATCCCTGCTGGACTCGTCAAGGGGAGGAGGGAACTTTTGCGTGGATGCTTGTGTATTAAAAATGCCATCATCTTCACTAGAGGCAGTAATATTAACAGACTCATTAGAATCGTTAGAGTCGTTAGAGTCTCATCATAAAACTGAGGTATGCTATTCTCAGTTTTTAGGAAGCAGAGGCTCGTGAGAGTTAATGGGAGACTGTGTAGGCTCCAAGGAATATTAGATAGGGAAGGTGAGTTACCTTGGGGAAAACTCCTGTTCAACAGGATCAGCTACAATAGCGAGAGAGTAGGCACCACTTTCTGGGGCAAATTTTTATGTTCAGGTGTTGACTTATCGGTTGAGAGGAGTTTGAAAAGCCTGGGTTTGCGGGGGGGGCGATCCCTTGGCCCGGGATGACTTAGGCTTATTTTTAAGATGTAGAGTATGGTACATACTTCTTGTTATAGAAGGCTGGGTCATAATAGCCTTCACATTTTCAGGGATAGTGATGGGAGTGATCCCATTAGCCATTAACAGATCATTTAAAACCTGAGAGCAGAGTTGAATGTCACCACCTGCTATGTCTTTGGCCAACAAGTACATTAGTTGTGCTCTCGTTTTATCCCCGTCTGGGATACCCGGACATATGAAAATGCGACTGAACCTTGTTGTTGTGTCTGTTGTAAGTGAGGGTTAGATTGGGGCGCTCCCAAAAGGGGCAGAATTCCAAACATTGGAACCATTGGTAGAACCTGAGGAGTCCCATTTGATCCAGGCAGAGCTGGGAAGGAAGCTTGGGACATGGTTGGCGGTGCCTGGGGAGTGGTCTTCTTAGAATTGGATAGTTTCTTGGCGTCAAGAATTTTCTGCATTTCCTTTTTCTTTCAGGACAAATAGCAGAAAAAAGCATGATGTTTTCCATTACAGAGGACACATTTAGGTTATTTTTTTTTGGTACAATCACGATAGGAATGTTGCCCAGAGCAAATGCTACAAATTTGCCCTTGTGTACTGCATTTGTTGTTGTTATGACCAAAGGCTAACACTTGAAACATTGTTCACACTGACAAAGCGTTCCATAGAAATTTGGTCAGATGTACATCTGGTACTGAAACATTTGAAGCCATTTTGACCACAAGTTGGCCTCCTCAGGTGTCTCGAGTATTAATTTTAAAATTACCTTTTGTTGTTGGTATTCGAGAATTTATGTGCTTCTACAGCCCTAAAGGGCAGAATTCTCGGTATTAATGTTATCAACAATTTCATTAACAGTGCTGTGTTTCATAAACCGTTGATTCTGGCCACAAACACAGTCCTCTGAGCTTGATAGCTGTCAGGTGCAACTGGGGTAACACCAAAAGTCTTCAGTTTATCCAAGACATCATGCTTTAGTAGTTGAAGTAACTCTTCTCCTGAAAAGAGGAGAAAGTACTGCTCCAGCGGGGTTTGAAAACATCCACTGGAGCAACAGTTGATTCGAGCAAATACATTTGAGAATGTCTTTTTATGGGCATTTGATTTCATCAATACGTAACCTTACACGAATCCTCGCCATGATGCCTGGAAGGTGCATCTGGCAGAGGAGGTTGCATAACAAAAAAAGGTATTTTTTCCTTAATGTTAGCCTAACATCCTATTTCAGCTGACTTATGAAGGTCAGCCCCTAAGATAGCCTACCCTCGAGTAGTGAGGGGAAAGGGCCCAAGGCAAAGATCGGCTGGATTTTAAAAACCACACGGGGTACCAGATGGTCAAATGCCTTGTTAACTCGCCAAGCGAAGTTGCCGAAAAAGAAGAAGATAGGACAGTCAAAAGGATAGCAATGTATGTAGTGTGTTAATGTGTTGGGGCCCGTGTTGATGTTTTGGGTGAGGGGAGGATGGGAAGGATGGGGGGATGGGGATGAGAGGGGGG
This sequence comes from Cherax quadricarinatus, assembly GCF_026875155.1. Taxonomy (NCBI): domain Eukaryota; kingdom Metazoa; phylum Arthropoda; class Malacostraca; order Decapoda; family Parastacidae; genus Cherax; species Cherax quadricarinatus. The sequence goes on along the minus strand of NC_069406.1, from coordinate 52,684,517 downwards.
AACAAGCAAGCAAGTCACCGCCTTACCCTCTTGATGGGATGGGGCTCGAAGTGACTGCAAGCAAGTCTCCTCTCAGCTCTGGTGAAGAACTACTCAGGATAACCCAAGTAAATTCTCGAGCAACAGGTTCAGAGTTGCTCAGCTGAAGAGCAGGAACGACGACGTCTTCTCTCCACGGTGGCTGGTCTGCTACTCAAGTCATAAGTCAGCTGAAATAGGATGCTAGTTTAACATCAAGGAAAATTCCCTTTTTGTTAAGAAACTCCTCTGCCAGATGTTCCTTCCTCAAACATCATGGCGAGGATACGTGTAAGATTAGCATTGACGGCAATCAAATGTCCAATGAAAGAAATTTCACATGTATTTGCTCCAACTCAAAATGTTGCTCCAGGGGATGTTTTTCAAACCCACGCTGGAGCAGTACTTCCTCTTCGGAAAGAGTTACTTAAACTTCTGAAGCTGATGTTCTTGAAAAAATCAAGATTCTGGTGTTACCCCTTTTTGCCCCTAAATAGCTATAAAGTCAGAGGACTGTTTTTTGTGGCCGAATCACAGTTTCTAAAAACATAGCACAGTAAATGAAATTGTTACTTAAACCCCGAAAATTTTCTGACTTTAGGTGTAGAAGCACATAAATTCTCTAAGCCTCCAACAACAAGGTGACCTTGAGCAAATACTTGAGAACCTGGGGAGGCCAAAATTGTGTGTCAACATGGTTTCAAATTTTTGGCACCAGATGTACCCCTTTAACCAAACTTCTTGAACGATTTGTCATGGACACAATGTTTCAAGTGTTATGCCCCTTGGTCATAACAAAAATAAATGCAGTACTCAAGGGCGATTTGTGCATTTGCTTGGAAACATTCGTTAAGGTTTTGTCCCAAACAAAAATACCCTAAATGTGTCCTCTGAAAATGAAAACATCATGCTGTTTTGCTATCTGTCTGAAAGGAAAAAAAATGCAAAAAATTCTTGAACCAAGAAACTTCCACTCTAAGAAGACCACCCCCCAGGCCCCGCCAACGATGTCCCAAATTTCCCTTTCCCGCTCTCCCGGGTCAGTGGGCCCCAGTCTCACCAAGGGTTTCCCAAATTTTTGGGAAATTTCCCCGAAAAAGGGTTTTGCAGCCGGGCCCACCGTGGGAGAAGACGTGTCTTTCCCTGCTCTTGTGAGCAACTCGAACCTTTTTGCTCAAAAATTTTTTTGGGGGTTTCCCTGAGTAGTTTTTCCCCAGAGGAGGGGAGACTTGCTTGCGTCCTTCGAGCCCCATCCATCAAGAGGGTAAGGCGGGACTTGCTTGCTTGTTCACCCCTCTCACCCCCATCCCCCCACCCTTCCCATCCTCCCCTCACCCATACATCAACACTGGCCCACACATTAACAACTAAAACATTGCTATCCTTTTGACTGCCCATCTTCTTCTTTTTCGGAAACTTCGTTTTGGCGAGTTAAACAAGGCTTTTTGACCTTTGGTAGCCCGTGTGGTTTTTTAAAAATCCGCCGATCTTTGCCTTGGGCCCTTTTCCCCCTCACTACTCGAGGTGGGCTATCTTGGGGGCTGACCTTCATAAGTCAGCTGAAAAGGAGTTAGGCTACTTTAAAGGAAAGATACCTTTTTTTTAAGCAACCCCTCTGAGTGCCCCCTTTCCCCGGGCTTTCATGGCGAGGATTCGGTAAGATTAGCATTGATGGAAATAAAATGTCCTGAAAGACATTCTCAAAGTTTTGCCTAACTCAACTGTTTCCAGGGGTTTTTTTAAAAACCCCACCTGGAGCAGATTTTCCCCTCTCTCGGAAGAAGAGTTATTTCAACTACTAAGCTGATGTCTTGGATAAATAAAGAATTCGGTGTTACCCAGTTGCACCTGGCTATCAAGTCAGGGACTGTGTTTGTCCCCAAATCAACGTTTTTTGAAACGCATGTTAATGAAATTGTTGATAACTTTTAATAGGGGAAATTCGACCTTAGGCGTAAAAAGCAAAATAATTCTCAATACCAACAACAATAAGGTAACTTTAAAATTTTTAAATACTCGAGACACCTGAGGAGGAAAAATTGGGGTTTTTCAAAATGGCTTAAAATGTTTTAGCCCCAAGATGTAATCTGACCAAAATTTTCTATGGAACGTTTTGTCAGGGGGACACAATTTTCAAGTTTTATGCCTTTGGCATAACAAAAACAAATGCAGTACAAAAGGAAAATTTTGAGAATTTGCTCTGGCCAACTTCCTATCGGATTGTCCCAAATAAAAATAACCTAAAGTGTCCTCTTAATGGAAAAATCATGCGTTTCTGTATTTGCCCTGAAAGAAAAAAGGAAATGCAAAAAATTTTTGACGCCAAAAACTACCCAATTCTAAAAGACCTCCCCAGGCACCCCCAAAACCATGTCCCAAGCTTCCTTCCCAGCTTGCCTGGATAAAGGGGGACTCCTCGGTCTTCCCCAATGGTTCCAATTTTTGGGAATTCTGCCCCTTTTGGGGGAATGCCCAACAACCCTCACTTAAAACAGACACAACAACAAGGTTCGGGTCGCATCTATATGTCCGGTTACCACAGACGGGGATTAACGAGAGCACAACTAATGTACTTTTTGGGAAAAGACATAGCGGTGGGCAAACTCTGCTCTGGTTTTTAAATGATCTTTAAGGGTAATGGGATCCTCCCACACAAACCCTGAAAATGGAAGGATTATGACCCGCCTTCCTAACAAAAGTATGTACCATACCTACATCTAAAAATAAGCCTAAGCACCCCTCCCGGGGATCGCCCTCCTGAAAACCCCAGGTTGTCAACTCCTCTCACCCGATAATCAAAACCAAAAAAAAAACATAACAATGCCCCAGAAAGGGTTTGCCTTCCTCTCGCATTGTACACCTGTTGAACAGAACTTTCCCAAGGTAATCACCTTGCCTATTAATTTTCCCTTGGAGCCTACACAGCTCCCATTAACTCTCACAGCCTTGTTTCCTGAAATGAGAATAGAAACTCATTTTATGATGATGACTCTAACGACTCTAACGTTTTAAATGAGTCTTTAATATTACGCCTCTAGGAAGATGATGGCTTTTTTTAATACACAAGCATCACGCAAAATTCCCTCCCCCCCTTGACGAGCCCGCGGATGTGTAGATACAACACATGACATTACTTGCAGGCGTTCAAAAGAGTGTACGAGCGAAAAAAAAAGAATAATGGGGTTTACAATTTTCCAATTTAATGTTAAAAACATTTCTTTAATAACCGTTCCCTTCTTGAGGTTAAACTATTTTAACTACAATCCCAAAGTTATACTTTTGAACGACACTGAAAAGAGTTGATCAACATTTTAAATTCGTGGATACTTTTATGTGGAGAAATCGAGAGGGACCCTTTAGGGTGAGCCATTTGGAAATTTAGGAATCTTTAAAAAATTTTTCATGTGGATAAAGATAACTTTTCTTGCAAAAAAAATAACAAGTCGCATGGAAACTATGATAGGAATGGATTTTTTCCCCCGAGACAGCTATATAGAGTCATTCCTCTACATAGGATATTAAGCAAAAATTTTTCCAAAAATTCACTGGAATTTTAATGCTATACCTGCCCTCTTCAACTGTGGAGCTGGTTTTCCACTGGGTGACTTAAAAGGGAAAAAACAAACCTTTTAAATATCATGACAGCTGGGGAAACTTGCATTTCAAGGCCCATTTTTTCAAATCGTACATTGGACCTCATCCAGGAACACCAGTATATACTGACAAACAGAGACTTGACATTTTTTCCACTGTCGTATATCTCCGGGTGGAAATGTGGAAATCTGACCAATCCCTGTTATAATACAACCAAACTTCCCATTTAGAATCCCTGTAATCCTAACCCAAATTTTAAACCCCCTGGGATTTGACCCCTTTCAGGGCTATCTGGGTGAAGATGAAATTTTTGTCTTTGGAAAATTACCTTCCATGAAATTTGATGATGCAATCGGGTCCCTGACAATCGAATAATTGAAGCTCCAATGCAACTTGCCAATTAGTTTCCACAAAGATAACCAACAATTTTAAAAACCTATTTAAGAAATTAGAGACATTTAAGAATTTTATCAAGCAGAATGTCGAAGGCATCTTAAAACGCGACAACCACCAGCGCTCACTGCACCGTTTAAAGGGCACGAATTAAAATTAACATGATTAGTCAACAAAAACGAGACATATGGAATTTCTGTTTTTGAAGCTAATAATATAAACGGAACCACAAAATTTTGGAGAAAAATCCACAACTTTTAGGGGGAAGCACAAGGCTCCTAACTACCTAGTTCATACCTTTATGATGAGGATGAGAAGATGTTTTAAAAAAAAACTTGACGATCCACGGACCAGGTAATTTTTGGGTGAGTATGGGGAAAATTTCTCTCTCACAAAAAAACGTGTCAATTTTATAAAACATTATCAGTTAGTAAATGAAAGAGAGATGAGAACTTTGGATGATTTTAAAAACCCCACCTACCATCGTCTTCAACTTTGAAATCCCCCCCGCTTACTAGACCATTCATTACTAGAGATAAGTCAGGGTTTTTTGGAAGAATGGAAAAAGAGCCCTGGCCCCTCTGGAATAACAATGAAAAAAATAAAGTACCACCCAGAAATTGCAAACAGTCCTTGGTAAATATCTTTAATGCCATCTTTGGGCCCCGGGCATTTTCCAGTTTTTTTTAAGACTGCTAGGATGATCTTTCTTGCTAAGCCCAATAAAGACACCCCCAACTGGGAACTTGCCTATATTTTACTTGAAGTCACTGGAAAAAATTTTTGGAAAGTATTTCCAAACCCTTTAATTACATATGGAGTTTAATCACCTGTTTACTGAAAAAAAAATTGGTTTAGAACACATAGAGGTACCAACATGCAATAAAAGTGATTTTTGAACTGTAGCAAATCCCAAAACAGCAGGGCAATCTTGCCCTTTAAATTTCCACCCGGTGTTCATAAAGCTTTTGATAGCTTATGGCATAGGCCTTATATCAAACTCATTGCCTACCCAACCATAATGGGCTTTTCTCAGATAATTTATAATTTCTTAAATCAAAGAAAAATCATTCCCACCTTTCTGGCAAGTGACGAACCCTTTTTTCGACCGCTGGGGTCCCACAGGTTCTTGTCTTAGTCATTCTGTTTAACATTTATGTGAATGCCTTCCTAACCAGAGTTTAAGACACAATTGGACACAGTTTGCAGAGATGTATTCATTCGCTCATCAATCCAGTAAAAGGGAAAAAACAAGTATGAAAGAGCATAGAAAAAAATAAAATTTTACTTTGTCAACATCTAATTGGGGGAAAAAATGGAGAATTACGACTATCTGACAAGGTCCTTGTTACACGATAGGAGTTTTCATTAAAAAATCGAAGAAAAGGGGGTTTCTCCATCAAGGTAAACCCGAGCCTTAAAACCCTAAAAAAATCTTGGGATATGAAAAAGACAGGGTGCTCCCCTCAACATCTCATGTAATAAAAAAAAATCAACACGCCCAAAATCGGTCTTAGAGACTTTTCGATTCAATCAAACCCCTCAACTGTCAAAAAAAAATCTGTATAAAATGATATAAGACCTATATCGATACCCTTGTGTCCCAATGTCATTTAAAAACAAAGACCCAAAATGTACGGTTACAAAGGGTCCAGAATAGAGCTTTTCGCTTTATTACCGATACCAGGAGGAGAGACAGATTAAAATGGCGATTTACACACACAAAAAGATATTACTGCATAAATGAAACCCTTGACCCCTAAAAAAAGGGAAAAAAAAAACTTTTTACAATGCAAGAACTATAATGCCGATAGAGAAAATCCTATACAAGTGATAAAAACCACCCATTACACCTCAATACTCCACCTACGGATCAAAGAATGATCTCCCACAGGGGTTCGTGTTTTATTCTAAAAATGATTACCTCGACCCCTGATTTTGAGCAAATTTTTGATGAAGAAGATTGGGTCCACCCCAAACCCTTTATGTATACTGAGAAAATTATCGCCCCCAAAGGGAGACATCTTAAATACTTTCTAATGTAAAATTTTGATTGCTATTTTTGGAACCCCCATTAAGAAGTATTTTACAAATTATAAAATGACCAGAAAATTATTGCCCTTTTTTTTTGTATAAAATCCGTTTTGCAATCGCGAAAAAAAAAAAAAAAAAAAAAAAAAAAAAAAAAAAAAAAAAAAAAAAAACAATTGCAATTGTTAATACTCCCAATTTGAGTCATTAGTTTATACCTATTATATCTATGTGACTCTGATGGTTGTATTATACCTCTTAAAAAATATCTTATCATTCACTACACTTTTTTAAAAGCACCAAAGTGGTTGGCCCACTTACCTTTTATATCCCAACTCTCCCCCCTCCCACCCTTTTTTCCCCTTTTTCCATCCTTAACCATCCTTTTCCTTACCCATCTTCCCCAAGCTCTGGTCATCAAAGGAAAAAGCGAAGCGACTTTATGAAGGTGCCCCCAAAAACCTACCCTGAGTAGTGAGGGGAAAGGGCCCAAGGCAAAGTCGGCTGGATTTTAAAAAACCCACGGGCTTCCGGGTGGCAAAATGCCTTGGTTAACTCCCAAAGCGAAGTTGCCCAAAAAGAAAATAGGACAGTCAGAAGGTAAAAATGTATGTGGTTTTAAGTGTGTGGGCCAGTTTGTTTGGTAGGGGAGGATGGGGGGGATGGGGGGATGGGGGATGGGAAGGGGGAACAACAGGCAAGGCACCCCCTTACCCCCCTGATGGGATGGGGCTCGAAGTGACTGCAAGCAAGTCTCCCTCATTGGTGAAGAACTACTTTAGGGTAACCAGAAAATTTCTCGAGCAAAAGTGTTCAGAGTTGCTCAACTGAAGAGCAGGAACGACGACGTCTTCTCTCCCCGGTGGCTGGGCTGTTCAATCAAAACTTCGCATCAGCTTTTCGCTTCTGAAGACAGGCTTTGGTAAGATGGGAAAGAAAAGGGGGGTAAGGATGGAAATATTTGGAAAAAGGGGGGGGGGGGGGGAGGGTAGGAATAAAAGGTAAATGGCCCCAAACCCTTTGGTGCAATTTAAAAAAATGTATGGAATTAATAAGATGTTCTTTAAAAGGGATAATACTAACCCTCGAGTCACTAGATATAATAGGTATATAACTACATGACGAATTTGGGAGTAATTATACAATTGAATTGCTTTTTTTTTTTTTTTTTTTTTTTTTTTTTTTTTTTTTTTTCGCGATTGCACAACGGGGTTTTAACGACAAGAAAGGCAATAATTTTCTGGCCAGTTTATAAGTTCGGCAATAGCTTCTTAATGGTGGTGTCCCCAAAAATAGTTAATAGATAATTTTACATTAGAAAGTTTTTAAATGTTCCCCAATTGGGGGCGATGATTTTTCGTATAATAGAAAGGGGTTTTGGGGGTATCCCAACTCTTCATCAGGTAAATTCTCAAAATCATGGGTCGAGGGGATCATCTTTTGAAAAAAACGGGCGAACCCCCTGTGGGAGAGTCATTCTTTGAGTCCTGTGAGGTTCCAAACCACAATCCCAGTGACGTCACTCCAACAACGCCTCCTATTCGTCGAACGCCTCCTATTCGTCGAACTCCTCCTGCTCGTCGATTGGCTCGTCGTGGCGGCGTACCTCCTTCACCTCCACTCACCACTACTCATATGGACCAATCAGAAGCCACGATTCTCCCACAGTCTTCTACACACTCTCTAGCGGAAACACCAACATTGAAAGCACCTTCAATGCTGCAACCACCAACAAAAACCTCTCCAGCCATCTCTTGACGTATTATACAGAAGACCAACATCGAGATCAATACCTGCACTGGAAAGATATAACTTTTTATACGACTCCTGACCAAGAACCCACCATGACTGTCGACACTTTGTACGAGAAATTGCACGACAGAACAATCAAGTTTACAAATCGTAAAGGATCCCACTGCTCCTTCACTACACTCCAGATGACCTTGACCAGTTACAAGCCAACCCAGCATTTCGACCCAAGATTACAAGACTACTTATCGTTTCCTTCCAACAAATGCACAACATAAGGAATGCCTCCTTCACGAAAGAAATGAAGTAACTCCAGACTCACATATTAACGACACCTGACCAATCAAGAAGCTAGCCTCCCTTGACCCACTCCTCCAGCTTCTGCCAGCCGCCAATCAACATCAAGATGCAGCAATCTTCTGTCCAGCAAGATGCAGTCAGAGCCTGCAGAGTTCCTGTTGTCTTTATATCGTCTTTTGTCATCGTTATTGTGGCTTAGCTGTTGGGTCTAGTCCTGACTTCTTCTCTCTTCGACTCAAGACATTCCTCACACCGTGTATTCTTCGCACTGTCCCCACTTGCCCCTCGCCCCTCGTGGGTCCTTACCTGTGAGTCCGATCTGATCTGATCTGGGTGGATTGGTCGGTGTCTCAATGGTCTCTGGTCCATCTCTGTGTCGAGAGGAAGCTGTCGTAGTGGTGGAGCAGCGGCGTTGTTGGCGATATTTGGCGATATATAAAGGTTGATGGTGGTGTTGAATGAACCAGGTTCAGCTACATTATTTACATGAGCATACACGATGCAGTAAAGGATCTTGGTGGAGTCGCCAGCAGGGACTGGCGGTGATGCAGTGGAGGCAGCTTGCGTGGCCTGGAGAATCTTGGTAGTATCTGCCTGAAGCTTAGTGATAGCAGCATATGTAGTAGTCTGTGCAGTGGTTTTTTTTAGATTTTGCCACCGAAGTGGCTAGTTTATTGTGCACCTCATATCCATCCTGTGGACGGTAGCGCGAGAGCATATGGATACACAAAAGGCCTAGGAACTAGGCCCAAAGGGTTAACAGGAATACATATGGATTTATATCTACATATCTATATTTTCACTTATCTGTTGCAAGCAAATTTAGGAAATTTGCTTAGTATATCTGGTATCTTATTTTCATTAATAAGATATCTTGACATGTCACATAGTTATTATACTGTCTGTCTCTGTATTCCTCAATAAGTGGACAATTAAGCACATAGTGTTCAAGAGAGTGACCATATACCTGATCACATAATTTACATTTAGTTTGATCATCATCTGTGTGTCTGCCAAACTGCCAGAAGTACTTGTAACCAAGCCTAAGCCTGGCCACTACAACATCAGTCAGTTTGTTCACATTGCAATTGCTCCATAAACATACATATCTACGTTCATGTTATCATAGTGGATTATAGATCTACTCAGGCTTCTAACTGCATTCCTATATACAATCATTTTCATTATTTGCTTCTCTCCTGTGTCCTGTCAGTGGGTATTTGTTGTTGTATGTGTTTCTTAAGTGCATCTCGTCTGGTGGGGCACTTGGCAGCAAGAGTATGGGTGATCATTCTTGCAGTTCAAGCATTTAGGTGGAGTGTCGGTAGTGTACGTCTTGAAGTCATGACCTTGGCCGCAGGTAGAGCAAGAACTTCTTGTTCTTGGCAGGGCAGTCCTTGGTGGTATGAAGGTATGAGTACAGTTATAACACTGTAGGATGTGCTGGAACTTCTCTGCTTCGATGAAGGCTAGATTAATGTGAAAATAGTGAGTAGCCAGCTCTTCAGCGAGAGATCTGGCTGCCATGCTGACGCCACTGAAAGTGACCTTCAGCATGGAGGAAGCATTAGGTATTTTAGTAATGAATTCCATCACCTTGGCCCAAGTGTTCTTCTGGGCTTCAGTGGACGACTTGATTTCTTCAGTGGTCTGGGTTATGATGAGCCTGTCAAGTCGCTTGAGGAACACAGTTCTTCTGGCCCTCAGAGCTGGGGAAGTCATGACAGTAAATCCTTGGTTTTGAACAGTAGTTGTAGCAGTGGTGGTGAAAAGTTTCTCAGCCTCGATGTCGTCAGTACAGACTTTAGTTCAGTACAGACGACAACGAATGCTTCTTTGAGCGACAGAATCGCATGACATTTGACCTGCAGTCTGCCACTGACGACAGCTGCAAGTGCTAGCTGGACGAGTCATTGACTGTCCCACTTTCTGGTTTAATCTTTACCTTGTTTGAGAAATGCATCGAAAAATGTCGCACCGTATTCGGGGAAGCCGGATCCATTGTGAAAGGCGTGCAATTAGCAGCGCATCAACATAAACAGGTGACACCACAACACCTGAAGCAGGTGATGAAGCATCACCGCCAGAAGGTACAGGAGTATGAGAAGAGTCGAAGCAGGGCCAGAACAGGGTGTGGGATCAGAAAGGGGTCTGGGAGGAGGAAGGTTTCACTAGGCGAAGACTCCACAATAAAGTGCTTTTTCTGTGATATTTCCTTTCTTGTTATTTAAAAAAAAAAGAAGAAAGAAAAAAAAGAGGGACAGCGAAGGGAGATTCACTAGGAGGCAAGGAGGGCCCGAAAGCTCCTCCCATCATCCGAGAGTGCCTCGAGCCCACTGGTAGTGAAGATGCAGTGTGAAACCCGTGCCATACCATACCCTTCACGCCAGTAAACCAGCGCTCTGGGATAGCAGACTCACGTCTACCAAGCTACCTCGGCGGACAAAGAAAGAGCGATCAGAAACCCACCAGAAAGCATACCTCCTTCGTCTGCCGCCTCCCAGAACTGAGAGGCAGCTTCCGTGAGATAAAGTTAAGAAAGCCTAGGAAACAAATGGATTTGTCTGTTAAAAACAGAGTAGGGTGTTAGCAGATGGGGAGCTGGAGGTATTGGGTAGATGGTGGGAATATTTTGATTATTATAATCATGGGGGAGCGCTAAACCGAGGGGAATATTTTGAGGAACTTTTAAATGTCGATGAAGAAAGGGGTGAAGTAATTTCGTGCACTGACCAGGGAAGTATAACATCTTTTAGGAGTGAAGAAGAGCAGGATGTGATTGTGGGGGAGGTGTGTGAGGCATTACGTAGAATGAAAGGGGGTAAAGCAGCTGGAACTGACAGGATTATGACAGAAATGTTAAAAGCAGGGGATATAGTGTTAGAGTAGTTGGTATTTTTTTAATAAATTTATGAAAGAGGGGAAGGTACCTTGGGATTGGGAGAGAACATGTATAGTTCCTTTATATAAAGGGAAGGGGAACAAAAAGAGATTGTAAAAATTATAGGGGAATAAGTTTACTGAGTATACTAGGAAAAGTGTGTGGTAGGGTTATTATTGAAAAAATTAGAGGTAAGACAGAGAGTAGGGTTGCAGATGAGCAAGGAGGCTTTAGAGTGGGTAGGGGATGTGTCCCACAGGGAAGTGTCCTAGCCCTCTTTCTCTTTCTCATATACATAAATGACCTACCAAATGCATCGCAACTACTCAAACCCACATATTGCAGATGACACTACATACGTCTACTCTCACCCGAGCCCAGTCATGCTAGCCAATACTGTAAAATACCGGAATTACAGAAAATATCAACCTGGATGAGGACTAATAAACTTACTCTAAACATTGACAAAACCTACTACATTCAGTTTGGTAACAGAGCTACAGATGTGTCTCTTAACATAATGATAAATGGATCACCTAACACAAAACTCACAGAGGAAAATTCTTAGGAATCCACCTTGATAATAGACTCAAATTTCAAACACATATACAACAAATTTCCAAAAAAATTTCCAAGACCGTAGGCATACTATCGAAGATATGGTACTATGTTCCACAGTCAGCCCTCCTGGCCATATATGGAATTTGTGCATGGGGCTCAACAACAATAAACCATCTCAGACCACTAATCACCCAACAAAAGGCTGCAGTCAGAATGATAACAAATTCCCACACAGACAGCACACTCCACCAAAAATCAAAACTCTAAACCTACTCACAATACAAAACATCCAAATTTAAATTACGCACCACTACATACATAGAACACTTAACTCTGACAAAAAGCCCCCCCTCAAACATCTCCTTACCAACCTCAACAGAACACATGACCATAACACTAGGCAAAAAATCACTCTTTGATGTTCCTCGTGTCCATCTCACGCTATGCAAAAACTCAATGCACATAAAAGGCCCTAAAATCTGGAATTCATTCCCTGTGAATATAAAAGAAACACTGTCTATTTATAAATTCAAGTCTCTTCTCAAAAAAACACTTACTCACCCACAACTAAATAAATACTGAATAATTGTATCTCATAAATTGTATCTCATATATGTATCTCATTATTGTATCTCATAAATGTCAACCTTGGACCCAATCAAACTTTTTTTTCTATTAACTTCATTTTCCTAACAGAATACTTCATTCTACTGATTACACAGCAACCACAGTAAATGACCATATGACCTGTCTTTGTAATACTCATTTGTACTAAAAATTTTTATCTGTTTTACAATAATTTTTAACCACTGAATATAATCATTGCTTATTTTAAACTTAAGTTAATTCTAAGCCTGCCCATAATGCTCTGCATACAAGGGGCTTTGGCATGCTGCACTTTAAAAATTGCATTCCTTGTACTTCTCTGTATCATGTTCAAATAAATAAATAAATAAATAAATAAATAAAGTGTTTACATTGAAGCATATGTATGAACAGTATTTCGATAAAACTATATGGAATAGGTAATAAGTTGCTAAATACTGTAAAGAGTTTTTATGAGGATAGTGAGGCTCAGGTTAGGGTGTGTAGAAGAGAGGGAGACTACTTCCCGGTATTATTATTATTATAATCAAGGGGGAAGCGCTAAACCCGGAGGATTATACAGCGCCTGGGGGGGGATGTGGAAGGCATTCAGGCTTAATTCGGGGAACTGGAGCACAGATCCAATTCCCTAAATCAAGAGCCCCTCACCAACATCAAGGAACCTTCCTTGAGGGGGACTTCCCGGTAAAAGTACGTCTTAGACAGGCATGTGCAATGTCACCATGGCTGTTTAATATATTTAATAGATGAAGTTTAAAAAAAAGTAAATGTAGGCGTAGGAGGGGGGAAAGGGGGGTGATTAAATTATGGGGAATCAAATACAAAAGGGAGTTGACACAGTTACGTTTTGCTGATGATACTGTGTCTTAGGGGAGATTCTAAAAAAAAGTTGCGAAGGTTCATGGATGAGTTTGGGAGGGTAAAGGAGAAACTTTAAAGTGAAAATAGATAAGAGTAAGGTGATGAGGGTATCAAATGATTTAAAGAAAAACTGGATATCACATTGGTGAGAGGGAGAATGGAAGAAGTGAATGCTTTTAGATATTTGTGAGCTGATGTGTCAGTGGACGGGTTTATGAAGGGTGGTTAACTATAGAACTGATGAAGGGGAAAAAAGGTGAGTGGGGCATAGAGGTATATGTGGAGGCAAAAAAAAAAAAACCGTTATCTATGGAGGCAAAGAAAGAAATGTATGAAAAGTATAGTGGTGTAGTATAGTGGTAAGTGGGTGTGAAGCTTAGGTTGTAAATGCTGCAACGAGAAGGCGGTTTGGGGCAGTGGAGATGTTCTGTCTAAGGGGAACGTGTGGTGTAAATATTATGCAGAAAATTCAAGTTTGGAAATTAGGAGAAGGGGTGGGGGTTAATAAAAATATTAGTCAGAGGACTGAAGAGGGAATGTTGAGGGAGTTTGGTCATTTAGAGAATGGATCAAAGAGAATGACATGGAGAGTGGGATAAATCTGTAAGGTTGGAGGAGGGGGGGGAAAGGGGGTGGGCGAGGGGCCCTTGGACTTCCAGTAAGCATGCCTGAGCAAAGTTAGATAGGGGTGAAAGAAGATGAATAGTTTTTTGGGGCCTGACGAGCTGTTGGAGTGTGAGCAGGGTAATTTTAGTGAAGGGATTCAGGGAAACCGGTTATTTTATATAGCCGGACTTGAGTACGGAAATGGGAAGTACAATGTGTGTTACTTTAAACGAGGGGGTTTTGGGATATTTGTAGTTTGGAGGGAATGTTTTGTATCTTTATACGTAAAATTTCTTCTAAACTGTTTTGTTCTGGGCACTTCTGCAAAAACAGTGATTATGTATGAGTGAGATGAAAAATGTTGAATGATGATGAAAATATTTCTTTTCGGGATTTTCTTTTCTTGTGGGTCAAACCCCGCCTCAGCGGGGGACGGCCAACTTGTTAAAAAAAATACATATATAATATACAATATTATATATATATATATATATTATATATATATATATATAATATATAATAAATATAATATATATTATATTATATTATAAAAATAATATAAATATGTCGTGCCGAATAGGCAGGGAAATTGCGATTTTGGCTTAAATGCAACGCTCATCTTGCCATATAGGAGAAGTGAAAATTTGTGTATGCAATAATTTCGCAAAAATCATTCTGAAACCCAACGAAAAAAATATATTTTTACTGTGTTTGTTTAGTATTAAATTATTGTAAACGAATCTAAAATATATTAGTTGGGGTTTGGCTAAAATAAATTGTTCTCGATATAATAAGGGTTTGGTAAGTTTTCTAAGATTCTTCTGGTGCAAAATTATAAATTTTACATTAACGTTAATGAAAAAAATATATCTTTAAATGTATAAGAGAAAAATTAGGAAAGGACTTAATTTTAAATGATTCTTGCTAATTGACCAGGGTTTTAAAATATTCGGCACGACATATATATATATTCCAGCCTAGATAGAAAAAGAAACCTGAAGATGTCATCAGGGGCTTGGCAATCCCATTTTAAAGGGTTCTCAATATGCTCCTGTCATTTTTCCAGCAAATGCGATTGAACAGTTTTTGGCCCTTGAAGGTAAAATCCTCCGCTTGATCACTCCCGGTCTTTGACGTGTTTTTTCGCTCTATTTTTGGGGCGGGAATTTGTTTTAATTCTGATGAATTTTTTAATTTTCCTCATGTTTACCATATCGAAATTGAAATTTCTCTCGTAAAACTTCATATTTTTTTTCCCCCTCCCACATTAAAAGATTTGGTTGAGTCCACCTGGACCTTGCAGGTCAGTAATGGAAGACACTGTCATGCAGATTGGGTTTTCACTGGAGGGGAAACAAGGTGCTGTGCCTAACACCTTGCTATGTAATATGGGGATGAGAAACAAGAGGCACGAGTACTGGCCTTGGAAAAATTTTTTCACTAGCCGCCCCCAGCTTTTCTCTGTTTACTACTATCTTTGTGTTCTTTTTGGGGAAATTATAGATCCATCTACCAAATTTTCCTGTTTTCTTTTTTCACGCATTTGTGCACTATACGCCTGGGGACCCTTTTCGAAGGGTTTTTAAAGTCTGTTTAAAAAATCTGCATTCTTTTTGTCTTCTACTGCATCTAGGAAATTTCCCTAGTATCCCCGAGTTGGGACGACAGGAGTGACCTGCTCTAAAACCCAGTTGCCCTGGGTTTGTAAATTTATGGGGATCAGATGGGGGCGATCTTGCTTCTTAGGACCCCTTTCAAAATTTTTATGATAGGGGTGTTAGTGCTATCGGTCTGTATTCTTTTTCTATGTTTTAATGCCCCCTTGTGGGGTGGGCAAAGTTTTGTTTTTATAATTGTGGGACGACCCCAGCGTCCTGCTCCCTCTCCATAGGATGAAAGCACATGATAGGGCTTCTTTGCAGTTCTTGATAACCAGAGTTCCAAGTCTGCCCTGGGGCAAGTGCATGGGCATGTCATTTATCACCTGTTCGAATCATTTGGAGTCGGATAACATCAGATAGGTTGGTTTCCCAAAATTCTGTGGCTCTCTCAATTACTACTATTATAATCATGGGGGACACTATACCATAGAATTAACAGTGTCTGGGGGGGGGGAGATGTGAAGGGTTTTCAGTTTAATTTAGGGAAGGGACACAGACCCAATTTCCAGAGATCAAAGCCCCTCACCAGCATCAAGGAACCCCCATGAGGGGCCCGGGTCTCATAAAAAATCATTTTGACTTCCTCTCAGTCGGTTAGCGGCTCGCTAACCGGGCTTGGGAATATTTTTTCAAGGGGAAACCAAAAAGGGAAATTTCCCCCGGGGGGGGGGGGGAAATTGGTTTAAAACTTGGGTCCTTCCTTTAAAAATTTTTTTTTTTCAAGGGGGGGGCGAAAACCCCAAAAATTTTCACCCTGGGGGGGATGTAAAATTGGTTATTTCCCGGGGGAATACCTTTTTTTTCCTAAAAAACCCCCCCCCCCAAAAAAAAAACCCCTCCCCCAAAAGGGGGGCTTTGGGGAAATTTTCCCGTGACGGTAAATTTGTTAAATTTGGGCCCAATATGTGTTTTAACGTTAAAGAAAAAAACTTTGGGTTTTTTCCATTTATTTCCTTTTTTTTTGGATTTTTGCCCTTAAATTCCTTTTTTTGCTTTATTCGATGTTTGCATTTCTTTTGACCAGTTCCCCTATGCTTTTCAATATATTGGCCTCTTTAGCCGCTCTTTTATTTTTTTTCCGTCGCCTTTAAGGGGCACCGTTCTCTCTTTTTACATGTACCCCTCCTTTTTCTAAAGGAATTGCCTTGAGCTACTCGATGCCACAGAGTTTTGTGTTCTCATAAGTTTGGGTCTGGTTGTTTAGTCTCCCTCCCAGCTTAAATTTTTTGGGACTTAGTTTATTGGGCCCCCACTTTAGTTTTTGTTATTGAATTTAAATTTTGGGAAAAGGCCCCTCTGACTAACTCATTAGTCGGCTGGGGCTCCGCGAATACTACTTGTTAAACCCCGTTTAATGTTAGATCCGAGTATATTTTTTTTTGATATGTGACATTTCAACGATCATCATTTTTAGGAAGATGAGGTCCATTTTATTCTCAAGTCAGTAGGCCTTTATTTGCTGTTTAATTGAATTTTGTGCAGAGATTTAAAAGCTCGTTGAGTTCTCGCTGAGCTGCCTCCTGGTTATCACTGCAACGACATTTGCTAACCCTCCATTTTAGGGGGCCTTATTTTGAAATCCCCCGGAGAAAGATGGGGGGGCAGGAACTGGAAGATTTTCCAACAGTGGTCAATTTTTCAACAGCTGTTCCCGGAATTGTTGAGACTTTCATCCGGGGGGCTTTAGACTACCCCAATGATAATTTTTGGTTCTCGATTTTACTGCAAAATTTCCCTACATCATTTTAAAGCATTAAACAGTTTTTGTGCAAAAAAAGGACCGTGTGAATACGGCCCAAATCCCTCCCTTTTGCCTGTTCACCCGTTGCATTTTTTTTATAGGTTGAAACCGGGATCCACATTTGTTGTCCAAGTGATCCTTTTTGTGGGTCTCTGTGAAAGCCACGAACATTGCATTGCCTCTGCAAGCAGTCCGGATGAAAAGGGAATTTTGTTGTTCGTTGCTGGCTTTAAACCCTGTTATTCGCAAAAAAGAATGTCATCGGTTTGGTTGTGGATTTTATAAAAGTATTCACGGGGCTGAGGGGGTTGTTGCAGGGTTTGGTCATTTAACCTTTGGGGGTCGGGCCCGTACTTGTAGGGGCTTGAGATCCGGGTTGGTGCCGTACTTGACTGTAAATTCTAGTCCCTTCAAATCGAGGGGAAGGGAGTGGTAGGCCTAATATGAAAGAATGGGTGGGTTTGGGGGCACAGGGTAAAAAAATACTGCAGCACCCGCCATGTTTTTGGGTTTTAAAACAACGATTTGCAGGTATTTCATAGGTATTTATGGTTGTATTCCGTTTCTTTTTCTCAAGTGATGAATCGAAGATAATTTACAGAAATAAGAGATTTTGATAGGTTTTACGATAAAAGTCCCTTGAAATCAACTCAAAATAGGGGAAAATGTAAATTTTTTGCCATTATTCAAGAGTAAACAAATCATGCCATGCATCCAATACAAACGGAGTAAATTCTTTCACAAGTGCACTGATATTATTTAAACCTTTTTTACAATATGCAGTAGTCTGCATAACATAAAACTATTTTTTGAGAATAAAAATTCAAAAAAAAGGTAAAAGTAAGAGGGCCCTGGAATGTTTTAATAACAGAGAAAATGTTTTTTAGTGCCGTAATGTTTGTCTTTTATTCCCGGACCCTATTTTGAAATCGCATCTTTTTGAAATTTGCATGAAATTGGCAAAATTTCCAATTTTTGACCCCTTTTTTGGGTAGTTAAAATTGGTAATGGCGGTTTTTCTACTAATTTGTTAGAACAAAACGAGTTCTACGAAATGCTATGATTTTTTGTTTACTGGAAAAATTGAATTGGGCCCAAAAAAAGGGGCCCAAAATGGGGAAACGCCAGTGTTAAATATTGTTGAGACCCTTTAAATTTGCGACAGCATAATTCGTAATTTTTTTCCCCCCAAAAATTTTATACTTTTTGGGGTCTTACCACTGGGGGAAAAAATTCTTTTATTTTCCCCCAAAAAAAAAATAATTTTTTTTTTTTAAAAAATTTTTAACCCTGGAGCGGTTCAGGACGGGGGTCTCGACCCCGAAAGGGGGGGAGGGGGCAAAAAGGGGTGACTTGTACGGTGTATAAATCTAAGTGGAGGGGAGGAGGGGGAGGGGTTTTCCAAGGGAAAAGATGGGAAGGGTGAAAGAGGTTTTGAGTAAAGGGGCTTCAACAAAAAACCATGTGTGTGGTTTTAGGTGTGTTGCAGATGAAAGGTTTTTGGAACTTTACGAGCTGTTGGAGTGTGAGACGTAATATTTGGAAGGATTCGGAAAAAATCGGTTACCGGGCTCAAGTCCCGGGGTAGGAAGAAATGCCCCGACTTAAAAAAAGAGTTTGCGACATTTTTTTTTGAAGTGAATCCAAAATGCGTATCTGTGCCCTCTGCAAAAACAGTGTTTTGTGTGAATAAAAGGTGAAAGTGTTTTTTTTTTTTGGGGCCCCCCCTGCCCTTA
>NC_069406.1:52556120-52665279 GCF_026875155.1 Cherax quadricarinatus | reverse complement strand
CTAAAGGGGGGAATTTACTCAAACTCCCCCTCTCCTTCGGCTTTTTTCTTTGATCGGACTGTAACCCACTGTGGGGCGAACGTTTCTGAATAAGATTCCCATATTTTGCATAAGTGTCTCAATCTTCACTTGTCGGTTTTTCAAACCTTCATCACAACTGTCTGACACTGCAGCATCATGGGATCTTTTTTAAAAAGAATTCTTCAACACTTGTCCAAACCCTTTTTGGACAAAGACCTACTTCGGTTAGTGATGGTACCACTATGACCTCACCTCCTCCTGCTTCGCCTCACCTCACTACAGTATATAAGCCACGTCTACGGCCCTATGCTGTACATTCTACAAGAATGATGGACTGAACAATCGACTCCAGGCTGAGGGACTGATTACCTCAAACTCCTCCTCTCCTTAGGGCCTTTCTACTTTGTATCGGACTGATGAAGCACTGTGTGGCGAAACGTTTCCTGAATAAAGATTCCCATATGTTGCTAAGTGTCTCAATCTTCAACTTGTCGTTTTTCAAACCATTCATCACAACTGTCTGACACTGCAGCATCAGGATCTTGTACAAAGAATTCTTCAACACTTGTCCAACCTTTGGACGAAGACTACTTCGGCTAGTGGATGGTACCACTATGACCTCACCTCCCCCTGCTTCGCCTCACCTCACTACAGTATATAAGCCACGTCTACGGCCCTATGCTGTACATTCTACAAGATTGATGGATTTGACACATCGACCCCAGGCTGAGGGACTGATTACCTCAAACCTCCTCTTCCTTACGCCTTTCTACTTTGTATCGGACTGATGAAGCCACTGTGTGGCGAAACGTTTCCTAAAATAAAGATTCCCATATTTTGCATAAGTGTCTCAATGGGAAATTTACTTCTTGATCACTAAGGGGGGCATCATAGAATCTCATTCAATGGCTGGAGTTCCTCTGCTGCATAATGCGTTGCTGAGTTGGTCTTTTTTGCATACATGGACTATATCTGGAGAGGGTTTCAGGGGTCAACGCCCCGCGCCCCGGTCTGTAACCAGGCCTCATGGTGGATCAGGACCTGATCAACCAGGCTTTACTCTTAGCCGCACGAAAACCCGATGTATGAACCACGTCCGGCTGGTCAGGTACTAATTTTAAGTTTCTGTCCAGCACCTTCTTGAAGACAGCCAGGGGTAAGTAAGTAAGAAGTAAGTAAGAAAGGGTAAGTTTATTCAGGAAAACACAAATACAGTTAATAGAATTATCATACATAGCAGCATATGGTAGGGAACCTAGGATAACCCAAAAAAGTCAGACAGAGTGACTTATTTCCTTTTATTATTATATTTAAAAGGTTATAATTTTTTTCTTATTATTTACAATGAAGATAACATCTTATTATCATACTAAAAAGACTATCTGACACCAAGGTCATTAAGACTATCTACAATACGAGGGTCATTACAAGGAATAAGGTTAAAATTTACACGTTTGTTAGCTAAAAATAGAAATCATTCCCCTCCCTTTCTGTAGCTACATTCATCAGACACCTTTTGGCACTCTTCTTGAATGGTTCACGCTATGACTGGTTTTGCTGTGCGGGTAGTCTGTTCCATTCCTTTATTGCTGTACAATAAAAGGTTTTAAAAGCCGGGCCCATGATGTGGGTACTACAAAGTTGTGCCCCTCCCCCCCTAGTACTATGATTGTTTTGGGGTTCCCAACCTTGACAAAATTGACAGCAAGATATTCGGACATTTTTTTGTGAGCAATTTTATAAACATGATTTAGCTTCAGTTGTTTTACTCTGTCTTCAACATTTAGCATACCAACTGCTGTAATTCATCCGGGCCTACATGTTTCTTGGTCCACCCCCAGGATGAATCTTACGATTTTGTTCTGGGTGATTTGCAGTCTATCTTTCAGTTTTTTTTGTCAAGGCAGAGTACCAAGAAGGGGCAAGCGTAATCCATATGGCATTGTATAAGGGCTAGACATAGGGTCCTGCGAGCCTCAGTAGGTAGACACTGTGCTTGTCTATACAGGAATTCAGTTTGGCATTCGTTTTCTTTACTACACTGTTCCCTATAAATTCTCCTGACATGCATGGGTCAAAGGGGATTCCCAAATATTTTACTGATGAAACCAAAGTGATGGGCTCCCCATTCCCATTGAACATTTAAAATTATTTACCCTTCTCAGTTTATGTTTCGTCCCAAAGAAAATGGCTTCAGTTTTCCCTAGGTGTAATGATAGTTTTTGTTACTAACCATTTGCTGCAGGACTCCAGTTCCAGTGTTAAAAATTGGGCAATATCTTGTGGGTCTTTCCCTGACACTAACAGAGCACTGTCATCTGCATACAGTAGGGTTTTTGCACTTGACACTGATGGGCATATCATTGACTAACATAAGAAAAATTTAAGGGACCCAGAATACTACCTTGGGGAACTCCACATGTTATCGGCAGGGGTTCTGATTCTGTTTTGTTGATTTTGACTATTTGGGTCTCCTGTTGCTAAGGTAGGACTTAAACCAGTCTACGAACCTATACCAATGCTTGAAGTTTATTACATAATATATTGTGGTTGACAGTATCGAAGGCCTTTTGCAGGTCTAAGGTTACCATGCCCATGAGGTTCCCCCTTTTTCATTTCCGTTCTCAGGTAAACCATCAGATTAATAAGGGAGGTGTCGGTTGAGTAGGATCTTCTAAAGCCCGATTGATAGCTATGGAGAATGTTGTTGTCATTAAGGTACTTAACTACTTGAGAATACACCGCCCTCTCTAGAATTTTAGATATTATACTGAGTTACTAACGGCCTATAGTTGCTTACATCAGACCTACTATTTTTCTTGAAGATGGAGTGGAAATCTGGCCTCCTTGAACCCCTCCGGTTACTGGGATTAGTGGTGATTGATAGATTTATTATGTGAGCAATAGGGATTGACAGTTCAGAAGCACCATCTTTTAGGAAATTAGACGGGATGTTATCAGGGCCTGT
This sequence comes from Cherax quadricarinatus, assembly GCF_026875155.1. Classification (NCBI taxonomy): domain Eukaryota; kingdom Metazoa; phylum Arthropoda; class Malacostraca; order Decapoda; family Parastacidae; genus Cherax; species Cherax quadricarinatus. Next base: position 52,662,290 of record NC_069406.1, on the reverse strand, counting down.
GCTCTTAGTTGGTTTAACCTGCTTAGTTCTTTTTGAATAAAGTCATGAGATTACACTTACTAGTTGACAACTGTTTGGGGTTACCCCCTTTTTTGGTATAGTATGTTTGAAAATTTTTCGAGTCTGTGTTAAAAGGGATTTGATGCAGTGGTAGTTTACTTACTAGTGTTGATGGGAACAGATGTGTAGTAGGAATTAAAGCAATTTGCCACCTTAGATGTTTCGTGGCATACCTCTTATCGATAGTGAGTACTATGTTAGACCTATCTACTGGCTTATGGCTATACCCCAAAATGTTTTTGTTGTTGCCAGAGCTTTTGGGGTTATGCTTATACTCTTCAATTTTTGAGCAGTTAGTGCTATGGGAATCTCCCTTATGTATGCTGGGAGGCACAGGGTTTTGGGCCCCTGACACTTACTGTGTTGTCTATTATCGTGTTGGTGGCGCCCTGCTTTTCATTGGGGTAATGTTGCATCGTCTGCCGAGGGCTTTGTGTTTTCATAGAGAATAATTTTCGTGTGCAAGTTTGGTACTAACCCCTCTAGGATTTTCCAAGTGTTTATAATCATGTATCTCTCTCGTCTGCATTCTTGGGGGTACAGGTTGAAGAACTTTAAACTTTCCTAGAAACTGAGGTGTTTTATCACAGTATGCGCACCGTGAAAGGGTCTCTGTACATTTTTTAGGTCAGCAATTTTACTGCCTTGAAAGGTGCTGTTAGCGTGCAGCAGTATTCTTAGCCTAGAATAGAACAAGCGATCTGAAAGGGTGGGCATCATGGGCTTGGCTCCCTAGTTTTAAGGTTCACTTATCCATCCTGTTATTTTTAACAAAATGCGATTGATACAATGTTGTGGTCTTTGAAGGTGAGATTCCTTCGACTTTATCACTCCCGGTTCTTTTAACATTAGTTTTTCGTTTACTGTGTGCTTGGAATTTGTTTTATACTCCAATTTTAGTTTCAATTGCCTTATATTTTCCCTATCGGAGTAAATTTAAATTTTCTCATTGACATTCATACTGTTTTCTGCGACCATTTAAAGATTTGGTTGATGTCTGCCTGGAGTTTTTTCTGTGTCGTCAGTGGAGGACACTGTCATGAAAATTCGGGTGTCATCTGCACGGGAAGACAGTGCTGGGTTACATCCGTGTCAGATATGAGGATGAGAAACAAGATGGGAGCCGCCTCGGACTTTAGTTTTTAACTTATTTTATTATTAAAGATTCGCCGGTATTCTCCCGGCCCGGGCCTTTTCCAAGTGGTGGCCCGGCAGTCTGTTAATTTACTAAATTTTGTTTTCCTATTTGTTAGGAAATTTTAGATCCATCTACCAACTTTTTCCTATTCTTTTAGCACGCATTTTGTGTGCTATTAAAATCATAGTCACATTTGTCAAAGGCTTTTGCAAAGTCTGTGTATACTACATCTCATTTTGTTTGTCTTCTAGAGCACCAGGAACCTTGTCATAGGGGCCCAAATAGTTGGAACAAGCAGGAGCGACCTATTTTTAAACCCCATGTTGCCCTGAGTTGTGTAATGATGGGTATCTAGTGGGTGATGATTTTTGCTTTTTAGAACCCTTTCAAAGATTTTTATGATATGGGATTTTTAGCGCTGTTGGTCGTAGTTTTTGCTATTGTTTTACTCCCCCCCTTGTGGAGTGGGGCTATATCTGTTGTTTTTTAGCAGTTGTGGGATGACCCCCGTGTCCATGTTTCCTCTTCATAGGATGCTACAACACATGATGGGGGCTTCTTGCAGTTCTTGTAAACACGGAGTTCCATGAGTCGGGGCCCTGGGGCAGAGTGCATGGGCATGTCATTTATCGCCTTTTCGAAGTCGTTTGGCGTCAGGATAATATCAGATAGGTTTGAGCCTACCAAATTTTTGTGTCCCCTCATAAAAAATTCATTTAGGTCTATTACAACCCGGGAGTCCCAAAGGCCGGGTTATCCTGGGTGTAAAGGGAGCAAAATAACACAGCAGAAAAAACTTTTGACTTGTATTACCCTTCACCAATTTAGAACAGAAGTATGTACACTATAACACTATGTAAACAATAGGTATTAGTCCCACTCCACGGTAAGCAAGGCAGAATAGAAGCCATAGAGAGCAGACCGTACTTCAACCAGCTCTAAAAATGGGAATGACAAGGGCAGACGGGTGAGTGGTACCCACAACACCTCTGTGATTGCCAAACCATCTTCTCATTGGCTGGAACCAGGGTACTGATTGAACGACAGGGCCCCATCATCAACCCTAGTACCTGGTTCGCTGGTTGGGGGAGATAGCCTTTCAGTGAGGGTGTGTACATGCGCCGAATAAAGGATACATACTCTTTGCATGCCACAAGGTCTTCATCTCTCAGTCTGGTTAGCGGCTCTCTGAAAACCGAGTCATACTGGGACTTGAGGACTTGAATGGCTCACTCATTTTCCTTGCTGTCATCTGTGTAGGACCCATCTCGTCTAAGTAGGGGCCAGTACTGGATGTTGTTCTCGACTTTGCTTTGGCATAGAAAATAAATATTTTGGGTTTCTTTTAAAATTTCATTTATGGGTTTTGTTTTTCCTGCTTTTCTTGACTACTGTAAGATTCCTCTAGCTTTAGGGTTTGATGTTTGCTATTTTTCTGACCAGTGCATCCTTTCGTATACAGATATATTGGCCCCTTTTAGCCTCTGTTATTCTTTGACTTCACCTTTTATAGGGAGTGACTTTCTCTTTCTAGTTTTACATCTTCTCTTCCTTTCCTTAAAGGATATACCTTGAGCATACCTCGAGTGCTACAGAGTTAATTTGTTCTAGACATAGATCTGGGTCCGTGTTGCTTAGGCTATCTTCCTGGTTTATATCATTTAGGACCTGATTTATTTTTGGTTCACCTAATGTTTTTGTTACTGAGTTGAATTTGGTGAAGGCTCCCTCGTGACTGATCACTTCTTGTTGGTCTGGGGTCTCGCATACATGTTTGAACCTTTTTATTATATTGTGATTTGACATATTGTGTTTGATATGGTAATATTTCGTATCATATCACCATTGTTAGTGAAGATGAGTCCAGTGTATTGTCCAATCTTGTTGGCTCTATTATTTGCTGGTTTAAGGTGAATTTAGTGCAGAGATTTAAAAACTCGTTTGTGTCCAAGTTTTCATTTTGAACTGCTTCCTGGGTTGTCTCTGTACAGCATTTTTTGCTACATTCCTCCATTTTAGGTGCCTTAGGTTGAAATCCCCCAGGAGCAAGATGTTTGGGGCAGGAGCTGGAAGATTTCCCAGACTGTGGTCCATTTTCGGTGGCCCGGTGGTCTGGTGGCTAAAGCTCCCCTTTTAACACACGGAGGGCCCGGGTTCGATTCCCGGCGGGTGGAAATTCCGACACGTTTCCTTACACCTGTTGTCCTGTTCACCTAGCAGAAAAATAGGTACCTGGGTGTTAGTCGACTGGTGTGGGTCGCATCCTGGGGGACAAGATTAAGGAACCCCAATGGAAAAAAGTTAGACAGTCCTCGATGACGCAGTGATTTTCTTGGGTTATCCTGGGTGGCTAACCCCCGGGGTTAAAAATCCGAAAAAAATCTTATCTTCTCTCTCTTCAAAATCTGTTCCTGGAATTGTTGGGAAGTTGCATCCGTAGGCTTGTACAGAATACAACCACAATGACCAGGCCCTGGTTCTCGATCTTTACTGCTAACTACATCATTTGAGCCATGTAGTAGTTCGAGCATAACAGTGACTCTGTGACGTACAGGCCCAATTTGCTTGTTCACTCTGTCGCATCTGTATAGGTTATAACCCGGGACCCACATTTCATTGTCAAGGTGATCCTTTATACGGGTCTCTGTGAAAACCACGATCATTGCGTTTGACTCTGTAAGCAGTCGACATATGAAAGGTATTTTGTTTTCGTTGCTGGCTTTTGACCATGTATATGTGCGAAGATGATTGTCGTCGCATTTGGTGGTATTGGGGGAGGGGGTCTTTTTTTCTGGCACTAATATCTGTTGTTTTGGAGTGGAGGCCATTGACTGTGGTTCCGCTCCAGAAATGATCGGAGTTGGTGTACGATTTCTGTTATTTCATGCCAGCTTTCATTCCTTCCTGGGCTAAAAAAAAACCTCTCTCTGGAGTGGTTGTGGCTGCCCATGTTTCCCCATGGTCTGGATGTTCTGTATCTTATTGTCCCATTTAGGTGGTCTGCCCGACAATATAAGTCTTTCCTGAACTGTCTTTGTCTTTCCTGAACTGAAGAGTGACACATTTCAGTGTGGAAAAGCTTACAGGAAGGAAGGCTGCATTTTCCTGTTTTCATATGGGTACGGCATTTTCTGGGGTGTGTCAAGGTTGCACGTCCCATCTGTTTTTCCAGATATTCCATGCCTGCAGATACCTAAAACATAGAATTTGCATAGGTCTAATTTCTCTTTGCCTTGGTTTTTGGTGACTGCATTCTCTACTGGTACATGTTTTTGTCTATACTATTTTCAGCATTTATACTAACAATGGTGCCTTCACCATTTTTTCTGGTATTTTATCTTCACTATTCCTTGAGGCATCCCCTTGTTTACTATCTCCAGTGGTATTGCTAGTTTGTAACTTTTGATTTTGCATGTCCTTGTTTACACCTGTTTTCTTACTAGAGCTCCTGTCTCCCTCCAGGACATCAACTTTCATTTCTGCATTTCTTACAGTTACTATCTACCAGGATAGCATCTGCACCAGGGACAATAGCACCATCTGGCCAGTCCTTTTATTTTCCCATCTGTTATAGAATGCTCTCAGGTTTTCTATAAAGGCCGTTTTGATGTTTCCGTCTTTTAAACACCAATATGATTTTTTTTCCACAGTTGGTTTCATTTGGGCATACCCAGAAACACTTCCCTGGTTTAATATCTCTTGTAGATGATTCCTAAATATCTGCACAAGATGCATGGGCCCATTTCCCATAGAAGTTGCACGTAATCCATGCAGAAGCCCGTTTGTTTACTGCGGTTGCAGACTACACATATATTCTACTAATAACCTCCTTAAAGTGTAAATCTGACTATTTGTACGTGTAGGTGTATAAAACAATCTTACCACTGCTAGCAGTAACTATTTGAGTATTTGATAAGGGCACCTATGAACCCCATCAGTTTATAAATCTGGTCAGAGAATTCCATATTTTTCAACGAATCCAGTTGGGTGTTAAAGGCACCTAGAAACTCTGTCAGCTTTTGAATCCGGTCATTGGTTCACTTATTTCATGGACAGATCCGGTCAGTGGATCACTTATTTTTGAACAAAACCGGTCGGTGATTTTGGACTAGCTCATGAAAGTACTACTGGAATATTATTTAACAGAGTAATATGTGTTCAGTTTGATACAAAAAGTATCACTTGCATATTGGACAAACCAGTATTGTATTGTATATATTCACCAGTACTGCTGGCCCGGGTCTTCTCCAGATGGTGACCCGGCCTTGGCTCCCAAGGTTGGGAGTGTCTTGAGGGATGTCGTTGTCTTGAGGGCGGTGGTGGTTCCCAGGTTATGAGAGTGTCTTGAGAGCACATCAGCGGTGAGCAGCTGACAGTGCATGGACGGCTTGATGATACTGGGCAGTAGCAGACAGGCAGAAAGGGCAGAGGCAGCGATTACAAGGTTCAATTAGGGCCACACCCCAGCTGTAGCACCTAGCAAAGTGCTGGGGAAACTTGTCTTCACAGTGAGTGGTCGATGATAGGCTTGCTAGATGAGGGACTCGTCTTCGAGAGACCCATTCTGGACAGTCCTGAATTTCTTCTTTGAGATGTGCTCGATTTCCAGGTGTAAGGTTGCAGAGAGTGACGCGTACTTACCTCTGTGAAGACCTGTTTGTGTGCTCTCGGTGAATCTGAACCAGGATGCCCTCTCTTGAGCAACTTTACCAGCAGCTGAGAGAGGAGCTCAGAGTTGCTAAGCTGGAGATTACGGCGATTAACGGAGGAGAACAGAAGATTCGTAGTGGTCCTCTTGTTGTGAGTCCCCAGGTTAAGAGGGGAGCTTGGTCAGTGGCAGGGCAACATGGAACCAAGCTGAGGATCAAGAAAACGGTTGGAGAGGTAGAAACAACGAGAAACCAGAAGACTACCGTGGAAACTTCCAACCCATTCTCGGTGCTACCTGACGAATTGTGAGTGTTCTACTGGGAATGCCACAACGAGCACCAAGGAAGCATTGGCAGACTTGAGTGAGACATCCCTAGAAACCCCAACGAAGACCATCGGAAGCATCTTGACGAATTCCACAAGTGGTGTAATGCTACCTGACGAATGTGAGTCGACTACCGGGAGCATCACGACGGACGACTCCAAGGAAGGTAAAAACATTGTTGTTGTTGGGATAGCCAGATTAGGTACATGGATAGGGCATTCTGCTTGAAGGATATGGAGTAGGAGGCAGAGAGTGTGTTTTCCTGGGGCTGGGATGAAGGATATTGTCAGCGTCTGGATGACATCATGAGAGGTAATGGGAGAAATCCTATTATCTGTCTCAGTGTTGGAGGCAACGATGTTGGCAGATGTAAGAGTGTGGACCTGATTAGCAGGTATAGGTCAGCAATAGAGATAATTAGGAGGAGGGTGGGAAACCTGTCATATGCGGCATTTTTGCCAAGGAGAGGAGTTGGAAATGAATGGTTGTCCAGAGCAATTGGTGTCAATTGCTGGCTGGACAAATACTGTAAGGAAAAATGCGGTAACATTCATTGACAACTGGGACCTCTTCTACGGCAGAAATGACATGTATGCCAGGGATGGGGTTCACTTATCTAGTGTGGGGTGGGAGCACTGGCCAACGCAGTGGAGGGAGCTGTTAGGTCTTTAAACTAGGAATAGTTAGTGGTATGGGTTTTGGCGAGAAAACAGTGAAGTCACAGTGTGAGTAATATGAGTACTTCGAGAACTAGTAATAGGCAAAATGAGGTGGATATTGGAAAGCAGTGGCACTAATTGACAAGGACAGTAATAGGTTTTAGTGGAATAACAGAAAGGAGCAGGAAAGGGTAAAGAGAGAGGAGGGCTTTAAATTTATTTCACAATAGTCGCAGTGTAGGGAAAAAGTGGACATTTTAGACTAGTTGCTAGTTCAGGTAACACTGATGATTTTCCCTAACTGGACGGGTTAATTCAAAAAACAGGTTTTCCTGCGAAAGTCAATTCAGGGGATAAAAATTTTTCCCAAATAGATAGAAGGTTTTGGGGAAAGGGGGGTTTGGGGGGGCATTGTATGTCCCAATCAAATTGAAATGTTGCATAAAAAAAGGGGATTAAGTCTGAAATAACAAAATAAGGTCTGTTTGGATAGAATTTTCAGAGGGGATGAAAAAAATTAAATTTTTGGTGTGATAACCATCCCCCAAACTTTGATAGGGCCAGGGAGACTACTATGGGGGGAAATTTTTTAGGGCGCAAGGGACGATATTTTGAATTTTAGGGACTTTAATTTTTTATATTGATTGGAATTTCTTACGGGAATTTTGAATCAAAAACTTCTTAAAGTAGTTTTAGGGTTGTTTTTTGAAGCGTTTGTTTAAGAACCCCACAAGGGGAAAAACTGCTGCTTAGTACTGGCAAACAAGAATCCCCTTGTCAATAATTTAGAAGTTTTTAGGGAATGGGGGCTGCGACCCCAAAACAAAAACATTTAGAAATTTTAATGGAAGTATGATAGTGGGATAAAATCAGTAACATCCCAGATTTTCGCTTTGAGATTACATGGGCTTAGAGAAAAACTTATCATCTGTTGACTGGGGTAACGAAAAGAGCTATCAATATAAACAGTTTTTGAACACTATACATGCTGTTCAAAGAACGTTTATCCATAAAAAGAAATTAGATCAAATAGAAATGACCCAAAATGGATGAATAATAAGCTCAAATGTCTACTAGGGCATAAGAAAGGAATTTATAGGCGTATCAAAAGAGGTGAGGGTCATCTTATGAATCAGTATATTGACATTAAGAGGGACATTAAAAAGAGGTTTAAAAAAAGCTAAAAGGGACTATGAAATTAAAGTTGCTAGGGATTCTAAAACTAACCCAAAGAGTTTTTTCCAGGTCTATAGAACAAAAGTTAGAGAAAGATAGGTCCCCCTTTAAAAAAAAACTATGGGCATCTACTGACAAAGAGAATGAAATTTGCTCGATTTTAGTGAGGGGAAAGGGCCCCAAGGCAAAGATCGGCTGGATTTAAAAAACCACACGGGCTACCAGATGGTCAAAATGCCTTGTATTAACTCGCCAAAGCGAAGTTCCCGAAAAAAAAAGAAGATAGGACAGTCAGAAGGATAGCAATTATGTAGTGTTTTTAAGTGTTTTGGGCCAGTGTTGATGTAAAGGGTGAGGGAGGATTGGGAAGGATGGGGGGATGGGGATGAGAGGGGTGAACAAGCAAGCAAGTCACCGCCTTACCTTCTTCTTCTGATGACCAGAGCTTTGGTAAGATGGGTTTAAAGGGAAAAGGATGGGTAAAGGGTGGAAATATTGGGAAAAGGGTGGGGGGGGGGGGGAGAGGTAGGATATAAAAGGTAAGTGGCCCAACCACTTTGGTGCAATTTAAAAAGTGTATGTGATGATAAGTATTCTTTAAAAGGGATAATACTAAACCCCTCAGAGGGCACATAGATATAATAGGTATATAACTACATGACTCTGAATTGGTAGTAGTTATACCAAATTGCAATTGCCTTTTTTTTTCGCGATTGCACAAAGATATTTTTTACGACAAAAAGGCAATAATTTTCTGGCCAGTTTATAAGTTCGTGACAATAGCTTCTCAATGGTGGTGTCCAACAATAGTTAATAGCATAATTTTACATTAGAAAGTTATTTAAGGGTGTCTCCCTAATTGGGGGCGATGATTTTCTCAGTATACATAGAAGGGTTCTGGTGGTATCCAATCTTCTTCATCAGGTAAGTTGCTTAAAATCATGGTCGAGGGTAATTTTTATGAATAAAACGACGAACCCCTGTGGGAGAGTCATTTTTGAGTCCTGTGGGGGGAATTGATGGTGAAATCGGTGGTATTTATCACTTGTATAGGATGTTCCTTCTGGCATGAATATTTTTGCTTTGTATAAATTTGTTTTCTTTTTAGGTGTAAGGCGTACATTTAGGGCAGTAAAACTTGTTTGTGTGAAAATCGCCATTTTAACCTGCCTCCCCCGGTATGGGTAATAAACAAAGAGCCTATTCTGGCCCTTGTAACCGTAGCATGTTGGTCTTTGTTTTTAAATGACATTGGGACAAAAGGGGGTTTTCTTATGGTCATTACTTTAACAGATGTTTTATGACATGTTGGGGGGCTTGATTGAATCGAAAAGACTGCTAAGACTTTTTTGGGGCTGTTTTTGATCTTTTTAGTTACAGAGTGTTGAGTGGAGCAGCCTTCATTTCATACCCAAGATCTTGAGGGTTTTAATGGCTACAGGTTTACCTCTGATGGAGATCCCCCCTTATTTTCGATGGTTGATGAAAAACATCCTATCGGCAACAAGGACCTGCGGGATTAGTCGAAATTCCCCATTTTTTTCCCCCAATTAGAGTTCGACGAAGTTCAAATTTTTTTTTCATGACCTTTTCATACTTGTTTTTTCCTGTTACTGATTGATGAGACGACTAATAACTCATCGCAAATGGCCCTTGTGTCTTAAATTTGGGTTGAGGAAGTCATTCCATAAATTTTTAAACAGAAGGGACAAAAAAGAACCTTGGGGACCCAGGGGTCGGTATAAAAGGTTCGTCGACTTCCCATGAAAGGGGGGGATGATTTTTCTTTGAGTTAAAAAATTTAAAAATTACTCTGAGAAAAGTCCAGTTAGGTCTGGTAGGTAAAAGAGTTTTATATAAGGCCATCATGCCAAACTACAAAACTTTAAAAACATCTCTGGGGAATTTAAAGGCAAGATTCCCTGTTTTTAGACTTGCTACAGTGTCAAAAATCACATTTTTTGCATGAGGGAACCTCATGTGTTCAAAAACCCAAATTTTTTTTCAGTAAACAGGGTTTAAAACTCCATTAGAAATTCAACGGGGAAAATGACTTTCTCAAAATTTTTTTCCAGTGACTTAGTAAAGATATAGGCAATATTTTTCCCGGGTTGGGTGGATGTCTTTATTGGGCTTAGCAAAAAAGATCACCTAGCATCTAAAAACAACTGGAAAATGTCCTGAGGCCAGATGCAAAAAGATTTTTCCCAAAGGAAATGTTTGCAATTTCGGGTGGGTACTTTATTTTTTCATGTTATTCCAGAGGGGCCGGGGGCTCAAATTTTCATTTTTTTCCCAATAACCTACTTATCTCAGTAATGTAATGGTCAGTAAGGGGGTGGGTATCTTCAGATTAAAGTATCGAGGGTAGTAAGTGGTTGTAAAAACCCAAGTTCTAAATCTTTTCCTTTCATTTATAAACTGAAATGTTATTTTTAAATTGAGACTTTTAATGTAGAGAGAATTTTTCCCAAATCCCCCCAAAAATTTACCTGTTCCTGTGGATCGTCAATTTTTAATTTAAACATTTTCCATCCCATCATGAATATGAACGGTAGTTAGGACCCTTGGCTTTCCCCCTAAAAGTTGTGGGATCTTCCCCCAAAATTTTGCTGTTCACGTTTAAATTTTGGGATTAGTTTGAAGAACTAGAAATTTCCAATTCTCGTCGGGTTTTTGACAAATCAGTTAATTAATTCGTCCCCAAAAATCGGTGCAGTGTAGCTGCTGGGGGTTTCGCGTTTGAAATCCCTTTTCGCCCATTCTGCTTGAAATTTTAAAGGTTCTCAATTTCTCTAGTAGGTTTTTTATTTGTTGGTATATTTTTGTGGAAGCAATTTGGCAAGTTGCTTTGGTAGTTTCAATTTTCGTTTGTGCAGGACCTGATTGCCATCAATTGCACGGAAGGAAATTTTTTCCAAAGCACAATTTCATCTTCACCCAGATATGCCCGGGGGGGTAAATCCTAGGGTTTTAAAGATTGGGTTTTGGATTTCGGGATTCAAATGGGGAAGTTTGTAGTTTATTTAACAGGGATATGGTCAGATCCTACTTTTCCCCGGGAGATATACGACAGTGAAAGTGCCAGCCCTCTGTTTGCAGTACTATATCGGTGTTCCGGGATGAGGCCCCAATGAAATTTTTGAAAATGGGTTTTGAAATGACAATTTTCTAGCTGTCATATTTAAAAGTTGTTTCCTTTTAAGTCACCCAGGGGATACCAGCTCCACATTTGAAGAGGGCGGGGTGATACATTAAAATCTCCAGCTAGAATTGTTGGAAATTTCTGTTTAATATCCTATTAGGGGAAATTTGATTTTATATAGGCTGTCTGGGGGGAAAATATCCTCCTTCACTAGTTGTCCATCGACTTTGTTTTCATTCGAATGTTATCTTCACCAATGAATTTTTTTAAAATGAAATTCCAAATTTTAACCAAGATGGCTACCCCACAAAAGGGGTCCTCTCGATTTCTCCACATACAGTTCCACGAAATTTTAATTGTTGATCAACTCTTGCAGCTGTCTCGTTCAAAAAATATAACATCGGGATTGAGTTATGTATTCAAAACCCCAAGAAGGTAAAAGGTTTTAAAGAAATGTTGAACATTAAAATTTTAAAATTTGAATCCCCATTATTGGCTTTTTCTTCCCGTACACTGCGTTTTTAACCCTGCAAGTAATGTCAGTGTTGTATTACACTATCCCTGCTGGACTCGTCAAGGGGGGGAGGGAACTTTTGCGTGGATGCTTGGTATTAAAAATGCCCCATTCACAAGGGAGTAATATTTAAAAGTCATAGAATCGTTAGAGTCGTTAAGTCTCATCATAAAACTGAGGTTTTGTATTCTCATTTTCAGGAAGCAGAGGGTCGTGAGAGTTAAGGGGGGAAGTGTTTGGTCCAAGGGAAATTTAAAAGGGAAAGGGGAGTTACCTTTGGGGAAAACTCCTGTTCAACAGGGTCAGCTACAATAGCGAGAGAGTAGGCACCACTTTTGGGGCATTGTTATGTTCAGGTGTTGACTTTCGGGTTGAGAGGAGTTACAGCCTGGGTTTGGGGGGGAGGGCGACCCGGCCAGGGGTGACTTAGGCTTATTTTTAGATTAGAGTATGGTCAACTTCTTGTTTGAGAAGGCGGTCTAATACCTTCACTTTTCAGGGATAGTGATGGGGTGATCCCATTCCATTAAAAGTCATTTAAAAACCGAGAGCAGAGTTATTTCACCCCGCTATGTCTTTGGGCCCAAAAAGTACATTAGTTGTGCTCCGTATATCCCCGTCTGTGGATACCCCAGACATATGAGACGACTGAACCTTGTTGTTGTTCTGTTGTAATGAGGGTTTGATTGGGGCGCTCCAAAGGGGGGAGAAAAATTTCCCAAAAATTGGAACCCCTTTTGGAAAACCTGAGAAGGGCCCTTTTATCCCGGCAGAGCTGGGAAGGAAGTTTTGGGCATGGGTTTGGGGGGTCCTGGGGAGTGGTCTTCTTAGAATTGGTGTTTTTTGGGGTCAAGAAAATTTTTTGCATTTCCTTTTTTCTTTCAGGACAAATAGCAGAAACAGCATATGTTTTCCATTACAGAGGACACTTTAGGGGTATTTTTTTTGGACAATCAAAGATTGGGAAATTTTGGGCCCGACAAATGCTACAAATTTGCCCTTTGTACTGCATTTTTTGTTGTTTTGACCAAAGGGATAACACTTGAAACATTTTGTCCACTGACAAAAGGGTTTCCTAGAAATTTGGGCAGATTTCATCTGGTCTGAAACATTTGAAGCCATTTTGAACACAAGTTTGGGGCCCCCTCAGGTTTGAGTATTTAATTTTAAAGTTACCTTATTGTTGTTGTATTCGAATTTATGTTTCTCAGCCAAGGGCGAATTCTCGGGATTTTTGTTTTCAACAATTTCTTAAAGTGCTGGTTTCTAAAACCGTTGATTTTTGGCCCCAAACACAGTCCCCTGACTTTATAGCGTCATGCAACTGGGGGTAACACCAAAAATCTTTAGTTTTCCAAGACTCAGCTTTAGATTGAATAACCTTTTCCTGAAGAGAGGGAAAGACTGCTCCAGCGGGTTTGAAAAACATCCCTGGAGCACAATGAGTTCGAGCAAACATTTTAGAATGTCTTTTATGGACTTTGATTTCCATCAATATAAACCTTTTAAAGAATCCTCGCCATGATGCCTGGGAAATGCATCTGGCAGAGGGTTGCAACAAAAAGGGGATCTTTCTTAATGTTTTGCCTAACACCATTTCAGCGACTTATGAAGGTCAGCCCCTAAAATAGCCTACCCTCGAGTAGTGAGGGGGAAAGGGCCCAAGGCAAAACGGCTGGATTTTAAAAAACCAACGGGGGGTACCAATGGTCAAAATTCCTTGTGTTTAAAACCCCCAAAACGAAGTTTCCGAAAAAAAAGGGAAATAGGACAGTCAAAAGGATACAATAAGTAGTTGTTATTTTGGGGGGCCAGTGTTTTTAGTATGGGTGAGGGGGAGGGGGGGAAGGATGGGGGGGAGGGGGGAGGGAAAAAAAAGGGAGTTTTTTGAGGGAAGGGGCCCCAAGGATAAAAAAGAGGGAAGAAAAGGGAAAAAGAAAAAAAAATTTAAGGTTTTGAAAGGGAAAAGGGGTGGGGGTTTAAGTAAGGGAAATGGGGAAAAAAAGAATTTTTTGGAAATTTGGATGAAAAAAAAAAGGAAAGGTTTAAAAACGATTTAAAAGGAACAAAAAATAAAAAAAATTTAAAAGGAAGAAAAAAGGCCAGGGGGAAAAAGGAGAGAAAAAAAAAATTTAAGAAATAAAAGGGTAAAAAAAAAAGGGAAAAGGGGGTTAGTATCGTCGGGGTGGAGAAAAGTTTTGAAACAAACAAGGAAGAAATTTTTCCCCGAAATCTGATTTAGGGGGGAAGCACTTTCTCTGCCACCCAACAAAAAGGTCCCTTAAGCTTCTTTGGTTTAAGGAAACTTTTGGGTAACAAAAAGTTTTTCCCTCAAACCAAATTTCAAGATTTTTAGTTGCCAAGTTTTAAGGAGCCCGGAAAACAAAAAAAAGCTTCTCCCAGTTTTTCTTTGCTTTGGCACTCGTAAGAGGGTTTAACAAAAACAAAAAAGTTGGCTGGCTGCTACTCAAGACATAAGTCGCTGAAATTAGGATCTAAGTTTAACATCAAGGAAGTTCCACTTATTGTAAGAAACTTCACTGCCAGATGTATTCCTTCCTCACAAATCAATCATAGGCGAGGATAACGTGTACGATTACGCATTAGACGCGCAATCAAATGTCAATGAACAGAAATTCTCTACAGGTATTTCGAGCTCCAACTCAACTGTTCTCCAGTGGATGTTTTTCAAACCCACGCCTTGAGCAGTACTTCTCTATCTCTCTCGAAGAAGATTAACTATCAACTCCTGAAGCATGAATGTGGCATGAAAAACTCAGACTCGGTGTTACCACCCTGATGCACAGTTGGCACCTGATAGCTAATCAAGCTCATAGCGACTGTTTTGTGGCCAGAACAACAGTTTCATGAAACATAGCACAGTGAATGAAATTGTTGACTGTCACACTGAGAATTCTGATTTATGGCTGTAGAAGCACATAAATTCTCTAAGCCTACCAACAACAAGGTGACCTTAGAGGCTAATACTTGAGATACCTGAGGAGGCCAAACTTGTGTGTCAACAGGAGTTCAAATGTTTTGGCACCAGATTATCACCTAACCAAATCTTCCTTGAACGATTTGTCAGTGTGACACAATGTTTCAAGTGTTATGCCCTGTGGGCATAACAACAATAAATTGTCAGTTACTCAAGGCAGATTTGTACATTTGCTCTGGTGGCAACATCGTATAGGAGAATTGTACCAACAAAAATAAACACCTAAATGTGTCCTCTGCCATGGAAAACACATGCTGTTTCAGCTATCTGTCCTGAAAGGAAAAAAAAGGAAATCCAGAAAAATCTTGAAGCAAGAAAAACCTGTCCACTGCTAAGGAAAACCACTCCCCAGGCACCGCCAACGATGTCCCAAACTTCCTTCCCACTCTTCCTGGACTCAAGTGGGACGTCATCAGGTCTCTACCAATGGTTCCAAATTTTGAATTCTGCCCGAAGAAGAGTTGGCAAGCCATGCCAACCGTGGAGAGAAGACGTCGTTCCTTCCTGCTCTCATCGTGAGGCAACTCTGAACACTAGTTGCTCGAGAATTTACCTTGGGTTACTCCTGATAGTTCCTTCACCAGAGCTGAGAGGAGACTTGCTTGCAGTCACTTCGAGCCCCCCTTCCATCAAGAGGTAAGGCGGAGTTGACTGCTCTGCGTGTTCACCCCTCTCATTCCCCATCCCCCCCCATCCTTTCCCCATCCTCCCCTCACCCATACAACAACACTGGCCCACACAATCTAACACACTACATACATGCTATCCTTTGACTGTCCTAATCTAACCTTCTTTTTCGGCAACTTCGCTTTGGCGAGTTAACACAAGGCATATTTGACCATCAGGTAGCCCGTGTGGTTGTTTATAAAATCCAGCCGATTTTGGCCATGGGCCCTTTACCCCTCACTACTCGAGGTAGCTATCTTAGGGCTGACCTTTCATATGTCAGCTGAAATAGGGATGTTAGGCTAACATTAAGGCAAGATACCTTTTTGTTAAGCAACTCCTCCCAGATGCTCCTTCCCAGGCATCATGGCCGAAGGATCGTTTAAGATTACGCATTGATGGAAATCAAATGTCCATGAAAGACATTCTCAAATGTATAGCGTCTAACACAACTGTTGCTGCCATTGGATGTTTTTAAAACCCCACGCTGGAGCATACTTCTCCTCTTCTTCGAGAATAAGTTTTACTTCAACTACTAAAGCATGATGTCTTGGATAAACTAAAGAATACTGGTGTTACCCATTGCACCTGACAGCTATCAAGCTCAGAGGACTGTGTTTTGTGCCAGAATCAACAGTTTATATGAAACAGCACATTTAATGAAATTGTGATAACATTAAATCCGAGAATTCTGACCTTAGGGCTGTAGGAAGCACATAAGTTCTCGAATACCAACAAGCAATAAGGTAACTTTAAAATTCAATACTCGAGACACCTGAGGAGGCCAACTTGTGTGTCCAAATGGCTTCCCAATGTTTTAGCACCAGATGTACATCTGACCAAATTTCTATGGAACGCTTTGTCAGTGTGACACAATGTAATCAAGTGTTATTCCTTTGGACAGCCTAACCAACAACAAATGCAGAGTACAGACAAGGCAAAAAATTTGGTAGCATTTGCTCGGCGCAACATTCCTATCTTGATTGTAACAATAAAATACAAAACCTAAATGTTCCTCTGTAAATGGAAAACATCATGCTGTTTCTGCTATTTGTCCTGAAAGAAAAAAGGAAATGCCGCAGTAAATTCATTGACGCCAAGAAACTATCCAAATTCCAAAAGAAGACCACTAGCACTCCCCAGGCCACCGCCAACCATGTCCCAAGCTCCTTCCCACTCAGCCTGGTGATCAAGTGGGACTATCAACTGTCCTCAGGTCACCTCTACAATGGTTCCAATGTGTTTGAATTCTGCCCCTCATGGAATCCCCAATCTAACCCTTCACTTACAACAACCAACAACAACAAGGTTCATCGCATCTCATATGTCTCGTATCCACAGACGTGAATACGGAGAGCACAACTAATTACTTGTTGGCCAAAGACATAGCAGGTGTACAATCAACTCTGCACTCAGGATTTAAATGATCTGTATAATGGCTAATGGGATCACTCCCATCACTATCCCTTGAAATGTGAAGGCTATTATGGACCCAGCCTTTCTCCATAACAAGAAGTATGTACCATACTCTACATCTAAAAGATAAAGCCTAAGTCCATCCTGGCCCAGGGAATCGCCCTCCCTCGCAACCCAGGTTGATCAACTTCCTCGCAACCCCGATAAGTCAACACCTGAAAGCAGCATAACAATGCCCCAGAAAGTGGTGCCTACCTCCGCTATTTGTAGCTGATCCTGTATTGACAAAGCAGGAACTTTCTCCCAAGGTAAAACTAACCTCCCCTTGCCTAAAACTAATATTCCCTTGGAGCCTACACAGTCTCCCATTAACTCTCACGAGCCGCTGCTTCCTGAAACGAGAATAGCATCCTCAGTTTTATGATGATGACTTAACCGACTCTAACGATTCTAAAGTCCTGTTAATATTACTGCCTCTAGTGAGATGATGGCATTTTTAATACACAAGCATCCCACGCAAAAGTTCCCTCCTCCCCTTGAACGAGTCCAGCATGGATAGTGTAGAACAACACAGGACATTACTTGCAGGCGTTTCGAACGCAGTGGTACGAGCGAAGCAAAAGCAATAATGGGATTCCAATTTTCCAATTAATGTTCAACATTTCTTTAATAACCGTTACTTTCTTGAGGTTGAACTACATAAATACAATCCCGATGTTATACTTTGAACGAGGACAGCTGCAAGAGTGATTCAACATATTAAATTACGTGGATACTGTTAACTGTGGAGAAATCGAGAGGACCTTTCTTTAGAGGTGTAGCCATCTTGTTAAAAAAAAAAAAAAAAAAGAAAAAAAATTAGGAGATACATTTAAAAATATTCATGTGGATGAAGAAACATTTCTTGCAATAGAACTAACAACGTCGCAGTGACAACTAGTGATAGGAACTGGATATTTTTTCCCCCAGACAGCCATATATAGAGTCAATTCCTCTACATAGGATATTAGCAGAAATAATCCCAACGAATTCTAGCTGGAGATTTTACTCTCATCACCCTGCCCTCTTTCAACTGTGGAGCTGGTATTCCACTGGGTGACTTAAAAGGAAAACAACTCTTTAATAACATACAGCTAGAAACTTGTCAGTTCAAGGCCCATTCTCAAATCGTACATTGGACCTCAACCAAGGAACACAGATATAGTACAGAACAAACAGAGACTGTGAAATCCTTTCAACTGTCGTCTATCTCTCTGGTGGAAATGGTAGGATCTGATCCATAATCCCTGTTATAATACAACTAACTCCAAACATCTCCATATTAGAATACCTGTAAACTCCTAAACCCACTCATAACACCCTAGGATTTGACCCCTTCAGGCATATCTGGGTGAAGATTTAAATTGAGTCTTTGGGAAAATCTACCTCCATGCAATTGATTATGCAATCAGGTCCCTGCACAATCGAATAATTGAAGCTACCATGCAACATGGCCAGATTAGCCTTCCCACAAAGAAAAACCAACAATAAAACCTCCTAAGAAATAGAGACACTTTAAGAAATTATCACAGAATGTCGAAGGCATCCAAAACTCGACAACCACCAGCAGCTACACTGCACCGATTAAGGCACGAATTAATATAACATGATTAGCAACACAAAACGAGACAGTATGGAAATTTCATAGTTCTGAAGCTAATCAATATATACCGAGAACCATCAAAATATTGGAGTTAAGATCCGTACAACTTTTAGGGGGAAAGCACAAGGCTCCTAACTACCTAGTTCATACCTTCAATGATGAGGATGATGAAGATGATGAAATTAAACTTGACGATCCTACAAGGACCAGGCTAATTTGATGGGTGATGTATGGTGAAAATTCTCTCTCACAATAACCGTCGTCAATTTATAATAATCATTATCGTTAGTAAATGAATGGAGAGAGAGAACATGGATGTTTACGAACCAACTACCTACCATGATTAACTTCAAACCTCTTGAAGAAACCCATCCCGCTTACTAGACCTATTACATTACTAAGATACAATTCAGGTAAATGGAAAGAGATGAGAAATAGAGCCCCTGGCCCTCTCTGGAATACCAATGAAACCAAATAAAGAACCTAACCTAGAAATTGCAAAACAGTCCTTGTTAATAACTTTAATGCCATCTTGGGGCCTCAGGACATTTTCCAGTTGTTTTTAAGACTGCTAAGGATGATCTTATCTTGCTAAGAATAAAGCCCAATAAAGACATCCAACCAACCTGTGAACTAAATAAGACCAATATCATTACATTGAAGTCACTGGAAAATTTTCTTGAGAAAGATCATTTCCAAACCGATTGAATTCACTATATGTAGTTATTTAATCACCTGTTTTACGAAAAACAATTTGGCTTTAGAACACATAGAGGTACCAATCATGTCAATAAATGTGATTTTTGACACTGAGCAAGTTCTAAACCAGCAGGCAAAAACTTGCCTTAAATGCCACCAGAATGTTCATAAAGCTTTTGATAGCTTATTCATAGATGCCTAATAAACAAACTCATTGACCTACCTTACCATAACTGGACTTTTCTCAGAGTCAATTTATAATTTCTTAACTCAAAGAAAAACATTCCCCCATTCATGGCAAGTCGACAGATACCTCTTATACCGACCGCTGGTAGTCCCACAAGGTTTCTTGTCTTATCCACTTCTGTTTGAAAAACATTTATGTGAATGACCTTCCTCACCAGAGTATGAATGACCACAATTGTGGACACAGTTTGCAGATGATGAAATTCATGTCGTCCTCATCAACTCCAGTTAACAGGAAAATACACAGTAAGAAAGAGTCATAAGAAAAAATGAATATTGTAACTTCGTCGAACATCTAATTGTGATACGACATGGAGCATTACGACAAACCATACAGGTCCTATGTTATCAGCGATAGGATTTTTTGCATTAACCCACGACGATAAAGGGTGGAAACTCTCCATCATAGGTAAACTGTATCCAAAATAAACCCCTAACAAGCTCTTGGGATATGAAATAGACAGGCAGCTCCACACAACATCTGCATGTAACTAAAAAGATCAACACAGCCAAAAGCGGTCCTTAGCAGAGACTCTTTCGATCAAACAAGCCCCCACAACATGGACAAAAAACATCTGTAAAAAGATAAAAAGACCTATTTACTCGAATCCCCTGTTGTCCCAATGTCCAATAACAAACAAAAGATCCAACATGCTACGGTTACAAAGGGTCCAGAGATAGAGCTCTTCGCTTTATTACCGGATACCAGGAAGGAGAGACAGAGTTACAAAGGTCAGATTTACACACACAACAAGATATTACTGCCAAAAATGTACGCCAGACACCCTAAAAAAGAACACAACCTTTATACAATGAAAGAACTAAACATGCCAGATAGAGAACATCCTAAACAAGTGATAAAAACCACCGAATTACACCATTCAATACTCCCACCTCACCATGACTCAAAAGAAGTAAACATCTCCCCCCAAAGAGGTTTCGTCTGTTTTATCATAAGATGATTACCCTCGACCCATGATTTGGAGCCAACTTACTTGATGAAGAAGATTTGGATACCAGTCCAGAACCTTCTAAGTATACGGAGAAAAATATCGCCCCTCCAAATTAGGGAGACATCTTAAATAACTTATAAAGTAAAATTATCTATTGACTATTTAGGACAACCACCATTAAGAAAGCTTATTGTCACGTAACCTTAATAAACTGACCAGAAAAAATAATTGCCTTTTTGTCGTATAAATACCGTTGTGCATCGCGAAAAAAAAAAAAAAAAAAAAAAAAAAAAAAAAAAAAAAAAAAAAAAGCAAATTGCAACTTGATAACTACTACCAATCAGAGTCATGTAGTTATAATACCAATTATATCTATGTGACCTCTGATGGGTTTAGTATATACCTCTTAAAAGAATAACTTATCAATCCACATACACTTTTTAAATTGCACCAAAGTGTTGGCCCACTTACCCTTTTATAATCCTACCTCTCCCCCCCAACCCACCCTATTCCAATATTTCCATCCTTACCCATCCTTCTACCTCACCATCTTACGAACTCTGGTCATCAGAATCGAAGAAGCGAAGCTGACATTAAGAATGACAGCCCCTAAGATAGCCTACCCCGATATTGAGGGGAAAGGGGCCCCAAGGCAAAGATCGGCTGGATTTTTTTAAAAACCACACTGGCTACCAATGGTCAAAATGCCTTGTGTTAACTCGCCAAAGCGAAGTTGGGCCGAAAAAAAAAAAGAAGATAGGACAGTCAGAAGGATAACAATGTAAGTAGTCTGTGAGAAAGTGTGTGGCCAGTGTTGAATGTATGGTGAGGGAGGAAATGGGAAAGGGATGGGGGGAGGGGATGAGGGAGTGAACAAGCAGGGCAATTCACCGCCTTACCTCTTGATGGGATGGGGCTCGAAGTGACTGCAAGCAAGTCTCCTCTCAGCTCTGGTGAAGAACTACTCAGGATAACCCAAGAAAATTCTCGAGCAACAGTGTTCAGAGTTGCTCAACTGAAGAGCAGGAACGACGACGTCTTCTCTCCACGGTGGCTGGGCTGTTCAATCAACACTTCTGCATCAGCTTTTCGCTTCTGAAGACCAGAGCTTTGGTAAGATGGGTAAGGAAGAAGGATGGGTAAGGATGGAAATATTGGAAAAGGGTGGGAGGGGGGGGAGAGGTAGGATATAAAAGGTAAGTGGCCCAACCACTTTGGTGCAATTTAAAAAGTGTATGTGAATTAATAAGATGTTCTTTAAGAGGTATAATACTAACCCATCAGAGTCACATAGATATAATAGGTATATAACTACATGACTGAATTGGTAGTAATTATACAAGTTGCAATTGCTTTTTTTTTTTTTTTTTTTTTTTTTTTTTTTTTTTTTTTTTCGCGATTGCACAACGGATATTTATACGACAAGAAAGGCAATAATTTTCTGGCCAGTTTATAAGTTCGTGACAATAGCTTCTTAATGGTGGTGTCCAACAATAGTTAATAGCATAATTTTACATTAGAAAGTTATTTAAGATGTCTCCCTAATTGGGGGCGATGATTTTCTCAGTATACATAGAAGGGTTCTGGTGGTATCCAATCTTCTTCATCAGGTAAGTTGCTCAAAATCATGGGTCGAGGGTAATCATCTTTATGAATAAAACGACGAACCCTCTGTGGGAGAGTCATTCTTTGAGTCCTGTGAGGTTCCAACACCACCAATACCTAGTGACGTCACTCCAACAACGCCTCCTATTCGTCGAACGCCTCCTATTCGTCGAACTCCTCCTGCTCGTCGATTGGCTCGTCGTGGCGGCGTACCTCCTTCACCTCCACTCACCACTACTCATATGGACCAATCAGAAGCCACGATTCTCCCACAGTCTTCTACACACTCTCTAGCGGAAACACCAACATTGAAAGCACCTTCAATGCTGCAACCACCAACAAAAACCTCTCCAGCCATCTCTCGACGTATTAATACAGAAGACCAACATCGAGATCAATACCTGCACTGGAAAGATATAACTTTTTATACGACTCCTGACCAAGAACCCACCATGACTGTCGACACTTTGTACGAGAAATTGCACGACAGAACAATCAAGTTTACAAATCGTAAAGGATCCCACTGCTCCTTCACTACACTCCAGATGACCTTGGACCAGTTACAAGCCAACCCAGCATTTCGACCCAAGATTACAAGACTACTTATCGTTTCCTTCCAACAAATGCACAACATAAGGAATGCCTCCTTCACGAAAGAAATGAAGTAACTCCAGACTCACATATTAACGACACCTGACCAATCAAGAAGCTAGCCTCCCTTGACCACTCCTCCAGCTTCTGCCAGCCGCCAATCAACATCAAGATGCAGCAATCTTCTGTCCAGCAAGATGCAGTCAGAGCCTGCAGAGTTCCTGTTGTCTTTATATCGTCTTTTGTCATCGTTATTGTGGCTTAGCTGTTGGGTCTAGTCCTGACTCTTCTCTCTTCGACTCAAGACATTCCTCTCACCGTGTATTCTTCGCACTGTCCCCACTTGCCCCTCGCCCCTCGTGGGTCCTTACCTGTGAGTCCGATCTGATCTGATCTGGTGGGATTGGTCGGTGTCTCAATGGTCTCTGGTCCATCTCTGTGTCGAGAGGAAGCTGTCGTAGTGGTGGAGCAGCGGCGTTGTTGGCGATATTTGGCGATATATAAAGGTTGATGGTGGTGTTGAATGAACCAGGTTCAGCTACATTATTTACATGAGCATACACGATGCAGTAAAGGATCTTGGTGGAGTCGCCAGCAGGGACTGGCGGTGATGCAGTGGAGGCAGCTTGCGTGGCCTGGAGAATCTTGGTAGTATCTGCCTGAAGCTTAGTGATAGCAGCATATGTAGTAGTCTGTGCAGTGGTTTTTTTTAGATTTTGCCACCGAAGTGGCTAGTTTATTGTGCACCTCATATCCATCCTGTGGACGGTAGCGCGAGAGCATATGGATACACAAAAGGCCTAGGAACTAGGCCCCAAAGGGTTAACAGGAATACATATGGATTTATATCTACATATCTATAGTTCACTTATCTGTTGCAAGCAAATTTAGGAAATTTGCTTAGTATATCTGGTATCTTATTTTCATTAATAAGATATCTTGACATGTCACATAGGTTATTATACTGTCTGTCTCTGTATTCCTCAATAAGTGGACAATTAAGCACATAGTGTTCAAGAGAGTGACCATATACCTGATCACATAATTTACATTTAGTTTGATCATCATCTGTGTGTCTGCCAAACTGCCAGAAGTACTTGTAACCAAGCCTAAGCCTGGCCACTACAACATCAGTCAGTTTGTTCACATTGCAAGTTGCTCCATAAACATACATATCTACGTTCATGTTATCATAGTGGATTATAGATCTACTCAGGCTTCTAACTGCATTCCTATAACAATCATTTTCATTATTTGCTTCTCTCCTGTGTCTGTGCAGTGGGTATTTGTTGTTGTATGTGTTTCTTAAGTGCATCTCGTCTGGTGGGGCACTTGGCAGCAAGAGTATGGTGATCATTCTTGCAGTTCAAGCATTTAGGTGGAGTGTCGGTAGTGTACGTCTTGAAGTCATGACCTTGGCCGCAGGTAGAGCAGAACTTCTTGTTCTTGGCAGGGCAGTCCTTGGTGGTATGAAGGTATGAGTAACAGTTATAACACTGTAGGATGTGCTGGAACTTCTCTGCTTCGATGAAGGCTAGATTAATGTGAAAATAGTGAGTAGCCAGCTCTCAGCGAGAGATCTGGCTGCCATGCTGACGCCACTGAAAGTGACCTTCAGCATGGAGGAAGCATTAGGTATTTTAGTAATGAATTCCACCTTGGCCCAAGTGTTCTTCTGGGCTTCAGTGGACGACTTGATTTCTTCAGTGGTCTGGGTTATGATGAGCCTGTCAAGTCGCTTGAGGAACACAGTTCTTCTGGCCCTCAGAGCTGGGGAAGTCATGACAGTAAATCCTTGGTTTTGAACAGTAGTTGTAGCAGTGGTGGTGAAAAGTTTCTCAGCCTCGATGTCGTCAGTACAGACTTTAGTTCAGTACAGACGACAACGAATGCTTCTTTGAGCGACAGAATCGCATGACATTTGACCTGCAGTCTGCCACTGACGACAGCTGCAAGTGCTAGCTGGACGAGTCATTGACTGTCCCACTTTCTGGTTTAATCTTTACCTTGTTTGAGAAATGCATCGAAAAATGTCGCACCGTATTCGGGGAAGCCGGATCCATTGTGAAAGGCGTGCAATTAGCAGCGGCATCAACATAAACAGGTGACACCACAACACCTGAAGCAGGTGATGAAGCATCACCGCCAGAAGGTACAGGAGTATGAGAAGAGTCGAAGCAGGGCCAGAACAGGGTGTGGGATCAGAAAGGGGTCTGGGAGGAGGAAGGGTTTCACTAGGCGAAGACTCCACAATAAAGGTGCTTTTTCTGTGATATTTCCTTTCTTGTTATTTAAAAAAAAAGAAGGAAAGAAAAAAAAAGAGGGACAGCGAAGGGAGATTCACTAGGAGGCAAGGAGGGCCCGAAAGCTCCTCCCATCATCCGAGAGTGCCTCGAGCCCACTGGTAGTGAAGATGCAGTGTGAAACCCGTGCCATACCATACCCTTCACGCCAGTAAACCAGCGCTCTGGGATAGCAGACTCACGTCTACCAAGCTACCTCGGCGGACAAAGAAAGAGCGATCAGAAACCCACCAGAAAGCATACCTCCTTCGTCTGCCGCCTCCCAGAACTGAGAGGCAGCTTCCGTGAGATAAAGTTAAGAAAGCCTAGGAAACAAATGGATTTGTCTGTTAAAAACAGAGTAGGGGTGTTAGCAGATGGGGAGCTGGAGGTATTGGGTAGATGGTGGGAATATTTTGATTATTATAATCATGGGGGAGCGCTAAACCCGAGGGGAATATTTTGAGGAACTTTTAAATGTCGATGAAGAAAGGGGTGAAGTAATTTCGTGCACTGACCAGGGAAGTATAACATCTTTTAGGAGTGAAGAAGAGCAGGATGTGATTGTGGGGGAGGTGTGTGAGGCATTACGTAGAATGAAAGGGGGTAAAGCAGCTGGAACTGACAGGATTATGACAGAAATGTTAAAAGCAGGGGGATATAGTGTTAGAGTAGTTGGTATTTTTGTTTAATAAATTTATGAAAGAGGGGAAGGTACCTTGGGATTGGGAGAGAACATGTATAGTTCCTTTATATAAAGGGAAGGGGGAACAAAAAGAGATTGTAAAAATTATAGGGGAATAAGTTTACTGAGTATACTAGGAAAAGTGTGTGGTAGGGTTATTATTGAAAAAATTAGAGGTAAGACAGAGAGTAGGATTGCAGATGAGCAAGGAGGCTTTAGAGTGGGTAGGGGATGTGTCCCACAGGGAAGTGTCCTAGGCCCTCTTCTCTTTCTCATATACATAAATGACCTACCAAATGCATCGCAACTACTCAAACCCACACTATTTGCAGATGACACTACATACGTCTACTCTCACCCGAGCCCAGTCATGCTAGCCAATACTGTAAATACCGAATTACAGAAAATATCAACCTGGATGAGGACTAATAAACTTACTCTAAACATTGACAAAACCTACTACATTCAGTTTGGTAACAGAGCTACAGATGTGTCTCTTAACATAATGATAAATGGATCACCTAACACAAAACTCACAGAGGGAAAATTCTTAGGAATCCACCTTGATAATAGACTCAAATTTCAAACACATATACAACAAATTTCCAAAAAAATTTCCAAGACCGTAGGCATACTATCGAAGATATGGTACTATGTTCCACAGTCAGCCCCCTGGCCAAATCCTCTATTTACCCCTATCTCACCTATGGAATTTGTGCATGGGGCTCAACAACAATAAACCATCTCAGACCACTAATCACCCAACAAAAGGCTGCAGTCAGAATGATAACAAATTCCCACTACAGACAGCACACTCCACCAATATTCAAAACTCTAAACCTACTCACAATACAAAACATCCATACTTATTACTGCACCTACTACATACATAGAACACTTAACTCTGACATAAGCCCTCCCCTCAAACATCTCCTTACCAACCTCAACAGAACACATGACCATAACACTAGGCACAAATCACTCTTTGATGTTCCTCGTGTCCATCTCACGCTATGCAAAAACTCAATGCACATAAAAGGCCCTAAAATCTGGAATTCATTACCTGTGAATATAAAAGAAACACTGTCTATTTATAAATTCAAGTCTCTTCTCAAAAATCACTTACTCACCCACAACTAAATAAATACTGAATAATTGTATCTCATAAATTGTATCTCATATATGTATCTCATTATTGTATCTCATAAATGTCAACCTGTGACCCAATCAAACTTTTTTTACTATTTAACTTAATTACCTAACAGAATACTTCATTCTACTGATTACACAGCAACACAGTAAATGACCATATGACCTGTCTTTGTAATACTCATTTGTACTAAATTGTTATCTGTTTTACAATAATTTTTATACCACTGAATATATCATTGCTTAGTTAATCTTAAGTTAATTCTAAGCCTGCCCATAATGCTCTGCATACAAGGGGCTTTGGCATGCTGCACTTTAAAAATTGCATTCCTTGTACTTCTCTGTATCATGTTCAAATTAATAAATAAATAAATA
This sequence comes from Cherax quadricarinatus, assembly GCF_026875155.1. Lineage (NCBI taxonomy): Eukaryota > Metazoa > Arthropoda > Malacostraca > Decapoda > Parastacidae > Cherax > Cherax quadricarinatus. Next base: position 52,635,316 of record NC_069406.1, on the reverse strand, counting down.
AATAAATAAAGTGTTTACATTGAAGCATATGTATGAACAGTATTTCGATAAAACTATATGGAATAGGTAATAAGTTACTAAATACTGTAAAGAGTTTTTATGAGGATAGTGAGGCTCAGGTTAGGGTGTGTAGAAGAGAGGGAGACTACTTCCCGGTAAAAGTACGTCTTAGACAGGCATGTGCAATGTCACCATGGCTGTTTAATATATTTATAGATGAAGTTGTAAAAGAAGTAAATGCTAGGGCGTAGGGAAGGGGGGTGGGATTAAATTATGGGGAATCAAATACAAAATGGGAGTTGACACAGTTACGTTTTGCTGATGATACTGTGCTTATGGGAGATTCTAAAGAAAAGTTGCGAAGGTTCATGGATGAGTTTGGGAGGGTGTGTAAAGGTAGAAACTTGAAAGTGAACATAGATAAGAGTAAGGTGATGAGGGTATCAAATGATTTAAAGAAAAACTGGATATCACATTGGTGAGAGGGAGAATGGAAGAAGTGAATGCTTTCAGATATTTGTGAGCTGATGTGTCAGTGGACGGGTTTATGAAGGGTGAGGTTAACTATAGAACTGATGAAGGAAAAAAGGTGAGTGGTGCATAGAGGTATATGTGGAGGCAAAAAAAAAAAAACCGTTATCTATGGAGGCAAAGAAAGAAATGTATGAAAGTATAGTGGTGTAGTATAGTGGTATAGTGGGTGTGAAGCTTAGGTTGTAAATGCTGCAACGAGAAGGCGGTTGGAGGCAGTGGAGATGTTCTGTCTAAGGGCAACGTGTGGTGTAAATATTATGCAGAAAATTCAAGTTTGGAAATTAGGAGAAGGTGTGGAGTTAATAAAAATATTAGTCAGAGGACTGAAGAGGGAATGTTGAGGTAGTTTGGTCATTTAGAGAATGGATCAAAGGAGAATGACATGGAGAGTGTATAAATCTGTAAGGTTGGAGGGAGGGGGTAAAGGAGGTGGGCGAGGGGCTTGGACTTCCAGTAAGCATGCCTGAGCATGTTAGATAGGAGTGAATGAAGATGAATAGTTTTTGGGACCTGACGAGCTGTTGGAGTGTGAGCAGGGTAATATTTAGTGAAGGGATTCAGGGAAACCGGTTATTTTTATATAGCCGGACTTGAGTACTGGAAATGGGAAGTACAATGTGTGTACTTTAAACGAGGGGTTTGGGATATTAGTAGTTTGGAGGGATATGTTTTGTATCTTTATACGTATATGCTTCTAAACTGTTGTGTTCTGGGCACTTCTGCAAAAACAGTGATTATGTATGAGTGAGATGAAAGTGTTGAATGATGATGAAAGTATTTCTTTTTCGGGATTTTCTTTCTTTGTGGGTCACCCTGCCTCAGCGGGAGACGGCCAACTTGTTAAAAAAAATACATATATAATATACATATATATATATATATATATATTATATATATATATATATATTATATATATATATATATATATATATATATAATATTATATATATATATATATTAATGTCGTGCCGAATAGGCAGAACTTGCGATTTTGGCTTAAATAGCAACGCTCATCTTGCCATATAGGAGAAGTGAAAATTTGTGTATGCAATAATTTCGCAAAAATCATTCTGAACCTAACGAAAAAAATATATTTCACTGTGTTTGTTTAGTATTAAATTATTGTAAACGAATCTAAAATATATTTAGTTGGGTTAGGCTAAAATAAATTGTTCTCGATATAATAAGGTTAGGTAAGTTTTCTAAGATTCTTCTGGTGCAAAATTATAAATTTTTACATTAACGTTAATGAAAAAAATATATCTTTAAATGTATAAGAGAAAAATTAGGAAAGGACTTAATTTTAAATGAGTTCTTGCTAATTGACCAGTTTTACATATTCGGCACGACATATATATATATTCCAGCCTAGATAGAACAAGCAACCTGAAGAGTGTCATCATGGGCTTGGCATCCCTAGTTTTGAAGGTTCTCAATATGCATCCTGTCATTTTTCCAGCAAATGCGATTGATACAGTGTTATGGTCCTTGAAGGTGAGATCCTCCGACTTGATCACTCCCAGGTCTTTGACGTGTTTTTCGCTCTATTTTGTGGCTGGAATTTGTTTTATATTCTGATGAATTTTTAATTTCCTCATGTTTACCATATCGGAGTAATTGAAATTTCTCATCGTTGAACTTCATATTGTTTTCTGCTGCACATTGAAAGATTTGGTTGATGTCCACCTGGAGCCTTGCAGTGTCAGTAATGGAAGACACTGTCATGCAGATTCGGTTGTCATCTGGAGAGGACAAGGTGCTGTGCCTAACATCCTTGTCTATGTCAGATATGAGGATGAGAAACAAGATGGCAGCGAGTACTGTGCCTTGTGGAACAGAGCTTTTCACCGTAGCCGCCTCAGACTTTACTCTGTTGACTACTACTCTTTGTGTTCTGTTTGTGGGGAAATTATAGATCCATCTACCAACTTTTCCTGTTATTCTTTTAGCACGCATTTTGTGCACTATTACGCCATGGTGACACTTGTCGAAGGCTTTTGCAAAGTCTGTGTATATTACATCTGCATTCTTTTTGTCTTCTACTGCATCTAGGAACTTGTCATAGTGATCCAGTAGTTGGGACAGACAGGAGTGACCTGCTCTAAACCCATGTTGCCCTGGGTTGTGTAATTGATGGGTATCTAGATGGGTGGCGATCTTGCTTCTTAGGACCCTTTCAAAGATTTTTATGATATGGGATGTTAGTGCTATCGGTCTGTAGTTCTTTGCTATTGTTTTACTGCCCCCTTTGTGGAGTGCGGCTATGTCTGTTGTTTTTAGTAATTGTGGGACGACCCCAGCGTCCATGCTCCCTCTCCATAGGATGTTAAAAGCACATGATAGGGGCTTCTTGCAGTTCTTGATGAACACAGAGTTCCAAGAGTCTGGCCCTGGGGCAGAGTGCATGGGCATGTCATTTATCACCTGTTCGAAGTCATTTGGAGTCAGGATAACATCAGATAGGCTTGTGTTTACCAAATTCTGTGGCTCTCTCATATTACTACTATTATAATCATGGGGGAGCACTATACCCATAGAATTATACAGTGTCTGTGGGGGGGGAGATGTGGAAGGTATTCAGGCTTAATTTAGGGAACTGGAGCACAGATCCAATTCCAGAGATCAAGAGCCCCTCACCAGCATCAAGGAACCTCCCATGAGGGCCGGCTCTCATAAAAAAATCATTTAGATCTTCGACTCTCAGTCTGGTTAGCGGCTCGCTAACCAGGGACTTGGGTAGTCAATCATTTCCTGGCTGTCATCTGTGCTAAGACCCATCTGTTAAAGTAGGGCCCATGTGGATGTTGGACTCAATTGTATTGGGCAAAGAAATAAATACATTGGTTTTTTCGATTTCATATAAGGCTTTAGTCTTCCCGCGATTTCAGACCCTATAAGATTCCTTGCTTTAGTTCGATGGTTGCTATTCGTTAGACCATCTCCCAAGCACTTCAATATATGGCCTCATTAAGGGCTCTGTATATCTTTTCCTTGCTGTATCAGGGGACCTGTCTCTTTATTGTACTGATGTACCCTCCTTTTTGCTAAAAGGAATATTGGCTTGATGCATTACATTTCGAGTGCCACGGATCTATATGTGTTCTAGGCTTTAGTTGTGTTTGCTATTGTTGACTGTCCTATCATTTCATATATTGGCTCTTTACCGTCTGTTATATTTCTGCGTTGGGAAGTCTCTCATACATTCCTCCTTTTTCTTAGGAATATGCTTGCATATGAGTGCCGAGTTAATGTGTTCTAGCATAAGTTTGGGTCTGTGTTAGTACTTCCAGTATAGTTTAGACTTAGTTTACTTGGTCCCACTTTATGTTCTTGTTATTGAAGTTGAATTTGGTGAAGGCTCCCTCATGACTAATCTCATTATGTCGGTCTGGGGCTCCGCGAATACTACTTGTCTGAACCCCGATTATGTTGAGATCCGAGTATATTGTTTTTGATATGGTGACATTTCGTATCAGATCATCATTGTTAGTGAAGATGAGGTCCAGTGTATTCTCAAGTCTAGTAGGCTCTATTATTTGCTGGTTTAATTGAATTTTGTGCAGAGATTTAAAAGCTCGTGTGAGTTCTCGTCTGAGCTGCCTCCTGGTGTTATCACTGCAACGACATTTGCTATATTCCTCCATTTTAGGTGCCTTAGGTTGAAATCCCCCAGGAGCAAGATGTTGGGGGCAGGAACTGGAAGATTTTCCAGACAGTGGTCAATTTTCAACAGCTGTTCCTGGAATTGTTGAGACGTTGCATCCGGAGGCTTGTAGACTACCACAATGACTAGATTTTGGTTCTCGATCTTTACTGCTAAAATTTCCACTACATCATTTGAAGCATTAAGCAGTTCTGTGCAAATAAGTGACCGTGTGATATACAGGCCAACTCCCTCCCTTTTGCCTGTTCACTCTGTTGCATTTGTATAGGTTGTAACCTGGGATCCACATTTTGTTGTCCAAGTGATCCTTTATGTGGGTCTCTGTGAAAGCCACGAACATTGCATTTGCCTCTGCAAGCAGTCCACGGATGAAAGGAATTTTGTTGTTCGTTGCTGGCTTTAAACCCTGTATATTCGCAAAAAAGAATGTCATCGGATTGGTGTGGAGTTACTAAAAGTATTCACAGGGCTGAGGATGGGTTGTTGACATGGTTTGGTCATTTAACTCTTTCAGGGTCAGTGCCGTACTTGTATGGCTTGAGATCCAGGGTTGGTGCCGTACTTGTACATGTAAATTCTAGTGCCTTCAAATCGAGAGGAAGAGAGCTGGTAGGCCTACATATGAAAGAATGGGTGTGGTCAGTGTGCACAGTGTAAAAAAATACTGCAGCACTCCGACCATGCTTTTGGTTTAAAACAACGAATTTGCAGTGTATTTTCATATGGTATTTATGGTTGTATTCTCGTTTTCTTTGTCTCAAGTGATAGAATCGAAGATACATTACAGAAATAGAGACGATTTTGATAGGTTTTACGATGAAAAGTACCTTGAAATCAAGCTCAAAATAGCGGAAATGTGCAATTTTTGCCATTATTCAAGAGTAAACAAATCATGCCATGCATCCAATACACAACTGGAGTAATATTCTTTCACAAGTGCACTGATATTATTTATACCATTTTTACAATAATGCAGTAGTCTGCATAACAGTAAAACTATTTTTGTGAGAATAAAAATTCAAAATGGAAAAGAGTAATGTAAGAGGGCCCTGGAGATGTTACTAATGAACAGAGAAAATGTTATTTTAGTGCCAGTAATGTTTGTCTTGCTTATTCTGGACCCTATTTTGAAATCGGCATCTTTTGAAATTTGCATGAAATTGGCCAAATTGCCAATTTTTGACCACTTAATTGGGTAGTTGAAATTGGTAAATGAGCGGTTTCTTCTACTAATTCGTTAGAACAAATCGAGTTCTATCGAAATAGCTATGATTTTAGTTGACTGGAACATTGGAATTGGCCAAAAATAGGGCTCAAAGTGGGCGAAATCGCCAGTGTGTAAATATTGTTGAGACCCTTAACTTTGCGACAGCATAATTCTGTAAGTTTTCCACCAAATTTCATACTTTTGGTGTCATTACCACTGGGAAAAGATTCTTTTATTTCCCCAAGAAAAAAATAATTTTTTTTTTTAAATTTTTCAACCCTGAGAGCGAGTTCAGGATCGGGAGTCTCGACCCTGAAAGGGAGGGAGGGAGCAAAATAGGATGACTTGTACGGTGTATAAATCTATAGTGGAGGGGAGGAGGGGTAGGGGTTGTCCTAGGAAATGATGGAAGGAGAGGGTGAAAGAGGTTTTGAGTACAAGGGGCTTCAACATAAAGCAGGCATGTGTGTGTGTTTTAGGTGTGTATGCAGATGAATGGTTTTTGGAACTTGACGAGCTGTTGGAGTGTGAGCAGCGTAATATTTTGTGAAGGGATTCGGAAAAATCGGTTAGCCGGACTCAAGTCCTGGATGTAGGAAGTAAATGCCTGCACTTTAAAAAAAGAGTTTGCGACATTTCCTGTTTGAAGTGACATCCAAAATGTCGTATCTGTGCGCCTCTGCAAAGACAGTGATTTTGTGTGAATAATGGTGAAAGTGTTTTACTTTTTTGGGTCACCCTGCCTTGAGGTGGCTGATTTTTTTTTTTTTTTTTTTTTTTTTATCAAACTGGCCGATTCCCACCAAGGCAGGGTGGCCCGAAAAAGAAAATCTTTCACCATCATTCACTCCATCACTGTCTTGCCAGAAGGGTGCTTTACACTACAGTTTTTAAACTGCAACATTAACACCCCTCCTTCAGAGTACAGGCACTGTACTTTCCATCTCCAGGACTCAAGTCCGGCCTGCCGGTTTCCCTGAACCCCTTCATAAATGTTACTTTGCTCACACTCCAACAGCACGTCAAGTATTAAAAAACCATTTGTCTCCATTCACTATCAAACACGCTCACGCATGCCTGCTGGAAGTCCAAGCCCCTCACACACAAAACCTCCTTTACCCCCTCCCTCCAACCTTTCCTAGGCCGACCCCTACCCCGCCTTCCTTCCACTACAGACTGATACACTCTTGAAGTCACTGTTTCGCTCCATTCTCTCTACATGTCCGAACCACCTCAACAACCCTTCCTCAGCCCTCTGGACAACAGTTTTGGTAATCCCGCACCTCCTCCTAACTTCCAAACTACGAATTCTCTGCATTATATTCACACCACACATTGCCCTCAGACATGACATCTCCACTGCCTCCAGCCTTCTCCTCGCTGCAACATTCATCACCCATGCTTCACGCCCATATAAGAGCGTTGGTAAAACTATACTCTCATACATTCCCCTCTTTGCCTCCAAGGACAAAGTTCTTTGTCTCCACAGACTCCTAAGTGCACCACTCACCCTTTTCCCCTCATCAATTCTATGATTCACCTCATCTTTCATAGACCCATCCGCTGACACGTCAACTCCCAAATATCTGAATACATTCACCTCCTCCATACTCTCTCCCTCCAATCTGATATCCAATCTTTCATCACCTAATCTTTTATCCTCATAACCTTACTCTTTCCTGTATTCACTTTTAATTTTCTTCTTTTGCACACCCTACCAAATTCATCCACCAATCTCTGCAACTTCTCTTCAGAATCTCCCAAGAGCACAGTGTCATCAGCAAAGAGCAACTGTGGCAACTCCCACTTTGTTCGATTCTTTATCTTTTAACTCCACGCCTCTTGCCAAGACCCTCGCATTTACTTCTCTTACAACCCCATCTATAAATATATTAAACAACCATGGTGACATCACACATCCTTGTCTAAGGCCTACTTTTACTGGGAAATAATTTCCCTCTTTCCTACATACTCTAACTTGAGCCACACTATCCTCGTAAAAACTCTTCACTGCTTTCAGTAACCTACCTCCTACACCATACACCTGCAACATCTGCCACATTGCCCCCCTATCCACCCTGTCATACGCCTTTTCCAAATCCATAAATGCCACAAAGACCTCTTTAGCCTTATCTAAATACTGCTCACTTATATGTTTCGCTGTAAACACCTGGTCCAAACACCCCCTACCTTTCCTAAAGCCTCCTTGTTCATCTGCTATCCTATTCTTCGTCTTACTCTTTAATTCTTTCAATAATAACTCTACCATACACTTTACCAGGTATACTCAACAGACTTATCCCCCTATAATTTTTGCACTCTCTTTTGTCCCCTTTGCCTTTATACAAAGGGAAAGGGGACAAAAGAGAGTGCAAAAATTATAGGGGGATAAGTCTGTTGAGTATACCTGGTAAAGTGTATGGTAGAGTTATTATTGAAAGAATTAAGAGTAAGACGGCTGATGTGTTGGGGAATATAAATATTTTTGAGTTTTTCTTTTTTGGTCACCCTACCCCAGTGGGTAACAACCGGTGCGTTAAAAACAAAAACAAAAATATATATGTACAACCTGTACACATGTTATTAAGGAACTGCCGATTTTAATTTGCATTACTCGTATAAAGCTTATAATAAAAGAATATAAATGCTGGTTTGGTTATGAATTTTATTCAAAACATTTCTATGGAAACAATTTACTGGTCTTAATTTACCTTACATGATATTCTACATAGGACATCTACTTGCCAACACTCCTATAGCAATTCATAAACTAAAAACTATCTTACTCTTTCTCCATATGTGCTAGTCCACAAGCAAGCAAGAAACCTGAGTGCCCCCAAAGTTATCTTCAGTCACTGTGACTAATTGGATAAACAAAAAAAAATACTGTTAAGTTCCAACAGTCACCAAACCTCAAGATAACTTTGGGGGCACTCATGTATAGTGGGAATGTGTCTAAGGTAATTAATATGTACAAAGGACCAATGCAAATTTGAGAACACACAAGCATGTTTTTGTGAGCAAATGAGCAGGTACACTACTACTATCTGACATGTGCTTTCATGCCAAGTAATGAAAAGGACCAACAAGCCCTCTTCACTATCATCTCCCAACACAGACAAGCCCAGCTGCTGTCTTTTCTGTTCATGTTTTATGTTATGATAATTGCTGTGCCTGCAACTGCTATCTGAAGTATTTAACTGGACATCCTCCAAAGTAGCATCAGAAGGTTTACTTAGAACTAGCGTCACGGTTGACCTTCCGTTGCCTTGGTGACTGACGTGGTGTCTTTTCTGTAAAGCAACAGAATAAACTTAGGTAAGAAAAATCTAAGAATTTGTATACCATATACAGCATGTATAAACATTTACCTAATGGTAGTAAAGTTCCAACAAACATGCTAATATCAAGCTACTCCCAAAATACAGCCTCTCCTCACTTAACAATGGAGTCCCATTTCTGAGACCATGTTGGTAAACGAATTCGTCGTTAAGCAAGGAGCATACTATAATGGTAGCGGGTTTGTGTCAACCATCTCTGATATTGTTTTAATGTCACCTTTGCACCATTTATAACACTTCTGGTATATATTTAAACGTTCATACAGTAGTGTACTGCATTAACGTTTCAGATTCAGGAAGGATATAGGAAAGCACTGGTTTGGTAAGAGAGTTGTGGACGAGTGGAACAAACTCCCAAGTACAGTGAACCCCCGCTCTACGATCAGCTCCCAATGCGACCAATTATGTAAGTGTATTTATGCAAGTGCGTTTGTACGTGTATGTTTGGGGGTCTGAAATGGACTAATCTAATTCACAATATTCCTTATGGGAACAAATTCGTTCAGTAATGGCACCTGAACATACTTCTGGAATGAAATAATATCGTAAGCCGGGGATCCACTGTAATATCATAGACGCTAAGTACTTTTGAAAATAGGTTGGATAAATACACAAGTGGGTGTGGGTGGGTATGAGTTGGACCTGACTAGCTTGTGCTACTAGGTTGGATGCAGTGCTCCTCCCTTAAGTGACATGTCTGACCTCACTAGGTCAAGGCATTGGCTTAAGCCGGTGAGAGAATTGGACCAGTCTTGCATAGGCCAGTAGGTCTGTTGCAGTGTTCCTTCTTTCTTATGTTCTTATATCGCAGTAAACAGAATAGAGGAAATCAGCTCTAATATACATTATTTAGGTATGCATACTGGTCAGAAAGCCCATTGTAAGTCCGAGTCGCTGGTAAACAAGCACGTCGCTAAGTGAGGAGAGGTTGTATACAGTACACTACTGTATAAACATTTAAAAATATACTAAAAATGTTATAAATGGTGCAAAGGTGACATTAAGACAACATCAAAGATGGTCAACACAAAGCCACTACTATTATAGTACACTGTATGCTCCTTGCTTAGTGACAAATTCGTTTACCAACACTGTCTTAGGAACGGAGCTCCGTCGTTAAGTGAGGAGAGGCTGTATTAATTAAATAATGGTTCTCAATTTCACTACACCATGATTCCCTATACAAGGGTGCATAAATGGTTTCAACCATAAAACCCTTTCAGGGGCATTTTGCTGGTGAAGCTCTCTTTATCCAAGAAATTGGAGTTATACACTGAGAGCAGTTATCCTACCTAGGCTCATTTCAGAGCCCAGTCCTACCTAAGGTATACTGCCACCCCCTGGGATGCAACCCACAACGATCTACTTAACACTCGGGTACCTACTTACTAATAGGTGAACAGGGGCAGCAAGTGTAAGAAAACATGCCCAATATATCCACCCATGCCGGGAATGAACCACAGACACTCCATAAGCAAGCCGAGTGCACTACCAACCGAGTCAAACCTTTTCTTTCTTGAATCAAACCTTTGGGGTTCTACAGGGTTCAATTTTTTTTTTTTCAACAAATCGGCCGTCTCCCACCGAGGCAGGGTGACCCAAAAAAGAAAGAAAAGCCCCAAAAAGAAAATACTTTCATCATTCAACACTTTCACCACACTCACACATTATCACTGTTTTTGCAGAGGTGCTCAGAATACAACAGTTTAGAAGCATATACGTATAAAGATACACAACATATTCCTCCAAACTGCCAATATCCCAAACCCCTCCTTTAAAGTGCAGGCATTGTACTTCCCATTTCCAGGACTCAAGTCCGACTATATGAAAATAACCGGTTTCCCTGAATCCCTTCACTAAATATTACCCTGCTCACACTCCAACAGTGTTGGTACTACTATACTTTCATACATTCCCTTCTTTGCCTCCATAGATAACGTTTTTTGACTCCACATATACCTCAACACATCACTCACCTTTTTTCCCCTCATCAATTCTATGATTAACCTCATCCTTCATAAATCCATCCGCCGACACGTCAACTCCCAAGTATCTGAAAACATTCACTTCTTCCATACTCCTCCTCCCCAATTTGATATCCAATTTTTCTTTATCTAAATCATTTGATACCCTCATCACCTTACTCTTTTCTATGTTCACTTTCAACTTTCTACCTTTACACACATTCTCAAACTCATCCACTAACCTTTGCAGTTTTTCTTTAGAATCTCCCATAAGCACAGTATCATCAGCAAAAAGTAACTGTGTCAATTCCCATTTTGAATTTGATTCCCATAATTTAATCCCACCCCTCTCCCGAACACCCTAGCATTTACTGCTTTTACAACCCCATCTATAAATATATTAAACAACCATGGTGACATTACACATCCCTTTATAATTTTAATATACTCATCACATGGTTATTTAACCTCGTGAACATTTAGATTTCAGGACATATACAAAAACGAAGATAAAGTTTTTGAAACTATTTGCACACTAGAAAACAGATGGCAAGCTTTAAAACTTGTAATGGAATTGGAAGCAATGTGCCAATATCCTAGGCTATGGAATGATTTTTTTTTTTTTCTATTATTTAAGGGGTGAAAAAGTTCAAGTAAGCCAGATGCTTAACCAGCTGCAGGTCATTTGACATAGGCCCATGTGAGGAAATGCGTGTTAATTTTCCTGATGAATGAACCCCTACCACCTTTGACACCATGACTTTTTCTACACAGTTTCTCAGTAAAGTTGGGTCACCCAGGAAACATTCATCACACTTTCTCTGTCTTTCCTGAAGTGCATGGACATCACAATTCAAATGACCCACCAAACTACAACATACCCATTAAACCTAATGTACTGCCCACCTCCTGAACTCAAGTTCAAATATACCCCCTGAATGCTCAAGTTCTCACTTCTTTCAACTTTCACACCCTCCTTTTATTCCCTCCTGGGATGTCCCCTGAACCACCTTGCAACCTTAGATATATAACCATCTCAACTTCATCTCCATTTTGAATTATATATGTACTGAAAAACCACCTAACCATTTTCTAATTTCTTCTTACTATATTCACACATGTTAAATCTCTTCCTCACTTCAGCATTCAAAGACCATGCCTTACACCCTGCAGGTGTTGGCACCAATATGTTCAGATACATTTATTGATAAATATCCTTTCCACAAAAAACACCAGCAGTATTTTTCTTAGACCAATCTGCTGTTATGTTCACTCCAAAAATACTGAAGTTTAATCTCTTACTGTCTAGACTTCATAACTCTCATCACTTTGCTCTTTTCCATATTAATTTTCAACTCCCTTCTTTTACATACTCTTTAGCAACCTTTGAATATTTTTTCCAAATCTCCCTAAAACTACATAAGCAAGTAGCAACTGCAATCAATCCCACTATTTCACATTTATTAACTTCTAAGCATACTTCCTAATACTAGCATTCACCTATACCATCTAATTTATAAATACATCAAACAAGCACAGCAACATCACAGATCCCCAAACAAGAACCCTTATATAGTGAAAAACACTCCTCGCATAACTTTACTTGAGCCCCTTTCCTACAGAAACAAAAAACTGCAGCTTTTTATAACCTATAACTTACTATACAAATTTGCAGCACATGCCACATAGTACCATCACATGCTTTTTACAAATACATGAAGGAAACACTGTAGGTTCTTACCCTTATCTTAGTATTTCTCAATGGTTCCACACACCCACCTTTCGATCATAAAGCTTGGTTCTACTGTAATCTCATCTTGTGTCTTTCTCCTAACTCCTTCAACAGTTATAGCCAATACACTCAATAGCTTATATTTCCTTATAATTCTTATATTCCTGTCCTCACTTCCTCTATAATGTCCATTTTGTAATGTACTTATTCCTATACGTATTTTTTTTATTACATATGTATTAACACATCAGCCATCTCCCACCAAGGCAGGGTGACCCGAAAAAGAAAAACTTTCATTATCATCATTCACTCCATCAGTCTTGCCAGAGGCATGCTTTCACTACAGTTATAAAACTGCAACATTAACACCCCTCCTTCAGAGTGCAGGTACTGTACTTCCCATCTCCAGGACTCATGTCCAGCCTGCCGGTTTCCCTGAATGCCTACATTAATGTTACCTTGCTCACACTCCAACAGCATGTCAAGTCCTAAAAACCATTTGTCTACATTTGCTCCTATCTAACATGCTTACGCATGCTTGCTGGAAGTCCAAGCCCCTCGCACACAAAACCTCCTGTATCCCCTCCCTCCAACATGACCCCTATCCCGCCTTCCATCTACTACAGATTTATACACTTTCGAAGTCGTTCTATTTTGTTCCATCCTCTCTACATATCTGAACCACCTCAACAACCCCTCCTCACCCCTCTGGATAATAGTTTTGGTAATCCTGCACCTCCTCCTGATTTCCAAACTACGAATTCGCTGCATTATATTCACACCACACATTGCTCTCAGACATGACATCTCCACTGCCTCCAGCCTTCTCCTTGCTGCAACATTCACCACCCATGTTTCACACCCATACGAGTGTTGGTATAACTAAACTCTTATACATTCCCCTCTTTGCATCCATGGACAAAGTTCTTTGTCTCCACAGACTCTTAAGTGCACCACTCACCTTCTTCCCCTCATCAATTCTATGATTCACCTCATCTTTCACAGACCCATCTGCTGACACGTCCACTCCTAAATATCTGAATACAATCACCTCCTCCATACTCTCTCCTTCCAATCTGATATCCAGTCTTTCATTACCTAATTTTTTTATCCTTACCATCTTACTCTTTCCTATATTCACTTTTATTTTCTTCTTTTACATACCCTACCAGACTCATCCACCAAAATTTGCAACTTCTCTTCGGAATCTCCCAAAAGCAGTGTCATCAGCAAAGAGCAACTGTGACAACTCCCACTTTGTGTTAGATTCTTTATCTTTTAACCCCACACCTCTTGCCAACACCCGAGTATTCACTTCTATTACAACCCCCATTATAAATATATTGAACCATGCTGACATCACACATCCTTATCTTAGGCCTACTTTTACTAGGAAATAATCTCCTTCTCTCCTACATACTCTAACCTGAGACTCACTATCCTCGTGAAACTCTTCAAAGCTTTCAGTAACCTACCTCCTGTTCCATACATCTGCCACATTGCCCCCTTATCCACCCTGTCATATGCCTTTTCCAAATCCATAAATGCCACGAAAACCTCTTTACCCTTATCTAAATACTGTTCACCTATATGTTTCACTGTAAGCACTTGGTCTACACACCCCCTCTCCTCCCTAAAGCCTCCTTGTTCATCTGCTATCCTACTCTCCATCTTCCTCTTAATTCTTTCAATAACAACTCTACCATACACTTTACCTTATTTTCCTTATTTTCAACAAAATTTGTTGAAGTCATATGTATTGATGACTTCTAAATATACTCACTGATCTCATTGAGAACTTCCTTGGGAAGCCAGTCATAATCCACATCATCTCTCTTGGTGGTTCCCATCTCCACAACAACCTTCTTGCCTCCTTTCCTGTGACCGAATGAGGAGAGAAAGTGATGCCCTGCCACAAGAAGCAGTACACTAAATGCTAGCATAAATACATACAGGAAGAAAGTTTCTCCATCCATTCCCTCATCAAGCTCAACAATGCTGACTGTCTGATTGAAGACTGCTTCCAAGAATGCATTGCCATCCTGGAGAAGGAATAAAAATTTTATGCCATTCACCAAAACACTAACCATAAATACATGCATCAGAATCAGATATTAATTTATAAGAATTACACTATGTTGAATTAATTATCAGAGATGGTATTTTATGTAAAGTTAATATTTACCAGAGATTGGGCAAGTCATAGATTAATTATTTAAGAGAGAAACATTCAGTATAATAAAATTTGTTGGCACTATCATAAATAGGGCTGATATTTAGATTTGCTTGACAACCAGAGTTTGAAAAAAAATCGTTTTACTCCATGTTTCTTCTCGCCTTCATTTACAAATTTCTATACAACTTTAGAAACAACCACTTAAGTCCTACCATATACGTACAGTGGAACCTCGTTTTTCGGCCGGTTTTTCAGCAGAAATATTGTTCTGTATTAGATCTGTTATTTCGCCTCTCCTGCATGGACGCTGGGCTTTGGTGAGTCAGTCTCCCTTTGTCTGTCGGCAAGTGGGCATATATTCCGTGCATTCATGCAAACATTTCTTTAAAATCCATTGCTTTTCGTAGTTGTTTATTAAATGCAACTGTGAAATAAGTCACCCTGGGCCCCAAGAAACTCCCTAGTAAAGTTCCTTTGGTAAAGAAAGTGAGAAACACGATGGAATTTACGAAGGAAGTAATAAAAATATGAGTGATGTACAGGTGCTGGAACTTGCCAGGATGTATGGCAAAAACAAATCAACAATCACTTCCATCCTGGCAAAGGAAGAACAAATCGAAGAAGTTGATGCGATTCAGTGATTCAACGATATGTATAGCCAGCGATAAAGTGTAGCATTAACAGTGTAGCAAGTAAGTTAAGCGATTAAGCAACAGAAAATGGATGACACGAGAGTGACTCCTCCAATGTTGTTGGAGGTATATAGAGCCACTACAAACATATGCCGCCCTGCCTATCTTCCACCACCCTAAACCAATGCCAGCATCTCCAAGGTACAGTGTAAATATTTCTTATTTATAAAGTGTAAATATTGGCAGTTTGGAGGGATATGTTGTGTATCTTTATATGTGTATGCTTCTAGACTGTTGTATTCTGAGCACCTCTGCAAAAACAGTGATAATGTGCGAGTGTGGTGAAAGTGTTGAATGATGATGAAAGTATTTTCTTTTTGGGGATTTTCTTTCTTTTTTGGGTCACCCTGCCTCGGTGGGAGACGGCCGACTTGTTGAAAAAAAAAAAAAAATTTCTTATTTATAAATTATGTACATTCATTGTGTGAATAGTGTTGGCGGCTCCTGCTGCTGCCTCCATTATCACTAATATGTACGGCTTCTCTCAGTGGCCCTTATAAACCCAACCTCACCACCATACGTAATGACATATTTTATTCATTCTAGAGTATACGTATATTATGTTTCTGTATTATTAATATTGTGTATTATGTCATATTAGATCAATTGTGATAGATAAATAAGCTGTAGAATTGATATTAGCATCATATTGAAAGAGTATCTTGTACTGTCTCCAAACTCTCCTCCTCCCTGTCTTCCATAAGCCAACAAGAGTCTTCAATAAAGGTACATAATAGTGATTTAAATGTTCTTAATATATTTTATTTAGTTCTCATTATTTCATGTATGTAAAACTATAATTAACCCTTAAACTGTCCAAACGTAGATCTACGTTTTTTCAACATTTCAATGTAAAAAAACGTAGATTTTTTTTTTACATTTGAAAACATGTAAAAAACTGCGATTACTTTTTTTTTTGTTATACTTGAAAATGTAAAAAAACGTAGATCTACTTTTGGAGCACTACGCATGTGAACGTAGATCTGTTTGGACAGTTTAAGGGTTAATCTTTAAAAAATGTAATTTTTGTGAATATTTTTGGGTGTCTAGAATGGATTAATTGTATTTACATTAATTCTTATGGGAAATATTGCTTCAAATTTAGGCAGTTTCGAATTTAGGCCGACCTTCTGGAACAGATTACGGCTGAAAAACAAGGTTCCACTGTACACTGAATGGGAGGGACACCATGAAAACTTTTAATATCAATTCCTTATCTAACCCTTTCAGTGGCCATTATGTGGAACTACATCATTTGGGTCAGAGACCCTCACAGAGTTCTGTATCACAAGTTCAGCTTGGTCAGATAAACTGTGAGTGGTAAATTTTAACCTAGATATGAGAGAATGTCCTAGTGTGCAGTATAAAAAAAATTCTATTCCACAGGGTGCATGGAAGAGCAAAACTGACCATGTTCATTTATAACAGTACAAAATATACTCAACCCCTGCCAATTTGGATTTAAGAAAAATAAAAGCACTAATGATGCAATCATAAAAATGCTAGATCTGCTTTACACAGCATTGGAAAATAAGGAATATCCACTAGGAATTTTTATTGACCTAAGAAAAGCTTTTGACACAGTAGACCACGACATCCTACTCCACAAACTTGACCATTACGGTATAAGAGGCCATGCGCTTGCTTATTTCAAATCTTACCTTACTAATAGGTATCAGTATGTTACCATTAAAGACACAGCATCAACAACACGGCCACTTGATACTGGAGTTCCGCAGGGAAGTGTCCTTGGTCCCCTGCTCTTCCTCATATACATCAATGATCTTCCAAACGTATCCCAACACCTGAAACCCATTCTCTTTGCTGACGACACGACTTATGTCATCTCTCACCCTAATCTTGCCACCCTCAACACCATTGTTAACGAGGAGCTGATCAAAATATCGACTTGGATGACAGCCAATAAACTTACGCTTAACACTGACAAAACCTACTATATTATGTTTGGTAGCAGAGCAGGAGATGCACAAATTAACATTAAGATCGACAACACTCTAATTACCAGACATAATGAGGGCAAATTCCTAGGCCTATACCTTGACAACAACCTGAATTTCAGCACCCATATCCAACACATAACCAAAAAAGTATCCAAAGCAGTTGGGATCCTCTCCAAGATACGATACTACGTGCCGCAAAATGCCCTTCTCACACTATACCACTCACTTATTTATCCATACCTCACCTATGCTATTTGTGCTTGGGGATCAACTGCAGCAACACACCTAAAGCCAATAATAACCCAACAAAAAGCTGCAGTAAGAATAATCACTAAATCCCATCCCTGGCAACACACCCCCCACTCTTTATAGATCTAAATTTACTCCCTGTTCAGTACATCCACACTTACTACTGTGCAATCTACATCTACAGGACCTTAAACTCCAATATCAACCTTGACCTAAAACGCTTTCTTGATAGTTGTGACAGAACCCACAGGCATAACACCAGACAAACATCTCTACGACATTTCCCATGTCCGACTAAACCTTTACAAAAATTCAATGTATGTCAAAGGCCCTAAAATCTGGAACACCCTACCTGAGAACTCTAGAACTGCAGACACATTCATCACCTTCAAAACTACCATTAGAAAACATCTTATCTCCCTGATAAACCCCATCAACTAACTACACGAATACCACCTGGTAGTTCACACTTACACTCACTCACTCACCCATTTGACCATAAACAGAAATATTAATCTCAATCTTAAAATAATGAATCCTATGATACTCCAATACTGAAACTATATACTGTGCCAAAACAAAAGCATTCACATTGCTAAACTCACAAACTAGTATTTAGTCACTTAGCCATAATACCAACTTGCCTCATAATTTGTAATATTTTAAAATAAAGAATTAAACTAAGTCTGCCTGAAATGCCTAGCCATGCTAGGCGTTCTAGTGGTACACTTTGTAATCATTATTTAACTATATGTAAACCACACAACAACCAAATTCTGTAAATTCAACATTGTAATCTTTATAGAGAATAAACTTTGAATTTGAATTTGAATGTGTTTGGTTTAAAACAGCAACTTTGAATTTTCTAGGTTTTAATGGTTTTTATTGGCTGTTTCTTGATATCGTTTAAGAGAATGGAAGAGACTAGAGAATTCTGGTTGGTTTCAGGACCAGGAGTAGCTTGAAATTGTGCTCAAAGATGAAATATTCAATTTTTGTCAACTTTCCAAAGGATGGGTAAAGCCCCCTACACCCCTCTGGTCTGTTTTATGGATCTTGCATTTTCTTTACAAGATCTGCATGCAATTGCCTTGCATTTTCGCAAATTATTGCCTCCAAAACATTATCTCCCGCTAACTGTTTTTCGTTGATCTACACCAACAACTTCCCAACATCTTTAATTGTCTGCGATCTCTGTTTCGTTAGCACATTTACCTCTTTCGCAACATAAGCTTCCTTGATTTCTTTTTTCTTTGCCAGGATGGAACCGATCATTGATGTGGACTTCCTGTACATCCTGGCAAGATCAGCCATGCGTATGCCACTTTCGT
The DNA here is from genome assembly GCF_026875155.1 of Cherax quadricarinatus. Taxonomy (NCBI): domain Eukaryota; kingdom Metazoa; phylum Arthropoda; class Malacostraca; order Decapoda; family Parastacidae; genus Cherax; species Cherax quadricarinatus. The sequence continues at coordinate 52,616,465 of NC_069406.1, read as the reverse complement.
ACTTTGCTACAAGTTCTTTCTTGAATTCTATCATGTTTCTCACCTTCTTTATCAAAGGGCTGGCACTCGGAACTTTCCTTGGCCCCATGGTGGCTTATTTAGCAGTCACACTCAATAAATAAGCACAAAAAACAATGGATTATTACGAAATGTTTCAGATGAATACTCAGGGTAATGCTCACTCAATGAGAAACAAAGGCAGACTGAGTCACAAACGCATTGGAGGCTTTGTGTGGGCGAGTCACACGGGCAGGTAGACGAGTTTGATACGGACAATTTTCAACTGTATGAAAACCTAGCGGATGTACGAAGACTGGGACAAAATTTTGATGAAAAAAGTCGTCAAAAACCAAATCCTAAGAAAACTAGGGCATATAAAAACTGAAGTTTGACTGTATCTAAGAATTCTGTCAAACTGTGCAATGGAACTTACTTAAATAAGACTCAAAATGGGCAAAATTGCCAATGCATAAATTGTGCCCAGACTACTTACTTTGTACCTGCATTACCTTCAGAGAAAGATTCTCTACCACTTCAGAAAAATAATTTAGTTTCCTTTTTTTTTTAAAAAAAGTGGACACTGAGAGCAATATTAATTTTGGGGGTATGGACAGTGAAAGGGTTGAAAAGAAATAATTTTTGACCAAAATGTTGATTAATCTAACAGTAACAAAATGCAATCTAGAATGAATAGGGAAACTCAAGCCAAAATGAGTAGGCATAAAATTATTTTAAAGTCTAAATTTATTTTGGCATTAAATAAAATTAACATTCACTTTAGACATTCTGGACTGCACAGCAAAAATGAGCCAAGACTCCAATGATAACTAGCAAGTTATATAAATTTAAGGTATGATATTATTATAGTAAATGTTCAAAAGAATTAGTTCACTTACAGCATCATGATAGGCAAGGTTGACTGTTAGTCCCAAAGGTCGAGCAGCAAATGCCTCAGCAGGGTAGAATGAATACATGACGGTGGCCTCCTGACGTGGCTTGACAGCACGGTTATAAGGGATAGCAGTGAAATTCTGAATGTAGAAGTTGAAATCCATAGGATAACGGAAGGAAGCATCAATAGCATCCAAAATAAAATCTTTGTCACCATTGTTTGTAAAACCAACAAGAAACTCAACAAGTTTTCCAGCAGGCAGTTCTGCAATTAAGAAAAATTGCATTGAAAATTGCAAAAACAATTAGTAAACAAGTGTTACTAAGAACAGTTTAACATTTTACTGTATACTGACAAAGCTTTATATTAACACTGAAGTACAGCATTACCATAATAATTGTTACCTTATTGTCAAAGCTAAATTCTTAAACCTTGCCCTTTCTCCCCAGTTCAAATAAAGCAATCTACATCTATTGCTAGACATTACTAAGCAAGTAGTGAGCAAATTACATAAAATTTTACATTAGTTGCAATGTCTCTAACCTGTTCCTGAACCAACAGGTTTAGTAAAAAGGATAACAGTGTCTGCATCAGGTGACCCTTTTGCTGTTGCTTCCTCCTCCTCCTCTTCCTCCTCTTCTCCTCCTTCAGCCGTATCTATTTCAGCACCTGTGCCATCATCGACATTGACTTCGTCATCACTAAGATCATCTTCCTCTCCTTCCACCTCATCCTCCTGTGCCCAAGCTGTCATTTTCCCTGTAATAATATAATGAAAAATAAGAAAACAAAACAAAAAAACATACATAGCATCAGCAATTACCAATGATACTCAAACAACGACCCTATACGTCCAAGGAAGGGATGGGTTACTGTGCACCTGAGGTGGGTGGAGGCAAGAAGATAAATGCTGCCTGCCTTCGTGTAATGACCAGACTTTTGCTTCTGTGCAGGAGAGTAAAGTACGCCAACAGACTTTGGTATATAAACAGTGTTTTCCTTCAGAGTTCCTTCAATTTTCCTGAGTAGTCACAAATTGTAGCTAAAGCCTTTCACAGGTGATGTATAATGCTTATTGGTTTAACACTTCCCATAAATGTAATTGATTCCCCATTACACTATAGATCTATAATGGTGATAAATTTTGAAGATTCAACCTAAGAAAAGAAAGCCAAAACATTGTTTTTATTGGGGGGGGGGGGTCCCAATGTGGTGACCAAGTACTTATATTAAAAATATAAAATTAACAAGTTTTATGTAAGCTTTGCATACATAACAAGAAATATATGGTTAAAATTAAGGTGAGGTCCATATATGTTTTAATATTAAGTTGAGGTCCTTCTTACAACTATTGACTTTTTGGGGCAAAATCGAGAGGAAAAAAAATTGGGGGGGGGGGGAGAATTTGCACAAAATGCAACTATCCACATTACTAAAGCTATAGGTGTCCTGTAGCTTGATTGCTAGTGCACTCAGCTCACACTGAGGTCCGTGGTTTGATCCCCCGTATGGGTGGAAATATCAGGACGTGTTTCCTTAGGACAACTGCTGTCCCTGTTCACCTATTAGTAAAATAGGTACCTGGATGTTAGTTTACTGGTGTGGGTTGCATCCTGGGGACAAAATTAACCTAATTTGACTGAAATGCAATGCATAATAAGGGGTTTCTATACAGTAGTGTCACTGATGTCAGCTGGGCCTGTATATCCTGTACATGTACTTGTAGAAATAGAGACTACTATTACTATTTAATAGTGAAAATTATAAATTATCTCTAAAATACAAAGACAGTTCGAAAATTTATAATAATCATCAGGGTACACAAGGGAACAAAGTGCACTCAGTAGATTTAACTTATAACCCAATAGTCAAACAATGTAAATAATATTATTTAGGCATAGGTACGCATAAGTACCATTATTATACACAGTGTAAATTACCTAAGGTAACATATTGCCATTGAAGTGGGGATAAGTAAATCTCTTACCCTACACAGTGTTCATAGGTAGAAACACTGGGCATGATTCCTTACACCTGCTGTCCCTGTCCACCTAGCAGTAGTAGCTATCTGAGTGTCAGCCGACTGGTGTGGGTCGCATCCTGGGGGACAAGACTGAAAGACCCCAATGGAAATATAAGTTTCCAATGACTTTCTTGGGGTATTCTGGATGCCTAACCCTCCCCCTGGTTAAATATCCCAACAAATCATATTTTAATATTACCTCCGCTTGTCGTGATGATGAGAGGCAAGACCAACAATAACAATAACAGGAGCTTTTTCATTCCTGGGAACATGATGATGATATATCAGCGTCACTTTCCACCAGCTTGACTGGTGTGTGTGAGTGGTGTAGTAACTGTGGAGTGGTACAACAGCCTCACTTTCCACCAGCTTGACTGGTGTGTGTGAGGATCCAGAGAACTCTGCCTACACACCCGCTGCCACTCATCATTATCTCTATATTTTCGCTGACTTTATAAAGCGTCGGCTGTTAATAAAACTAGACTCATCTCGTTTTTATTGTGTTTAGCTAATGTTCATTACGGTATTGATTTACAATAATGAGTAAAATTCACTATTTTTAATATTTAGGATAGATAATAAAGTTGTCATTTAACGTTATATAGTAGTGACGTGCCGGCACCTGGAACACAGGAACATGGAATGAACCGTCCGTGGAGCCAAGGCAGCCAACCTTACTCCTTTCATCTATTAAATTACAAAATAATTACAACTTTCCACTAACAATATAATTTCACAAAACCATGATATAATTTGTATCTTTTAAACAGTGTAAATAACGTTACTTTTAAATTAGAGGGCTATATTTATATTATAAATATTGTATAATATAATGTTGGTCAAAATGTTGGCGTGTTGACGTTTCACATTCCTTGTGTACACATGGCTGTCTCACCCAGGAACGGACTGATGTGTTGAAGAGGCGGCACTCAGAAGAGCTTCACCTGGCACAGGTTGCCGCTGGACACTTCAACCAGTGTGTCTTTATGCCAGTGAAGTTCTCTTGATCCATGGCATCTTGGCTACACTCCCCTTCCTTGGATCAAACTTAATTACCTCCTATTCATAAGGCGCTGTATAGCTCATACAGGCTTAGCGCTTCACCACAAATATATTCCTACCTGCTCGACCCTTCAAGGAGTCTCGATGCCAGTGAAGGGCACTAGATCCAAGGCATTGGACCTATCCTTCCTGTCCTTAGATCAAACCTGCTTGCATTTCATTCCCCAGGCGCTGTATGACCCGTAGGGATTTAGTATTCATCCCATGAATGTAAAAATAACCGCATAATGCGGTTTTCCTAATTTATTTTAATAAAGATTTGGATAAAAACGTGTACAGAATTTGGGATATCTTATTAAGAAATGTAAATGTTAATTTTTACTATACATTTTTTTTAATATTGATTAGTTCTTGGGTCAACCTGTCCCGCGGGATGGTTACAAGTGATACTCCATAAGTAAGTTTAGTACAAACACGTATCATACATAGTAATGTGTAAATTACCCATCATGATAGTAAAAAAAAATCAGACAAATTGACTCCATTGTGGTCCTTGTTTACCTGGAGAGAGTTCCGGGGGTCAACGCCCCCGCGGCCCGGTCTGTGACCAGGCCTCCTGGTGGATCAGAGCGTGATCAACCAGGCTGTTGCTGCTGGCTGCACGCAAACCAACGTACGAGCCGCAGCCCGGCTGGTCAGGAACCGACTTTAGGTGCTTGTCCAGTGCCAGCTTGAAGACTGCCAGGGGTCTGTTGGTAATCCCCCTTATGTATGCTGGGAGGCAGTTGAACAGTCTCGGGCCCCTGACACTTATTGTATGGTCTCTTAACGTGCTAGTGACACCTCTGTTTTTCATTGGGGGGATGTTGCATCGTCTGCCAAGTCTTTTGCTTTCGTAGTGAGTGATTTTCGTGTGCAAGTTCGGTACTAGTCCCTCTAGGATTTTCCAGGTGTATATAATCATGTATCTCTCCCGCCTGCGTTCCAGGGAATACAGATTCAGGAACCTCAAGCGCTCCCAGTAATTGAGGTGTTTTATCTCCGTTATGCGCGCCGTGAAGGTTCTCTGTACATTTTCTAGGTCAGCAATTTCACCTGCCTTGAAAGGTGCTGTTAGTGTGCAGCAATATTCCAGCCTAGATAGAACAAGTGACCTGAAGAGTGTCATCATGGGCTTGGCCTCCCTAGTTTTGAAGGTTCTCATTATCCATCCTGTCATTTTTCTAGCAGATGCGATTGATACAATGTTATGGTCCTTGAAGGTGAGATCCTCCGACATGATCACTCCCAGGTCTTTGACGTTGGTGTTTCGCTCTATTTTGTGGCCAGAATTTGTTTTGTATGTACTCTGATAAAGATTTAATTTCCTCGTGTTTACCATATCTGAGTAATTGAAATTTCTCATCGTTGAACTTCATATTGTTTTCTGCAGCCCACTGAAAAATTTGGTTGATGTCCGCCTGGAGCCTTGCAGTGTCTGCAATGGAAGACACTGTCATGCAGATTCGGGTGTCATCTGCAAAGGAAGACACGGTGCTGTGTGATATCTTTTTAATTTAAAGCCTAGCTTAATTAAAATGCAGTAGAATTCAGTCATGATTATAACCTCACAAATTACAATAAAAAGAAGCACAATAGGAATAAAGTGAATAGTTATTTACATGAGCATTAAATAGAAAGGATAAGATATTGGGGGGGGGACTCTATAATGATAGCACATTAACCATACTTTTGTGCCTTTACCTGAAATTAGCAGAGCACTGTCATCTGTATGCAAATGAAACTTACACTTAACAATGATGGGCATGTCATTCACATAACAAAAAATAGTAAGGAACCCAGAATACTACCTTGGGAAACCCCCACATGCTATCAGTAAGGGTTCTGATCTTGTATCATTGATATTGACAGTTTGGTTCCTGTTGCTCATATAGGACTTAAACCAGTTTACAGAGCCTATGCCGATAGCTTCTAGTTTCATAACTAATATGTTATGGTTAACTGTATTGAATGCAAGTCTAAGGTCACCATGGACTTGTGAGATTCCCTAACGACATTTGAGTTCACAGGTAGTCCATCAGATTAATTATGCAGGTACGGTCGAGTAAGATCTGATACCTGTTTGGTAACTATGGAGAATGCTTTTTGTCATTAAAATACTTAACTACTTGACTGTGCACCGCTTTCTCTAGAATTTTGGAAACCGCAGTGAGTATACTAACAGGCCTATAGTTGCTGACGTCAGATCTCTTTTTCTTGAAGATAGGAGTTAGTTTAATATGTTTATTATGCACCCCATACCCATCCTGTGGGTGGTAGTCAAAAGATTACAGTCGTGCATAATAGGTCCAGGGACTGGGCCCCAAAGTTTTGATAGCTGAACAAGTTACAAAGGTAATGGGCTCCAGGTAGATCTGGTCACAATCATGACCAAGTTACAAATGTAATGAATCATCTACACCTGCACACGAAAATCACTCCCTATGAAAGCAAAAGACTCGGCAGGAGATGCAACATTCCTCCGAGACAACACAGTAAGTATCCGGAGCCCAAGATTGTTCAGCTTCCTCCCAGCATACATAAGGGGGATTACCAATAGACCCCTGGCTCTCTTCAAGAAGGCGCTGGACAGGCACCTAAACTCAGTACCTGACCAACCGGGCTGTGCTTCGTACGTCAGTTTGCGTGCGGCCGGCAGTAACAGCCTGGTTGATCAGATCCTGTTCCACCATGAGGTCTGGTCTCAGACCGAGCCGCGGGGGCGTTGACCCCCGAAACCCTCTCCAGGTAAACACGTCTATACATGGTTACAATCATGAACAAATTACAAAGTAATGAGCCATTCACACATCCACATCCGGTCACAACTGTAATGAGTTATTAGTGTAAATATTAATTGGGTTACGCAAGCGCGCGCGCGCACACACACACACACACACACACACACACACACACACACACACACACACACACACACACACACACACACACACACACACACACACACACACGATAAAGCTCACGGTTCAGGGAGTGACCTAGTAGCGACCAGTTAAGAAACGGGGCCAGGAGCTCGGACTCGACCCCTGCAACCTCAACTAGGTGAGTACAACTAGGTGAGTACAACTAGGTGAGTACAACTAGGTGAGTACAACTAGGTGAGTACAGACGCACACACACACACACATACCTGGTTACCTGGAGGTTATTCCGGGGATCAACGCCCCCGCGGCCCGGTCCATGACCAGGCCTCCCGATGGATCAGGGCCTGATCAACTAGGCTGTTACTGCTGGCCGCACGCAGTCCAACGTACGAGCCACAGCCCGGCTGATCCGGCACTGACTTTAGGTATCTGTCCAGCTCTCTCTTGAAGGCAGCCAGGGGTGTATTGGCAATTCCCCTAATGCTTGATGGGAGGCTGTTGAACAGTTTTGGGCCCCGGACACTTATGGTGTTTTCTCTTAGTGTACCAATGGCGCCCCTACTTTTTATTGGGGGCATTTTGCATCGCCTGCCCAGTCTTTTACTTTCGTAGGGAGTGATTTCTGTGTGCAGATTTGGGACCATTCCTTCCAAGATTTTCCAAGTGTAGATTATGATATATCTCTCCCTCCTGCGTTCCAACGAGTACAAGTCAAGTGCTTCCAAGCGTTCCCAGTAGTTAAGGTGCTTGACAGAACTTATACGTGCAGTAAAGGATCTCTGTACACTCTCTAGATCTGCGATTTCACCTGCTTTGAATGGAGATGTTAATGTACAGCAGTATTCCAGCCTAGAGAGAACAAGTGATTTGAAAAGGATCATCATGGGCTTGGCATCTCTCGTTTTGAAAGTTTCATTATCCATCCTATCATTTTCTTTGCACGTGCGATCGTGGCACTGTTGTGATCCTTGAAAGTGAGATCCTCAGACATTACTACTCCCAGGTCCCTTACATTATTTTTCCGCTCTATTGTATGGCCGGAGTCAGTAGTATACTCTGTTCTAGTTATTATCTCCTCCAGTTTTCCATAACGGAGTAGTTGGAATTTGTCCTCATTGAACATCATATTGTTTACCGTTGCCCACTGGAAAACAGTAGAGCCTTTTACACACTCGCACAGAGGCCAAGTGTCTTAGTGACAAGTGCCCTGGACAAAATGGTAACTAACACACTAGCGCGTGCACATACACACACACACTAGCGTGTGCACATACTAGCGCGTGCACATTTATTTATTTATTTATTTATTTATTTAAAAATTTGAGCACACATACAGAGGTACAACAAATACAGGTAAGAGCAGTATGCCAAAGCCACTTATACTATGCATAGCATTACGGGCTGGCTTAAAATTAACTTAAGATTAACTAAGCAATGATGAAATCAGTGATAAAACATTAATGTAAACAGGTTACTATAAAGCACAAGTGAGTATTACAAAGACAGGTCATATGGTTGTATGCATTGTTGTACATTCAGTAGAATGGAGTATTCTGTTAGGTAGTGTATTTAAAAAATAATAAAGTTAGATTGGGTTTTAGGTTTAACATTTATGTGATATAATTGTGAGAAAACATTTAAGATATACAATTTATAAGGTTCAGTTATTCAGTATTTATTTGGTTTTGGGTGAGTAAGTGATCTTTGAGAAGAGACTTGAATTTATAAACAGGTAGTGTTTCTTTTATATTTACAGGTAATGAATTCCAGATTTTAGGGCCTTTTATGTGCATTGAGTTTTTACATAGTGTGAGATGGACACGAGGAACATCAAAGAGTGATCTGTGCCTTGTGTTATGGTCATGTGTTCTGTTGAGGTTGGCAAGGAGATGTTTTGAGGGGAGGGTTAATATCAGAGTTAAGTGTTCTATGTATGTAATAGGTGCAGTAGTAAGTATGGATGTTTTGTATGGTGAGGAGGTTTAGTGTATTGATATTTGGTGGAGTGTGCTGCCTATAGTGAGAATTTGTTATCATTCTAACTGCAGCCTTTTGTTGGGTAATTAGTGGTCTGAGATGGTTACTTGTTGTTGAGCCCCATGCACAAATTCCATAGGTGAGATAGGGGTAAATAAGAGAGTGATATAGGGCCAGGAGGGCTGACTGTGGAGCATAGTACCGTATCTTCGATAGTATGCCTACGTCTTGGAAATTTTCTTAGAAATTTGTTGTATATGTGTATGAAATTTGAGTCTATTATCAAGGTGGATTCCTAAGAATTTTCCTCTGTTAGCTTTGTGATAGGTGATCCGTTTATCATTATGTTAAGAGGGACATCTGTAGTTCTGTTACCAAACTGAATGAAGTAGGTTTTGTCAATGTTTAGTGTAAGTTTGTTAGTTCTCATCCAGGTAGATATTTTCTGTAATTCGGTATTTACAGTATTGGCTAGCGTGACTGGGCTGGGTGGGAGAAGACGTATGTAGTGTCATTGCAAATAGTGTGGGTTTGAGTAATTGCGAAGCATTTGGTAGGTCATTTATGTATAGGAGAAAGAGAAGAGGGCCAAGGACACTTCCCTGTGGGACACCAACTGTAATTGGGTTGTGCAGAGGAGTTTGCCCCATTTGCATACACATATTGGCTTCTGTTGCTGAGGTATGACTTGAGGTAGTTGAGGGAGTGCCTCTTATACCATAGTGTGACAATTTTACGTGGAGCAAGTCATGGTCAACTGTATCAAAAGCTTTACGTAAGTCAATGAAGATCCCCAGTGGGACTTCTTTTTTCTCTATTGCAGTGTATATATGTTCTAGCATGTGTATAATAGCATCATTAGTATTTTTATTAGGCCTGAATCCAAATTGGCAGGGGTTGAGTATGTTTTGGGAGATAAGGTAGGAGTAGATTCGTTTATGAATTAATTTTTCGAAGATTTTTGAGAGAGGGTGTAAGTTGGATATTGGCCTATAGTTATTCAACTCTGTTTGGTCTCCTCCTTTGTGGATCGGGGTGACCCTTGCTATTTTGAGTACTGTAGGGAAGGTGGAGGATTCAATGGATTTGTTAAAGAGTGTTGCAATGATTGGTGATAGCACTTGTGACACTTTTTTGTATATAAAGGGTGGTAAGGTATTTAAATCTCCTGCCTTGTTTTTTAGTGTTGATAATAAGGGAGACTTCGTATGGGTTAGTCGGAGCTAGGAACAGTGTGTTTCGGGTAGTTGCCGGTGAGGTAGTCATTTGGTGGGGTATTTGAGCTTGGGATTTTATTGGCAAGGTTTTGTCCTATAGTGGAGAAGAAATCATTGAGTCTGTTTGCTGATGATATCATGATCCATACAACAGGGCATAAGAAGATGAATACCATTCTTAATGAAGTTCAAGCAATTTGTAATCGACTAGGCCTCATAATATCTTCCTCTAAAACTAAGATATTAACAAGCAAACGACATCCCCCACCCATCTATTTGCAGGGTGAAATCATTAGCTACGTTAAAACTTACAGATATCTTGGTGTAGATGTACCCTTTAACAAATCCACTATACCACAACTAAACAAGAAATGTAAAGCTAGGCTAAATGCTCTCAAAGCTGTTGCTGGCTACAATCCCAACTATGGTGCAAATGTGAGAATCGTGAGAATGATGTACATAGCCTATGTTAGGTCCTTAATTGATTATGCTGCTCCCATGTTGATATTAGCTAGAGAAAGTTCTCTCCGACCCTTGGAGTTAATGCAAAATGAAGCTCTCAGGATTATTCTTGGCTGCCCCAGATCTACAAAGTTCTTAACATGAGGAAGGAGCTTGGTATTTTTAGTATCAGTGATAGGATTGTTGAAATTAACACTGTACTCGGTATTAGAATGTTGAGAAACGAACCAGACACTGTCACAGTGAATCTTACCAAGTGTTAGAGGTAAATACACACAGATCTAAATGGATTGTGAAAACGTGCAATTGCATTAAGTTTTATAACCTGCATGAACTGTATCACTGTAGGCAACAAGAGCATTTCACCCCTCCATGGAAGATGTGTTCATTTAATATCACATACCTACAAGTCCCTCCCAAGAAGCTCATTGCTAGTAATCCCTTCCTTAAATCTCTTGTTAGAGCAACTGCTCAAGAAGAAATTTCTCACCTAGCTGGTAGTAACAAGTTATCACAAGTTATATACACTGATGGATCTAAACAGGAGTCTTCTGGCAGGGCTGCATCTGCTCTTGTTGCCACCTCCCTAGTTAAGAACGATAATAAATTTGTTGAGTTAGGCATAAGAATTAACAACTGGGCGTCTACACTGCAAACTGAATTGTTTGCAATCCTAATGGCGCTAAAGCTAACCTATGACACTGAGCTTGACTCTATCATCATTACTGATTCTATGTCATCACTGAAGGCTCTTGACTCATATAATGACTCCAACAACATGCTCATTGGGGAAGCCAGGTATAGATACTCAAAAATTAGGGACAAAGGAATTAATGTACAATTGCTATGGATCCCATCACACATTGGATTACTCCTTCATGATAAAGTTGATATGTTAGCCAAGAAGAGTATCGAGAAGGAGAATGTAGAATATAACTTTGGTATAACTGTGTCTAGCATTAGGAATAATATTAGGAGAGAAGTAAATAATGAAAATGATTGTTATAGGAATGCAGTTAGAAGCCTGAGTAGATCTATAACCCACTATGATAACATGAACGTAGATAAGTATGTTTATGGAGCAACTTGCAATGTGAACAGACTGACTGATGTTGTAGTGGCCAGGCTTAGGCTTGGTTACAAGTACTTCTGGCAGTTTGGGAGACACACAGATGATGATCAAACTAAATGTAAATTATGTGATCAGGCATATGGTCACTCTCTTGAACACTATGTGCTTAATTGTCCACTTATTGAGGAATACAGAGACAGACAGTATAACCTATGTGACATGTCAAGATATCTTATTAATGAAAATAAGATACCAGATATACTAAGCAAATTTCCTAAATTTGCTTGTAACAGATAAGTGAACTATAGATATGTAGATATAAATCCATATGTATTCCTGTTAACCCTTTGGGGCCTAGTTCCTAGGCCTTTTGTGTATCCATATGCTCTCGCGCTACCGTCCACAGGATGGATATGGGTGCACAATAAACTAGCCACTTCGGTGGCAAAATCTAAAATCTAATCTTTCTGTTGGTGGGAGTTGGGGTTCATCTGATTTTGCTAATTTTATTTCGCTATTTCGTGATATCTTTTTTGTTCCTAGAATTTCTGATAGGGTTTTCCAGGTCTTTTTTATAGCACACACTAGCGTGTGCACATATTAGCGCGTGCACATACACACACTAGCGTGTGCACATACTAGCGCTTGCACATACACACACTAGCGTGTGCACATACTAGCGCGTGCACATACACTAGCGTGTGCACATACACACTAGCGCGTGCACATACACACACACACTATCAACGTGCGTTTTGTGTGTCTACAATTGATTTGGTGGGTGTGCAAATGGTGATCAGTGATAAGGCTTCGGAGACTTGTTGCTATATTTGGGTTCGTGGTACACAGAGGGCCATGCCCACGAGGGAGAGAGAAGTGGAGCTGTTGATTCTAGGATGCCTGGTTGGCAAGTGAGAGCGAGGCAGGTCTGGGTATGCCTACCCAGAGGCCTGCCCTCTGGTGAAAACTTTGGAAACTAGCCATATAGGCTTACTGTCTACAACACACATACACAATACAATACAATACAATTTTTATTTCCTTGCAAGTTTACATTGAGATTCTGTAATTACAATAATGAGTTGCAGTTCAAAGATAGCCACTATCATGACACGGCATTATGGGTAGACTAAATTAATGGCTTACACACTACTTAATACTAGAGAAATTTATCATAGTTTGTTTCAGTTGTATATCTGTTTTTATTTAAAGCAGACAGTAAGTAACTCAAGTTACAATCTGGAGATATTATATTGGGACAATTTTAAATTTTTTTGTAGGTTGTGTATATCAATAGTAAATATTTAAGTTATATTATTGGAACGTTTAAGTTATATTATTGGAATATAATATTGAGCGTTGGTGAAAGTGTTTTACAGTATGAAAATGTTACAATATGGTGTAAGGCAGTATTGTTTTGTGCAGGTATTTATACTACAATGTAACAGTATTAAGTAATGTATGAACTTTGGGTATCTAAATTTTGAAGTGTTAAGATTTAGATAATTGGGAGATTTTTGGCAAATTTAAGTATTGAATATTTAGTTTAGGGTGAGTAGATGGTTTTTGAGAAGAGTTTTGAATTGATGTTCAGATCTGGTTACTTTAGTATTTACTGGTAATGAATTCCAAATTTCGGGGCCCTTTATGTGCATAGAGTTCTTACATAGTGTGATGTGGACACGGAGTACATCAGAAACTGATCTGTGTCTTGTGTTATGGTCGTACGTCCTGTTAAGGTTGGTGAGGAGAAGTCTGAGTGAAGGGTTTATGTATGAATGTAGTATTCTGTGTATGTAGTAGGTACAAGAATAAGTATGGATGTTCTTTACGGTGAGTAGTTTTAGACTTTTGAATATTGGTGGAGTATGCTGTCTGGAGTGGGAATTTGTTATAATTCTGACTGCAGTCTTTTGCTAGGTTATTTGTGGTCTTTAATGTTGTTGATCCCTATGCACAAATTCCATAGGTGAGATAAGGGTAGAGGAGTGCAAGGAGAGCTGATTGTGGAACATAGTACCGTATCTTTGATAGTATGCCTACTATCTTAGAGATTTTCTTGGAAATTTGTTGTATATGGGTCTGGAATTTAAGGCTACTGTCAAGGTGGATTCCTAGGAATTTTCCCTCTGTGCATCTTGTGATGGGTGATCAGTTTAGCGTTATGTTAAGTGGAACATTTGTGGCTCTTTTTCCAAAATGAATGAAATAGGTTTTGTCAGTATTGAGTGTAAGCTTGTTAGTCATCATCCAGGTAGATATTTTCTGTAATTCAGTATTAACAGTGTTGGTCAGTATGACTGGGTTTGGGTGAGAGAAGTATGTTGTGTCATCTGCAAATAATATGGGTTGAGTAGTTGTGCTGCATTCGGTAGGTCATTGACATAAATGAGAAAGAGGAGAGGGCCAAGGACACTTCCTTGTGAGACCCCAACTGTAATTGGTTGTGTGGAAGAGTTAGCTCCATTTGTGAACACGCCTGCAACCACAACTACGTGAGTACACAAACATACATACACGAGCAAACAAAAAACTAGTATATTGTTATAATGAATGTAACAAGTTTCTCAGATGGCAGTTATTGTGCCCATCGATAATGCTGATGCACAAGCACTTTAAATGTCTACGTGTCTGTGTGTGCATTCATGCATGTGTATATATATATATATATATATATATATATATATATATATAATATATATATATATATATACATACATACATGTATATATATATACACACACACACACACACAAACAGGAGGAAGTAGAATAGTTTTGCAAGGGATGTAGTGGAGGCAGGAACCATACATAGTTTTAAGACGAGGTGTGATAAAGCTCAAGGAGCAGGAAGAGGGAGGACCCAGTAGCGGTCAGTGAAGAGGCGGGGCCAGGAGCTGAGTCTCGACCCCTGCAGCCACAATTAGGTGAATTAGGTGAGTACACACACACACGGCACACGTAAGACATCACATATGAAAGGCCCCTTGGAGTTAGTGACCACGTGGTTCTGAGCTTTGAATACATTGTAGAGCTACAAGTGGAGAGGGTAACAGGAGCTGAATGGGAAAACCCAAACTATAAAAGGGGGGACTACACAGGTATGAGGACCTTCCTGCAGGAGGTTCAGTGGGAAAGAGAGTTGGTAGGAAAGTCAGTAAACGAAATGATGGACTACGTAATAACAAAATACAAGGAGGCAGAGGAAAGGTTTGTTCCCAAGGGTAACAGAAATAATGGGAAGACCAGAATGAGCCCTTGGTTTACCCGAAGGTGTAGAGAGGCAAAAACTAAGAGCGCTAGAGAATGGAAAAAGTACAGAAGGCAAAGGACCCGGGAAAATAAAGAGCATGAGAGCGACTTGGGGTTGATAATCCCTACTGATAAAACAAAAATACTCAAAAGGCATCCTCCTCGACAGAGAGGCACAGTTCACCAGATTCAATTGCAAGATGGGCCTCTTCTAAAATATGTAACCAGATACAGGTATCTAGGCTTTGAGTTTCCACTACTTGGACCTGTTGTAACGAGATTTTGTCGCCAATACAAAGAAAGGCAGGTTTTCATCCCAGGTATTGGATCACTACGACAAGGTCCTAGATGCACTAGAAGACAAAAAGAATGCAGATGTAATATATACAGACTTTGCAAAAGCCTTCGACAAGTGTGACCATGGCGTAATAGTGCACAAAATGCGTGCTAAAGGAATAACAGGAAAAGTCGGTCGATGGATCCATAATTTCCTCACTAACAGAACACAGAGAGTAGTCGTCAACAGAGTAAAGTCCGTGGCAGCTACGGTGAAAAGCTCTGTTCCACAAGGCACAGTACTCGCTCCCATCTTGTTCCTCATCCTCATATCTGACATAGACGAGGATGTCAGCCACAGCACCGTGTCTTCCTTTGCAGATGACACCCGAATCTGCATGACAGTGTCTTCCATTGCAGACACTGCAAGGCTCCAGGCGGACAGTTAGTTTAGTTTAATATGTTTATTATGCACCCCATACCCATCCTGTGGGCGGTAGTCAAAAGATTACAGAGGTACATAATTGGTCCAGGGACTGGACTCCAAAGTTTTGATAGCTGAGCAAGTTACAAAGGTAATGAACTAGATCTGGTCATAATCATGACCAAGTTACAAAGGTAATGAGCTCCAGGTAGAGCTGGTCACACTCATGAATAATTGCAAAGGTAATGAATCATAAACACATGAATCATGAGAATTTACAAAGGTAATGAGCTCCAGGTAGAGCTGGTCACACTCATGAATAATTGCAAAGGTAATGAATCATAAACACATGAATCATGAGAATTTACAAAGGTAATGAGCTCCAGGTAGAGCTGGTCAAAATCATGACGTTTCAAAGGTAATGAATGATAAACACGTTATCACATGATTACAATCATAGACAAATTACAGAGTAATGAGCAGTTAACAAACATAGCAGGGAATTCATCCATTGCCCCAACAACAGATGTTGCTAGATGCCTGCCTCTCCTCGGCAGACAGCCATTGCAAACAGCAGCAAGTTGCCCTGGGATCTGCTGCTTGCACGAGCACCATCGACCCTCCCCAAGAGGTCCAAGAAGCCAGTGGCTCCGTTAGCAGCCCGATGGAGAGCTGTCCTAGGGACATGGCAACGTCCTGGTGGACGCCAAGTTGACTGAAGATCCCAGGCCCTCGTGTGCACGGATGTTGACATCAACCAAATTTTTCAGTGGGCTGCAGAAAACAATGTGAAGTTCAACGATGAGAAATTTCAATTACTCAGATATGGTAAACACGAGGAAATTAAATCTTCATCAGAGTACATACAAAACAAATTCTGGCCACAAAATAGAGCGAAACACCAACGTCAAAGACCTGGGAGTGATCATGTCGGAGGATCTCACCTTCAAGGACCATAACATTGTATCAATCGCATCTGCTAGAAAAATGACAGGATGGATAATGAGAACCTTCAAAACTAGGGAGGCCAAGCCCATGATGACACTCTTCAGGTCACTTGTTCTATCTAGGCTGGAATATTGCTGCACACTAACAGCACCTTTCAAGGCAGGTGAAATTGCTGACCTAGAAAATGTACAGAGAACCTTCACGGCGCGCATAACGGAGATAAAACACCTCAATTACTGGGAGCGCTTGAGGTTCCTGAATCTGTATTCCCTGGAACGCAGGCGGGAGAGATACATGATTATATACACCTGGAAAATCCTAGAGGGACTAGTACCGAACTTGCACACGAAAATCACTCACTACGAAAGCAAAAGACTTGGCAGACGATGCAACATCCCCCCAATGAAAAGCAGGGGTGTCACTAGCACGTTAAGAGACCATACAATAAGTGTCAGGGGCCCGAGACTGTTCAACTGCCTCCCAGCATACATAAGGGGGATTACCAACAGACACCTGGCAGTCTTCAAGCTGGCACTGGACAAGCACCTAAAGTCGGTTCCTGACCAGCCGGGCTGTGGCTCGTACGTTGGTTTGCGTGCAGCCAGCAGCAACAGCCTGGTTGATCAGGCTCTGATCCACCAGGAGGCCTGGTCACAGACCGGGCCGCGGGGGCGTTGACCCCCGGAACTCTCTCCAGGTAAACTCCAGGTAATGTTAAAACTGTGAAAGTGATGTATCTTGTTTATATTAGATCATTGGTTGATTATGCTGTGCCACTACTTGCTCTTGTGTCAGACTGGAATCTTGGAGGGCTGGAAAAACTGCAGAACGAAGCAATGAGGATCATCTTAGGATGCCTTCGTACTGCCAAAACTCTATGCGGAAAGAACTTGATATTCCAAGCATATCCTCATTGGGGTCCATATGCGTAGGCTAGCCCATTCAAGCCCTTGCACAGAAACCCTCCAAAATTTCCTCAGCACTGGTGAACACCCCTCCAATAACTTGAGAACGCTTCTTCCAATCGGCTTCAAATTTACAACACTTGTGTATGGTAATGCGCACCAAATTCTAGGAGCAATTGGTATACTGGAATGGCTTCTTGAATAACTTCCAAAATCCTCGGTGACGGAGCATCAAACGTTCACAAAAAGTGCCAAAAGAAATTCAGATATGTTGTAAATTTGACGATTTTATGTAAAAGCGTTAAAATTTTATTCCTGTTAAATCATGGTAAATAAATTTTAGATTACGTCTTCTGAACGGCTTCAAAATATATGGCCGATGCATCTTAGGGACAGGATAATATATATTAAGTTTCGTTTGGGTGCAGACAAATTAGTAGTAGTAAAATAGTAGAAAAAAAAAAACTGAAATCGTTGGATTCCGTGCCATAACTGGAGAATGACTCATCTGACCGGCTTCAAATTTCCACCACTGATGTGATTTCCTGAAGTGCCATTGGGTGGCGTAAGTCCTAATTTACCAGTTTTATTGAATAAATTGATCTTTTCATTTTTTATTCAAAACTAACACATGCTTTTTTTAAATAGCTTTAAAAAAATGACGATGGCTATGGATAATATGGATAATACCCGTTAAGTTTAGTCCGAATAGATGCATATTTGAAACTTGACTGGAACAGTTAAAAACCTGCAATTGTTGGAATCAGATCCATTACTCGAGAATGCCTTTTCTGATCTGCTTCAAACTTTTATCGTTGGTAGACTTTATTAATTAAAACACGGCATGTCAATTACTTGGAGTTGTGTGAAATTCAGTTTGCCAGTTCTATTAAGCAAATTGTTTCCCATGTAATAACTAGTGAATGTATCTTTTGATCAGCTTCAAACTCTAAGTGGTAGTGTATCTTAATAAATATTCTGTAATTAATTTTGAGCTGTTGGTGTTAGTTTGCTCTTTTCTAATAATTTTATATAAAAAAATATCAAAATCAAATATTTTTTACAGGTCTGTAGAGAATTTTAAATAAAATGTAAATACCTGGTGGAATTTCTGGAGTCAACGCCCCCGCGGCTGTCCGTGACCAGGCTTCGTGGTGGATCAGGTCTGATCAGCCAGGCTGTTACCGCTGGCCCCACTTCGACCAACGTACGAGCCACAACACGGCTGGTCAGGTACTGACTTAAGTGCCTGTCCAGTGCCTTCTTGAAGACAGGGGTCTATTAGTGATCCCCCTGATGTATGATGGGAGGCAGTCGAGCATCTTGGGCCCCTGACATTTATTGTGTTGTCTCAGCGTACTCGTGGCGCTCCTGCTTTTCATGGGGGGGGGGGGGATTAGAGAACGTCTCTTCTGATCAGAAATAAGTCAGTGTTTGACTTCATTTGGTTATCCTAGGATAAATCAAGTTAAAGTTCCTTCGTGTGTGTGTAACATTTGCGTGCCCTCATTACATTCTTAAACATTATATACACCAAGCTTACATAAAACTTGCTGTCTTAAAAGCTAATCAGTCTTAAGAGTTTTGTGGACAGATCTTAGCCTACGTGGACCCCAGTTCGCCTTTTTTGGAAGTTACTGCAAAACTGAAGTACTTTTTCTTTTCATGAGATAATTTCTGAGTGCCGCATCTGATTATCTCCAAGGTTTCCATGCTCATAGCGTGATAATGCAACGTCTGAGCGGCTTCAAGCTTAATGTGCTTGTGTATTTTAAGATGATGGTCTTTTTGGTCTCTTGGAAAGATTCAACATTTTATGGTTCTAATTTACAACTTTTATTGAAATTTGGATATTAGTTTCCTTATGATGTTTTATGAATGCCTCTTCCGATCTTCTTCAGATCTTCAGCACTAATATTTACCTACATTATCAACTTATGCCACACTCTGCACTGTTCCAGTCGCGTACATTGTGGCACATTATTATTATTATTATTATTATTATTATTATTATTATTATTATTATTATCATTATTATTATAATCAAGGGGAAGCACTAAACTCGTAGAATTATACAGCGCCTGTGGGGGGGGGGGGTGCGGAAGGTATTCAGGCTAAATTCAGGGAACTGGAACACAGATCCAATTCCTTAGCTCAAGAACCCCTCACCAGCGTCAAGGAATCTTCCTTGAGGAGACATTGAGACACAAGGTGCTGGGGTTATGGAATACGAGGATGAATTCCCCGCAGCGATCGAAATATATCGTTTTCTTTAGTTCCCTTCCTCTCATGCCTGAGTCACTACACTAAACTTGCTTGCGGTACAAGTGTTGAGCCATCTGTTTTACTGAGGAAGAAGACTATTTTTATTATCAACCAGAAGGGTTAATAGCCCAGTATAACCCGAGACAAAAGAATACTTCATTTATATTATCAACCAGGTGGGTTAATAACCCAATATAACCCGAGACAGTTGGAGTTTGCATGTCGTCTCCCAAGGATGCCACCCAAAGCAGCTGATTCTTATGTATTTGTTTACTGTTACATGAACACGTGAACAAGAGCAGCAGGTTGGTTAATTAGTTACCAGTTGTCAAAGGCACTTGTCAAGAGACACTTGACATGTTTCGTGTGTGTGTGTGTAAGTTCATTCAGGTGTACACAATAGTGTTACATAGATTATCATACATAGCAGCATGTGTGTAGAGAACCTTGGATAACCCCCCAAAAAAGTCAGACAAAGTGACTTATTTACATTGGGGTCCTTTGTGCGTGTGCCTGTGCGTACTGGGTAATTGTGCTACCCAGCAACCCATAAAGCTGTAAGTTTTACGTTCCCAGACGTAAGATTGCCTGTTGTTATATTTCATTATTGACGATTATACGTAAAAGATAAATATAAATTGTCCTAACATAATTGAAAGGCAGAGCCAAGAGCCGAGTCAAAAGACATAGATGGCAGCTATAGAGGCAGATGAGGCATAGAGACTATGGAGTACTGTTTTGGTATCAGGGTGGTGAGGGATCACCAACAGCCTGATAGGTCAAAGGCCAACTCAAGATTGGAGAACGGGGGATCGTTCCTCAACTATTGTTTGCGCTGTATAACCCACACTAGTTTAGCGCTTTATGAATGGAATTAACTAGATTAAGACGTGGATACCTGAAGGGGTAACCGCCTCCGGGCCCGGTCCTAGACCAGGAGCCGAACAATATAAACGATTTCAAAAGTATATCACTTGGGACTGGAGGCCAGAAGTCAGTGAAGTCGGTCAACAGAAGCTCATAGATGGCACCAAGAGCTACTAATCGACCTTTGTAAACTACGACTAGTGAGTATACACAACCTTCCGCTGATCACACGCAAGACCTTAACCTCCCGTTCCTCCTTCCCCTCCTGTTGAATAACTGCCCCCCTTTCCTCATTCCCCTGTCCATTAACCCTCGCTGAACCTCCTCCCTTCCTGCCACCCTCATAACCCTACCTATCACACAATAATAAAACCCACAGTCCCACCCACAACCCGAGTATCTTTATCTTACCCTAATACTACCTGCAGTGGTCAACTCCCTACGATAAACCCACAACTCTTATTTACATACTTGTGGTGGTAGGCTGACAGATTTCATGACTAATTCTGCGTGATGGACTACTGGAGTTTACCTGGAGAGAGTTCCGGGGGTCAACGCCCCCGCGGCCCGGTCTGTGACCAGGCCTCCTGGTGGATCAGAGCCTGATCAACCAGGCTATTGCTGCTGGCTGCACGCAAACCAACGTACGAGCCACAGCCAGGCTGATCAGGAACTGACTTTAGGTGCTTGTCCAGTGCCAGCTTGAAGACTGCCAGGGGTCTGTTGGTAATCCCCCTTATGTGTGCTGGGAGGCAGTTGAACAGTCTCGGGCCCCTGACACTTATTGTATGGTCTCTTAACGTGCTAGTGACACCTCTGCTTTTCATTGGGGGGATGGTGCATCGTCTGCCAAGTCTTTTGCTTTCGTAGTGAGTGATTTTCGTGTGCAAGTTCGGTACTAGGAAACTCATACCTATATGATGGAGTGCTACAGGAAACTCATCCTATATGATGGAGTACTACAGGAAACTCAACCATAGAGAGGCTACAGAAACTCATCCTATATGATGGAGTACTACAGGAAACTCATCCTATATGATGGAGTACTACAGGAAACTCATCCTATATGATGGAGTCTACAGGAAACTCATCCTATATGATGGAGTACTACAGGAAACTCATCCTATATGATGGAGTACTACAGGAAACTCATCCTATATGATGGAGTACTACAGGAAACTCATCCTATATGATGGAGTACTACAGGAAACTCATCCTATATGATGGAGTACTACAGGAAACTCATCCTATATGATGGAGTACTACAGGAAACTCATCCTATATGATGGAGTACTACAGGAAACTCATCCTATATGATGGAGTACTACAGGAAACTCATCCTATATGATGGAGTACTAAAGGAAACTCATCCTATATGATGAGTACTACAGAAACTCATCCTATGTGATGGAGTACTACAGGAAACTCATCCTATATGATGGAGTACTACAAGAAACTCATCCTATATGATGGAGTACTACAGGAAACTCATCCTATATGATGGAGTACTACAGGAAACTCATCCTATGTGATGGAGTACTACAGGAAACTCATCCTATGTGATGGAGTACTACAGGAAACTCATCCTATATGATGGAGTACTACAGGAAACTCATCTATGGAATCTCAAACTCATATGATGGATACTACAAGAAACTCATCCTAATGATGTACTGGAGTTACCTGAAGATCGGGGTAAAAGCCCTGCGGCCCGGTCTGTGACCAGGCCTCCTGGTGGATCAGAGCCTGATCAACCAGGCTGTTACTGCTGGCTGCACGCAGTACTACAAGAAACTCATCCTATGTGATGGAGTACTACAAGAAACTCATCCTATGATGGATTACTACAGGAAACTCATCCTGTGTGTTGGAGTACTACAGGAAACTCATCCTATGTGATGGAGCATTATAAGAACACCGTCTTAGGTGATGGAGTATAACAGAAACATTGTCCTAAGTGAGGGAGTATGACAGGATCACCATCCTAGGTAATGGAATATGATAGAAACACCATCCTGGTGATGGAATGTGACAGGAAAATCATCCTAAGTGATGGAGTATGACAGGAATAAAATTCCAAGTGATGGAATATGACAGGAATACCGTCCTGGGTGATGGAGTATGACAAAAACACCATCCTAGGTGATGGAGTATGGCGGGAGCACCATCCTAGGTGATGGAGTATGGCGGGAGCACCATCCTAGGTGATGGAGTATGACGGGAACACCATCCTAGGTAATGGAGTATGACAAAAACACCATCTTAGGTGATGGAGTATGACGGGAAGAACATCCTAGGTGATGGAGTATGGCGGGAAACAACCATCCTAGTGATGGAGTATGACGGGAACACCATCCTAGGTAATGGAGTATGACAAAAACACCATCTTAGGTGATGGAGTATGACGGGAACACCATCCTAGGTGATGGAGTATGACGGGTGCACCATCCTAGGTGATGGAGTATGACGGGAACACCATCCTAGGTGGAGTATGACGGGAACACCATCCTAGGTGATGGAGTATGACGGAGACACATCCTAGGTGATGGAGTATGACGGGTACACCATCCTAGGTGATGGAGTATGACGGGAACACCATCCTAGGTGATGGAGTATGACGGGAACACCATCCTAGGTGATGGAGTATGACGGGACACCATCCTAGTGATGGAGTATGACGGGTACAACCATCCTAGGTGATGGAGTATGACGGGAACACCATCCTAGGTGATGGAGTATGACGGGTACACCATCCTAGGTGATGGAGTATGACGGGAACACCATCCTAGGTGATGGAGTATGACGGGAACACCATCCTAGGTGATGGAGTATGACGGGAACACCATCCTAGGTGATGGAGTATGACGGGTACACCATCCTAGGTGATGGAGTATGACGGGAACACCATCCTAGGTGATGGAGTATGACGGGTACACCATCCTAGGTGATGGAATATGACGGGTACACCATCCTAGGTGATGGAGTATGACGGGTACACCATCCTAGGTGATGGAGTATGACGGGTACACCATCCTAGGTGATGGAGTATGACGGGAACACCATCCTAGGTGATGGAGTATGACGGGAACACCATCCTAGGTGATGGAGTATGACGGGAACACCATCCTAGGTGATGGAGTATGACGGGTACACCATCCTAGGTAAAAATAATATTAATTAAGGTTACCTAGCCTTTGGTGTACTGTAACCTTGTAAAATGTCATATGGATCATGGAAGTCACAATGCGGATGTAAGTAATCTTAGCTACAAAAAATACTTGCCTAACACCCATGCTAGAACATCAAACACATATGTGAAGTTGACTAATAAAAGACCAGATGTCAGGGACACATAAAAGTATAATTATTGGCTCTTACATCATCACTACACCTGTTTTACATATCAGGAATTTACAACATTATATCTTACTCGCATACATAATATACAGCCACATACACATTGTGACCATTATAATTTTGTTTTAGACATTATATACAATGATATTGAGACATAAATTGTATGGTATGTGATGTGTAGAGCAGACAATGTAGTCTGGGAAGACTGTCACAGCTCAGACACAAGAATGTGATTACTTCTCCAGTCAGTGCAGAATTCTTTGCATTTCTTTCACATTTTCATTATACACGAGCAACAGCCTTCCAGGGCCATTTTGAAAATATCTTTGAAACTATAATAGGGACAAACATTTGTGTCCCATTTGCTGAATTAATCGATCTGTACTTTGTAGGTTAATTGTATTATCTTGGACTAATGGTTTAAAATATTATGCCTAAACTTTAATTATAAAAGGGTTGGCAAAAAAGAATCTTGCGATAATCATTTAGAAATAAATGGTACTATTTGGCTTTGTTGGGTTATCCTGGGTCAATTTTGATAATTTATCACCATTGTTTACCGATATTAAAGCACTGAATGCAAATATTGTAGGAATTCAATACAGCTGCCTGTGGAAAGATGTAAAAAATGATTTAAACTGCATAAATGTTATTCAGAGTGTATATAAGTGAACATATATGAGTGTTCCGGTGCTGTGATAGCCTTTACACACACCCAGCTGATTATGTGTACCTTCATCCTAGTGGCTCAACTCCTGAAATTCAACCAATGAGAAGCGCCCTTTGAGTGCTCATTTACGCCCATTGTGTTTTATAAGCTTCACTGTGAGTGGCGGAGTGAAAGAGATTTAACCAATGAGGAGAAGGGTTGCTGGCGGTGTTATGGTTGAGGTAAGATGCTGTGATGGTGCACTGTACGGAATGATCAGATTTACTTCCTCTATTACCGGTATGTAATAAGAACTTTTCTCCATGCTTGCCATCCTGTAAGGCCAATAAAGTGTTGTTCTCTCCAGTAGTATCCCTTACAGACTAGATAAGCTGATAATTAAAACACAGGAGGCAAAAGATTACTGGACCGGAGCATGTTTGGATGGTTCATTGTTCATAATTGACAATTATATTTCGTTGTTGTGATATGTGCTTTCTGTAGCGAGTGAAATAGACTGCTGGTGGGCGTTTTACAAGCAGATACATCACTACCACCAACCATAATACCCAGAAAGCTCCAGGAAAACCTGGAAAACTGAGGTATACATGTGGGTTGAGTGGCCCGTGTGGGCCTTGGCAAGACTTTACTGAAAGAAATTTTGTCAAATATACCTTTAACTAGGTAGAGAGGTATCAGGTGAATTATTAGTTATTGTGACTTATTCTGGCACACACTGATTAATGCCAAGGTACTTTAGTAAAGTTGGTAGACTGTATTGATCTGGTCATAGACAGCAGACAACAGGAAATTATTACGACCTCAGCTGAGGTGCTTCAAGTGGCTCTCATTACAACTTCATTTCCTAACTAGACTGAGCAATTAGTGCACTTCCTCCTATTTCACGAGTAATTATTTTACAAGGTATTTGAGATATTTTTTCAATTAGGAGTGCGTTGTAATTAATACATTCTCCTGAGCTGTCAAAATGTTTATTTATAAACTTAAAGACCCTAATGATAGATCAGTGTAAAGAAGTCTTGATGGTTTATTATTTTGCTGTTCTTATGATATATTTTGGTTATACATGGACTCTGTCCTCTGACACTTGTGCATTCTTGCATTGTACATTTAATTTGCAGATTAATCTGGTAATTGGTTGGTCAATGTTTACATTATTCCCAGGTCAGAACCTTGTCAATATTAAACAGTATCCATAACCAAACTGTATTTATAAAACATTTCACATGCTTGTCCCTTGTGGAAATTGCTTTTTATCTATATATTAGCCATAATGCAATAACAGTCATGATGCAGTGAACAAGTAATTGAGCTATGGTTGATTATGTGTCTTGAATCTCTATCAAACTACCACCACCAACATGCAGTAAATTTCACTAATTCCTTGATGCAATCACTTTTTTTTTTTAACTTGCAGTATTATATCATTTAATTATTTTAAGTTTGGTTTGGTTATGTTGAGTTAGGTTGTATTGGGTTATACATGTATTGGGTTTGGTTGGGATACATTAGTTTTTTGCTTTTCCTAAATAAAATCTGTCTCAAATGCACATCTACATCAATTTCAGACAGTTTAGCTTGTAAAATAATGCTGAAGTTGGACCTGGGAATAAAGTAAATGATAACAAATTGTTACTCGACAATTATAAATTATGTTTATTAGCAAACTTTATTTTTATTAACCTTTAGGTCTATAGGGAGGCTGAAAACATAGATATTAGTCTGGTACTGTGCCTGTTTTCAATAGGTAATGCTTCTGGAAATCTTTGCGAAAATACCGTTTCTGTTACTTTCAGTTGACTGAAGTTTTGTCTATGGTGCCCCTCTATTTAACCCTTTGAGGGTCGACAGGCCCTCTCAGAAACTCATTCTCAGGGTCGGCCAAATTTAAAAAAAAAAAAAAAAATTTCTTATGAAAAGATAGAGAATCTTTTCCCGTCATAATGACACCAAAATTATGAGATTTGATGGAAAACTTACGGAATTATGCTCTCGCAAAGTTAGCGGTCTCGGCGATTTTTCCCCAATTTGAGCCCCATTTTCGGCCAATTCCTCTGTACTAATCGACAAACAACATGAATATTTCGCTAGAACTACATTTTTTCTATTGAATGAGTGCAAGAAACCACCCATTTACCATTTTCAACTATCCAATACAGTGGTCAGAATTTAGCAATTTTGCCAATTTCACACAAATTTCAAAAAATGCCAATTTCCGAATAGTGTCCAGAACAAACAAGAAATACATTCCTGGCACTAAAATGACATTTCATTCTGCTCATTAGCCCGTCCCAAGGCCCCCTTACTTTTTTTTTTTCCATTTTGAAATTTTTATTCTCACAAAAAAAAAGAAATTTACTGTTATGCAACTACGCATTAGGTAAAAAATGTTTAAAAACATTTGGCGCAATTGCAAAAAAATGTTAGACCCCCATTAACGTGTTTTGGGCGCTTGGCATGATTTTTTTATTTTTTGAATTTTGGAAAAAAACGAACATTTCTGCTATTTGAGCTCATTTTCAAGTTTTTTTCATTGTAAAACCAGAAAAAATCATTCAATTTCTGTATAGCATTCCATTCTATAAAAAGAGACCCCAAAAAAACTAGAATCAAAATAAAAACCATAGAAAATAACGCAAGACCTGTTTTATGCCAAAAAAAAAAGGAGTTTTTTTTTTTCTCATTATGCAGTTGCTGGGAGGTTTTTTTTTTTTTTCTGGCCCCTGACCACATAACCCATTCTTATATGGGGGCCACCAGCCCCCCTTCCCCGAATTTTGACGGCGCTAGAATTTTTGCGTATAGTACTCAAAAACCCCACGCGTAAGACGTACTGTTGACCAAAAAACCCCAAAGGTTAAAAGGCAAGATCTTTAACTACAGTAAAGTCCCAAACATACAAAAAAGTTAAACCTTTTTGTAATTTTCGAGGTGTAATTTTCCTTGTGTGTTCATTTTTATAGTTGTGCGTATAAGTACTTATAAACTCGTTTCTACCCATTTTTCATGAAAAAGGGCCTTAAATGTTGATTTCCCGGTTTCCAGACAAAAGTAAGAACTTTTCCCCATGCTAAACCCCATCAGAATACTTTTTCCCCTACTCTATTTATTCTGGGCCCAAACATTATTTCAAGAAATCGTCATTTTAACCTTGTCTTAAAGGGGAGCTCAGCACTTTTCCCAGAATGCTTGGAACACATGGGACTGCACAATCATTTCCCCTAGGCAATGATTATACTGAAAAAACCTTTCCTGAAATGACCCGACCTGACCTCAGCACAGTCTGGTGAGTGAGGTCGGATTTGCTAATTAGTTTTCGTTTAAATTTGAAGGATTGTTTAGGAAACAGTGATATTCCTAGGAATAAAATAAGATAAAACAAATTATAAAAATAAAGGACCAGAGGAATATGAAGCCAAAATTGAAAAAAAAAAAAAACTGTCAGAAATAGAGAAAAAACAGAAATAGAACAGAAAGTTGAATTTCATGAAATAAGAAAATGGAAAAAGCAAATGATTTGAAGCTACTGGGGGAAGCTGAAAAAGAAATCGAATAATCCAGGAGGAGGTAAAGAGGAGAAAAATCACATTAAGATAATAAAGTGCTTAGAGAACCTTAGCATTCAATATCATATAGAGGGATATAGGGGAATTGGAAAATACAAGAATAAAAACAGGCAACTGAAAATGACATTCACAGATTAAGCACAATGAAGAGTTGCCAATGCTGTAATGCAATTAATGGTTATAAGTCTGTTGAGTATACCTGGTAAAGTGTATGGTAGAGTTATTATTGAAAGAATTAAGAGTAAGACGGAGAATAGGATAGCAGATGAACAAGGAGGCTTTAGGAAAGGTAGGGGGTGTGTGGACCAGGTGTTTACAGTGAAACATATAAGTGAACAGTATTTAGATAAGGCTAAAGAGGTCTTTGTGGCATTTATGGATTTGGAAAAGGCTATGACAGGGTGGATAGGGGGGGCAATGTGGCAGATGTTGCAGGGTATGGTGTAGGAGGTAGGTTACTGAAACATGAAGAGTTTTTACGAGGATAGTGAGGCTCAGTTAGAGTTAAAGTAGAAAGAGGGAAATTATTCCAGTAAAAGTAGGCCTTAGACAAGGATGTGTGATGTCACCGTGGTTGTTTAATATATTTATAGATGGGGTTGTAAAAAGAAGTGAAAGCGAGGGTCTTGGCAAGAGGCGTGGGGGTTAAAAGATAAAGAATCACACACAAAGTGGGAGTTGTCACAGTTGCTCTTTGCTGATGACAACTGTGCTCTTGGGAGATTCTGAAGAGAAGTTGCAGAGATTGGTGGATGAATTTGGTAGGGGGTGCAAAAGAAGAAAATTAAATGTGAATACAGGAAAAGTAAGGTTATGAGGATAACAAAAAAATTAGGTGATGAAAGACTGGATATCAGATTGGAGGAGAGAGTATGGAGGAGGTGAATGTATTCAGATATTTGGGAGTGGACGTTTTCAGCGGATGGGTCTATGAAAGATGAGGTGAATCATAGAATTGATGAGGGGAAAAGGGTGAGTGGTGGCACTTAGGAGTCTGTGGAGACAAAGAACTTTGTCCTTGGAGGCAAAGGGGAATGTATGAGGTATAGTTTTACCAACGCTCTTATATGGGTGTGAAGCATGGGTGATGAAAAGTTGCAGCGAGGAGAAGGCTGGGGACAGTGGAGATGTCATGTCTGAGGCAATGTGTGGTGTGAATATAATGCAGAGAATTCGTTGTTTGGAAGTTTTGGAGGAGGTGCGGGAAATTTCCAAAACTGTTGTCCAGAGGGCTGAGGAAGGGTTGTTGAGGGGGTTCGGACATGTAGAGAGAATGGAGCGAAACAGATGACTTCAAGAGTGTATCAGGGCTGTAGTGGAAGGAAGGCGGGGTAGGGGTTTGGCCTAGGAAAGGTTGGAGGGAGGGGGGGTAAAGGAGGTTTTGTGTGCGAGGTGCTTGGACTTCCAGCAGGCATGCGTGAACGTGTTTTTGATAGGAGTGAATGGAGAACAAATGGTTTTTAATACTTGACGTGCTGTTGGAGTGTGAGCAAAGTACATTTATTTAAGGGGGTTTAGGGAAAAACCCCAGGCCGGACTTGAGTCCTGGAGATGGGAAGTACAGTGCCTGCACTCTGAAGGAGGGGTGTAAATGTTGCAGTTTAAAAACTGTAGTGTAAA
Source organism: Cherax quadricarinatus (assembly GCF_026875155.1). NCBI lineage: Eukaryota > Metazoa > Arthropoda > Malacostraca > Decapoda > Parastacidae > Cherax > Cherax quadricarinatus. The sequence goes on along the minus strand of NC_069406.1, from coordinate 52,586,747 downwards.
GCACCCTTCTGGCAAGACAGTGATGGAGTGAATGATGGTGAAAGTTTTTCTTTTTCGGGCCACCCTGCCTTGGTGGGAATCGGCCAGTGTGATAATAAAAATAATAAAAGGACTTACAAATTATAGAATTCTGCAATATTTATGAAACTGGTATTAAGCTGTTTATTCCACAGATGAGTAAAAGAAGAAATATTAAAGACTGGTTTACTGAGAGCTTTGAAAATAAAGGGCTTAGAAACGACACAGGAAGCAAGCCAATCCAAGATATGTATATCAGAGATATAAACAAGCCAGAAATGAATACACAAAGGTAAGACAGGAGGAACAAAGGAAGTTTAAAAAGTAAATGCTGTACTTTAGTAGACGAGCAAGATGGACCCAAACTCCTTTTTTTTTTAATTTGTAAAAAATAAACTGTTAAAGACAAAATAAAATGATTTGGGGATGACAGCATAATCACTGAGGAGGAGGAGGAGGAAGAAATGCGAGAGATATTAAATAGGAAGTTTCAGTGTGTGTTTACAACAGATATTTTACATGTAGCAGATTTACCTTGCAAACAAATGATTGAGATAAAAGATATTGACATAACTGAAGAAGCAGTGAAGAAATTACTAAATGTTGGCATAAAAGAGCAAAAAGACCAGATAAGATTGCACCATGGGTGTTAAGAGTGTGCAGAAGAATTGCACTATCTCCTTTAGAAAAAATTTATGATTACACTTCAGGTAGGAAAATTGGCAGACAAACGAAAGATGACACATTATGCTGATATTTAAAAATGGTGACAGATAAAATCCTTTATAGGCTGGTTTCACTGACAGGTGTTGTAAAAATATTAGAGAAAGCCTGCAGAGAAGAGTGGATAAGACATTTGGAAAATAACTTGGTCCAAAATGTTTTTAATTTATGTAAATGGTTTACCAGAAACAATAAAAACTAAATGTTGTAGGTGATGCAAAAAGATGTAAATAAAAATAAATGTGCAAATCAAAATTACTATATAATTCTCTTCAGGATGACCTGGATAAATTGAGTAAATGAGGTTATAGATGGATGCTGGAATTTAATGTAGGTAATGCCATGTAATAGGAAAATATGGCCACATGAATAATATATACTGTGTGATAAAGTATTGAAAGTGCCAGAGAATGGGACATAGGAGTTGATTACAAAAAAAAAAAAACTTCATTGAAAATCAGATACATGAAATTGTGAGGAACTTGCTTGTTACTCTAGCAAATTATAAAATATATGGATGAAGAAGTGCTGAAATGCCAAAATTGGAATATACAGTGATGGTGTGGCACCCACACCTTCAAAAAAAAAAAAAAAAAAAAAAAAAAAAAATTGTGGCTGTTAGAAAAGGCTCAAAGAGGAGCTAGAAAATAGTTATCAGAGTTTATAAACATGAGTTACAATGAAAGGATGCCTATGCTGGCTGATAGGAGGAAGAGAGGGAACATGACTTCAAAAGGTCATACAAGGACATTAAAGATTAGATAGAGGATTTTTTCATACCTGCAACAGTGATATAAGGAGGCCATAGATATAAATTGAGAAAAAAGTGCTGAAGGTATAGGAAATTTTGCGTCAGAGTGGTAGATAAAAGGAATAGATTATAAGAGGATGGCAGGAGCCTCGGTTATTAAATATTTTGAAAAATTGTGATGAATGAATTACAAGGGGACCTTGCAAGCATAACTTTGCTCCTGTATACTGCTACAAATACTGATGTATGTAGTTACAAATTGGTAATTACAGATGCATGACCCCTGAATTTAAAAAAAAAAAAAATGATTTTATTCAAAATTTGTACTGTTTCCTATGGCTAAATCTTTGTAAATATTTTAACTTATGAATGCAAATATTAACCAGGTTAAAGCAGTATTTAAACATATGTATTGTAACACAAAATGAGCAAAAATTTGAAAGTTCCTCTTTACCTATTGCCGGACTCCTCATGTGGGCAAACATGATAAAATTGGTACTCTTTCAGATTTCTTCCTTGCTGTGAAAGTTAAATTTTTCCAGGTGCTGACATTCTGGAAAAAATAAATTGTGGGTTAATGTCATACTGTATAACTAATCACAGGATGGACTGAAAACATCATTACCATCCTGCATGTAAAAGTTTATTAAATCTTGTATATAAAAACATTTGTTTTGGTAGAATTTGTTTTTCTAATTTTTTTCTTCAAAGCAGAAATGGCCGCAACAGGTGACTCTACAACAAGTGCGACTACTCCTCACCATCTGTCACATAACATTAACAACTTGATACCTGTTGTAGGAAAAGACCAGGTACAACCAATAATGCAAACAGATATAGATCCTTCAAGAATAAAAGAAGTCCTTTCAGTTGATCATCCACAAGCAATCAAAGAGGAAATGAAGGTGAGGTATGGATTTTTTCAGTCTAGGTGAGCTTGAAGCTCGCTATACTGTACTTGGGCCATTATCAACATTCTAATTTCAGTTTCAGCATGGCAGTCACTAAAAACAGAATGGAACTATGTGAATAACAGTTGTGCCTCTACAGTATTTCAACATTTTTTCATCAAGGATGCTCTTATCACATGTGCTCAGGAATGTAATGCATCTTCCTAACTATGGTATATACTGTACTGTAAGCTCAAGGGCAGTGCTGAACTTGGCCAGACACCAGGGCCAATATAACTGAACAATTCCTACTTTTTGAGGTGCACAGATGAAGATTAGTCATGTGGAAAAATGCTATAGTAGTAGGGTTTACACAGTTCTTGGGAATAGGAGGTAGTCAGGTTTGGTCCAGGGGTGGGTACTGTAGCTCCAATTTCTTGGATTAAAGCTTTCAACATCAGGGGCTGCTCCCTCTACTGATTTGAAGAATGGATTTAAACATTTTCTATGAGTTTTTTTTTTTTTTCTAAAATACATATTTCATTTTTTTTTAATGGCACTTTTTATTCAAATTCTTTATTTCCACATGATGCATAGTTTGTACAGGAAATTGATGACATTTAATACTGCACATGGAAAGCCCCTTGGTTATGTAGAACATGTCAGGTAAGCTTAATTCTAACTTGAAGACTAAAGGGGCAGTAAACATTGTACATCTATGTACATAAAGACATTAACCCTTTCAGGGTCCAGAGGCCAAATTTCATAGTGCACACCAGGGTCCAAGAATTTAAAAAAAAAAAAATTTGTTATTTTTTCTTATGAAATGGTAGAGAATCTCTTTCTGAAGGTAATATAACAAAAAGTACAAAATTTGATGGAAAATTGATGAAATTATGCTCACGAATTTTTATGTCGGCGATATTTACGAATCGGCGATTTTGCCGACTTTTACTCCCATTTTAGGCCAATTACATTATTCCAGTCGACCAAATTCTTAGCTGTTTCACTAGTATTACTTCTGTTCTATTGATTGAGCACAAGAAATTGCCCAGTCAACTGTTTCAACTACAAAATAAAGTGATCGGAAATTGGTAATTTGGCCAATTTAACACAAAGTTCAAAATATTCCAATTTCAAAATAGGGTCCAGAATAACAATGCAGGCATTTCTGGCACTAGACTAATATTTCCTCTGTTCATAAGTTATGTTTTCAGGCTTTACAAATGAATTCCATTTTGATTTTTTATTCACATAATGAATTTTATTCAAACCAAAACTTAGACGATTTACTGTTATGCAATATTGTAATAATTGTATAAATATCATCACCACATTTGTGAATGTATATTAGACCCATCAGCTGGCGTGTATTAGACGTATGAGGTTGTTTGTTTACTCTTGAACATCGGCAAAAATTTAACATTTCCGCTACTTTGAGCTCAGTTTCAAGCCATTTCCATCACTAAAACCAATCAAAATAATTTCTATTTCTCTAATATATCTTCCATTCTATCAAATGAGACCAAGAAATAGCAAATACAATTATAAAAAACATGAAAAAACACTGCAAAATCGGTTTTAATCGAAAATCACGGTCTCAATTTTTTTTCTCTCGTTATACAGTGTGTGCTGCAGGATTTGTTTTATGTGGTGCACACATATCACATAGATGTATTCTCTCATATCTAGGCCCAAATTTGCCACTCACAGCTTATCAGAGTGAGCTAAGCTCATGGCGTAGATCTACGGTTTGGACCCTCAACATAAAGCCGTAGATCTACGGCACAGACCCTGAAAGGGTTAAAGATATACACAATAAAATGAATTCAATGAATATGACGCAAATGTACTTGAAAGTAAAAATGAGCATAGCATGGCACAATATACGACAGTACGAAAAATTAGTCGGGTTAAAGTTCAGGGAAATAAGTTCTCAGGCACAATTTTTTACAACATTGACAATCAATGCAATAACTCATATTCTAGATGCAATGACTATTCCAGGTAACAAAGCTTAAGTTTTTTTAGTTTAATGTTTTTGTTTTACACCCCATACCTATCCTATGGGTGGTAATCAAAATACAGCAAGGTGTTGATAGCTGACCAAGTTACAGTGGTAATGAACTATTTACATGTTTCTTTCTGGTTGCAGTCGTAGTGAGTTATTTACACAGACATGAATTAAGTCATGCACAGAAAAAAAGAGTGGTAATGCTTTATTTACAGTGAGCAAAGTCAGAGTATTTTTCCAGAATGGCTTCTAATATACTACTATGATTATAATGCTGTGACATTTCTTAAATATAACTGAGTGAGTCTAGGTAGTAGGTTGGTAGACAGCAACTGCCCAGAGAGGTACTACTGTCCTGCCAAGTGCGTGTAAAACGGAAACCTGTAATTGTTTTACGTGATGGTAGGATAGCTGGTGTCTTTTTTCTGTCTCGTAAACATGCAAGATTTCAGGTACGTATATATACACACCCCTCTGGGTTTTCTTCTCTTTTCTTTCTAGTTCTTGTTCTTGTTTATTTCCTCTTATCTCCATGGGGAAGTGGAACAGAATTCTTCCTTCGTAAACCATGCATGTTGTAAGAGGCGACTAAAATGCTGGGAGCAAGGGCCTAGTAACCCCTTCTCCTGTACAAATTACTAAATTTAAAAAGAGAAACTTTCGTTTTTCTTTTTGGGCCACCCTGCCTTGGTGGGATATGGCTGGTTTGTTGGATTTGTTTCTTGAATTCATTAATTTAATTGCATTCCATTACATAATGATGCAAGGTGTGACAGTTGTCCCTCTGGCAAAATTTACATTTCATTTGGTCTACATCTGGTGGTGGTGATTTAACCTCCCAAAGATACTGGTAACCCAACCGTAGCCGGGTGGTAATGACATCTAAGAGTCTGCTTAATTTGTTGGATGCACCATAGACATGTAGCTCCTCCTGCATAATAGAATGATGATAGTAACTAAGCTTAGTATAGGACACCTACCATCCGACTTTCGACCTGCTCGACATACGACCACTCGACTTACGACCATGTTTTTTATGCCAAATTTCTGGGAAATAAGCAACTGTTTGTGCTGTACAGTGTTTATCCTAAACCTTATAGTATAAAATACAGTACTAACAGCATAAAAAGTAAAGGAAAAAATGAAATGCCAAAATAAAACAATAAAATAAAATCATTTCAAAAGTGTGATGTTGATATTCAGTAGTAAGGTTCGACTTAAGTCCATTTTGACTTACAACCGGTTGGTCGTAAGTCGGATGGTACCTGTATAATGTAGCATTAGTGCTCTTATGGAGAAACCAAAAAACAGTAAAGGGTAATTATAAAATAAACATTGGGTAAATGATTTGACTAGTATCTAGGCACACTGCTCATTTTAGTTTGAATTTAATAAGATTGTTGCAATTTTTCAGTTCATCTGGTAAGTTATTCTGTAAATGTTCAATCAAATATGAGGTATATCAAGAGTTACTTTTTTCTAGTGCAGTGCCTGTGTGTTCTAATAGTTTCCTAGGAATTAGTTCAGCATCAGCATTATGATACTGTATTTTGAATGTGTGGATTGAGCAGTAGTAAGTGTGAATTGCATTTATATTGGTAGGATTAGAGACTTGAATAAGGCCATAGTGTATTTCCTAATGGTAGAGTTTGCTCTCAATAAATGTCCTTAGTTGGGGATTTAACAAAAAATGTGGAATGTATAGGAAAAGACACTTTTTTTTTTTTTTTTTTTCATAATTATTGTGATCCTTAATTTTTTTCAAAACTATGTAACTATTCCATAAAAGTAGGGAACAAGGCAGTGACAAGATAGTAATGATTTCATTCAATCTTGGCAGGTTGAGGGAGAGGTTGCAGATGACATTGATCCAGTAATAGACATTATGATAAATAATGTCGTGTCCTCCTTCTCTGTTGCCTGCCATCTGGATTTAAGGAAGATTGCTAGAGAAGGAAATAATGTAGAATTTCGGCGTGAAAATGGGGTAAGTAACAAAATTCTGAAAGAATGTCATTGTATGTGTTGCTAAATCAGGTGACAAACCTTTGTAATACAGCGTTTCCTCACTTAACAATGTACTCGTTTACCGACGATTCTGACTTACGACGGGCTCTCTGATTTCCTCTATTCTGTTTATTACAATATACAGTACACTGCTATATAAGCATTTAAAAATATACCAGAAATGTTATAAATGGTGCAAAAGTGACATTACAACAATATCAAAGATGGTTGACATAAACCCACTACTCTTATAGTCTGCTCCTTACTTAGCGATGAATTCGTTTACTGATGTGGTCTTGGGAACGGAACTCCATCACTAAGTGAGGAGCGGCTGTAATTGCAAATGTTGGTAATCATATATACATACAATACTTTCAAAAGTGTCATGTCGTAAGAGGCGACTAAAATGCCGGGAGGAAGGGGCTAGTAACCCCTTCTCCTGTATGCATTACTAAAGTTAAAAAGAGAAACTTTTGTTTTTCTTTTTAGGCCACCTACTTCAGTGGGATACAGCCAGTTTGTTGAAAGAAGAAGAAAACTTTTTAAATGTATTTTACAGCAGTTGTTGCATTTTCATTCTTAGCTGATTAGTGAATGGGTAAAGCTTGCAATAGAATTTATTAGAATTAAAACATTTAGCCTTGAAATAGCTGTAAATTTTGATCGCGGCTAATATCGATATATAAGCACTAAAAGAACTGTTAAATCCTTTAAAAAGTGTTCAGTAATAATAACCTGAAAGTAAACGTCAGCAAAGCAATTGTGTTGGATTAAGGACCAAACGGCAGATTGATAAAGAAAACAATGAAAAGTATTGCATTATATAACGAGGATATACGCTATGACAAGTTTCATGAATGAGACATGCAACACTTCGGTATTTTCTTTGCTGAAACATTGGCTGGTACAATGTTATAACACTGCAACAATAGTAGTAGTGGAGGTGATGGTCATGGTTGTGGTGGTCTCATCCTCAAGGCTTAAAGGTTTCCCACCTATCAATGCTGAGGGATTGATCAACTCAGAACTCTATTACTACCACTGTCACCACCTACTACTGCTGCTGCTGTTCGTAGCGTCATATTTGTGTCATTAGTTGCTGATGCCTTGAGAAATATTTTAGAATATAATTAGCCCACTTTAAAGGAGGGGTTTTGGGATATTGGCTGTTTGGAGTGACATCTAAACTCATATCTGGGCACTCTCAAAGACAGTGATTGTGTGTGAATGATGGTGAAAGTTTCTTCCTTTTTTGGGTTACCCTGTCTTGGTGGGAGATGGCTGGCATGTTGAAAAAAAAAAATTAGCCTACGTGTTTAATGTAGTGTGTGAAGGTGCAGCTGTTTAATCTGTTATGGAGGGATATTTTACAAGGAGATTAATACATTGTTTTCAACCACCAGCTGCCTCCTACCAAGGTTAAGGTGACCCAGAAGAAAAAAAAAATCACTATTGTTCATTCAGTAGTTGTCTTGCCAGAGGTGTGCAGACGTTATAATTCAAATGACCCTCTTAGTGCAAAATCCCCCACCCCTCCTGAGTGTAGTCACTATATTTCCTACCTCCAGGACACGAATCTAACTCACCAGTTTCTTCTGAATCTCTTCATAAATGCTACATTGCTCAAACTCCCAACAGCATGGAAAATCCTTGATACCACTCGTCTTCACTCCGGCTACTCTTAACGCTTTCACACGTGCCTGCTGGATACTCAAGGCTCTACCACTTCATACCTCCTTCACACTCTCCAACCATTTTTTGGAATGACCCCCTACCCCTCATCCTTTCCATTACATCCTCTCTAAATTCCCAAGCTTAAACAAATTTTAAATAAAGATTTTATAATCTTAGAATATAGACAGAGCAGACAAAGATTGTGAGGTCTGTATGGTAATTGTCATGAGATTGTACAGAAGAGGTGGTATGGTTTGAAAATTAAGTATTTTGCATGAAAGATATGAAAGATGTGGAAAGAGAGTGAAGGGTGTAGATGATAGCAGCAAAAACAATTAAGTAATAGAGATTAGTATACAGTACTTGTAAGATGGAGTATGGGCCACTTTGTGTACTGTACCATACATTGGAAGTTATGTTCAGTATGTGACATGTGCAGTATGAAATAGGATGGCATGTTCAGTATGAGGAAGTAGCATGGCATGTTCAGTTTTGGATGTAGCATGGCATGTTTAGTTTGGGAAGTAGCGTGGCATGTTCAGTTTGGGAAGTAGCATGGCATGTTTAGTTTAGGAAGTAGCATGGCATGTTCAGTTTGGGACTTAGCATGGCATGTTCAGTTTGGGACGTAGCATGGCATGTTCAGTTTGGGACGTAGCATGGCATGTTCAGTTTGGGACGTAGCATGGCATGTTCAGTTTGGGAAGTAGCATGCCATGTTCAGTTTTGGACGTAGCATGGCATGTTCAGTTTGGGAAGTAGCATGGCATGTTTAGTTTGGGAAGTAGCATGGCATGTTCAGTTTGGGACGTAGCATGGCATGTTTAGTTTGGGAAGTAGCATTGCATGTTCAGTTTGGGAAGTAGCATGGCATGTTCAGTTTGGGAAATAGCATGGCATGTTCAGTTTGGGGAGGTAGGATAGCATATGCAGTTTGGGGAGGTAGGATGGCATATGCAGTATGGGGAGGTAGGATGGCATATGCAGTATGGGGAGGTAGGGTGGCATATGCAGTATGGGAGGTAGATGGCAATGCAGTATGGGGAGGTAGGGTGGCATATGCAGTATGGGGAGGTAGGATGGCATATGCAATATGGGGAGGTAGGATGGCGTATGCGGTATGGGGAGGTAGGATGGCATATGCGGTATGGGGAGGTAGGATGGCATATGCAGTATGGGGAGGTAGGATGGCATATGCAATATGGGGAGGTAGGATGGCATATGCAATATGGGGAGGTAGGATGGCATATGCAATATGGGGAGGTAGGATGGCATATGCAATATGGGGAGGTAGGATGGCATATGCAATATGGGGAGGTAGGATGGCATATGCGGTATGGGGAGGTAGGATGGCGTATGCGGTATGGGGAGGTAGGATGGCGTATGCGGTATGGGGAGGTAGTATGGCGTATGCAGTATGGGGAGGTAGGATGGAATATGCAGTATGGGGAGGTAGAATGGCATATGCAGTATGGGGAGGTAGGATGGCATATGCAATATGGGGAGGTAGGATGGCATATGCAATATGGGGAGGTAGGATGGCATATGCAATATGGGGAGGTAGGATGGCATATGCAATATGTGGAGGTAGGATGGCATATGCAATATGGGGAGGTAGGATGGCATATGCAATATGGTGAGGTAGGATGGCATATGCAATATGGTGAGGTAGAATGGCATATGCAGTATGGAGAGGTAGGATGGAATATGCAGTATGGGGAGGTAGAATGGCGTATGCAATATGGGGAGGTAGGATGGCATATGCAATATGGGGAGGTAGGATGGCATATGCAATATGGGGAGGTAGGATGACATATGCAATATGGGGAGGTAGGATGGCATATGCAATATGGGGAGGTAGGATGGCATATGCAATATGGGGAGGTAGGATGGCATATGCAATATGTGGAGGTAGGATGGCATATGCAATATGGGGAGGTAGGATTGCATATGCAATATGGTGAGGTAGGATGGCATATGCAATATGGTGAGGTAGGATGGCATATGCAATATGGTGAGGTAGAATGGCATATGCAGTGTGGTGAGGTAGAATGGCATATGCAGTGTGGGGAGGTAGAATGGCATATGCAGTGTGGGGAGGTAGAATGGCATATGCAGTGTGGGGAGGTAGGATGGCATATGCAATGTGTGGAGGTAGGATGGCATATGCAGTGTGGGGAGGTAGGATGGCATATGCAGTGTGGGGAGGTAGGATGGTATATGCAATATGGGGAGGTAGGATGGCATATGCAATGTGTGGAGGTAGGATGGCATATGCAATGTGTGGAGGTAGGATGGCATATGCAATGTGTGGAGGTAGGACGGTATATGCAATATGGGGAGGTAGGATGGCATATGCAATGTGGGGAGGTAGGATGGTATATGCAATATGGGGAGGTAGGATGGCATATGCAATGTGGGGAGGTAGGATGGCATATGCAATATGGGGAGGTAGGATGGCATATGCAATGTGGGGAGGTAGGATGGCATATGCAATGTGGGGAGGTAGGATGGTATATGCAATGTTGGGGAGGTAGGATGGCATATGCAATGTGGGAGGTAGGATGGCATATGCAATGTGGGGAGGTAGGATGGCATATGCAATGTGGGGAGGTAGGATGGCATATGCAATGTGGGGAGGTAGGATGGCATATGCAATGTGGGGAGGTAGGATGGTATATGCAATGTGGGGAGGTAGGATGGCATATGCAATATGGGGAGGTAGGATGGCATATGCAATGTGGGGAGGTAGGATGGCATATGCAATGTGGGGAGGTAGGATGGCATATGCAATATGTGGAGGTAGGATGGCATATGCAATATGTGGAGGTAGGATGGCATATGCAATATTTGAGAAGTAGGGAGGCAGAAAACTTACATTATTTTTACCATGCAGATGGTCACAATGAAGATACGCAGGCCACCCACAACTGCGTCTATATGGTCATCTGGAAAGATAACCTGTACAGGTAAGGCCATATCTACAAGTTTTTTTTTTTCACTATACTGATAACATTTTATGTAGTGTAATGTCCTGAAGTGCAACTTCATGTTTTGTTTTAAGTCACTCTCATTTCTCTGCTTTTACTGTACCAGCGTTTTGAAAATTGGTTATTAAGACATGTTTTAGTAATTATAGCTGCATGAGCTAATCTTAATATTTTTTAGCATAATGCATTTTAATTTTTACATTACCATCATTTACCTCTCACTTCATGTGCACAGTGGCACTAGTGGATGAATCAACTTAGTTTCTCATCCTCGTTTTGTTTCCTTGGTCATCACAAGTACAGTAGATGCCTACAACTCAATTCTAACTTTAGATCCTTTACTATAATAACCTAGTAGTACATGTATTTGTGGCTCAGTGATATTGCAAGTATTATGAAGGGTTTTCCTAGCAGTTTACTGGGGAAAGACTAGGTGCAGAAGAAAGGTTCAAATTGAAAACAAGGTAATACAATAAAGTATCTGCAAACAACAGCAAGTTAAAATTATAAAGGAATAACCAAAAATTATGAAATGCAGTATATTATATCATATTTTAATGACTTCACTTTTAATGCCAGTACAGTAAGTCTTCACTTAATGTTGTCACTAAGTTCTTGGAAACTGCAGCTTTGTGAAACTACACACACACACACACACAAAAAAAAAAAACAATTTTCCATAGGCTGATTGATGTAAGCAAGAGTTAAGTTTCTTTGGCATATTTCTGGTCACAAAAATATCACCACACTGCTAAATATTGACCCAAAACTCATCTAATATTAAACATTGACATAGATGTGAGGTATACATACATTGAACAAAGATTAATAAAAACAAGTAAGATACAGTAGGGCCCTGCTTTAGTGTTTTGCTAATACATCAGTTTCCAATTATAGCCATTCTTCATTTATTCAGGCTTCTTACAATAAATATATTTACACTCACTATAATCTGAGTACAAAAATATTTTAAGGTAAGTAATGTGTGTACTGTATATGCATATTTTAGGCCTAGCACTATTACTCACTTAATATAGGATATTGTAAACATGTTCTCAGGTTTTTATATGCATTTGAAAGTGAAAAAAGGCTATATTTCACTTTACAGCCATTTTTACTTTACAGCAGAAGCCAAGAACCTAACCTTCTGTATAAGTGGGGCCCTCCTGTAATTATTTACTCAGTTTTTGGTGAATCATTGAGTGACAACAGTTGTAGTGGTGGTGGGTGGTATAGGGAGGGAGGCTGGCTTAATCCTCATCATTGGTGATGGGTAAAGGTGAGTCTGGGTTTCGATCATGTTGATGGTGGTGGTATTGCTGGTGTTGCAACTGCTCCAACTTCTTGATTAGCTGGGTTTTTAAAAAAACATGTCCAAGGTTTGTTGTTGTGCAGGTTTTTTCTTCTGTTTGAGCAGTCCCCTGTAGCAGTTGTATTCACTCGTTATCCTGTTTGCTTCTGAACTTCTCTTTTTGTGGAAATGGCCATAGCTCTATCTAACAACTGAAAATGGCCATAGCTCTATCTAACAACTGGCAAGCCTCAGACAGATCTTTAGTTGTTAAGATTCATAGTAGTTCTGCATCCTCGGTCTCATTGTTATCCTCTTCAGCACGTTGTTCTGTCTCCATGAGGTCCTCGTTAGATAATTCCTCATCATATGATTCAAGTAACTCCACTACATCTTCATTCATTTCATTAAATCCAGCCTGGTGTGCCAGCCCAACAATCTCCTGATGAACTTTTTTGTAATGGCTGCTCAAACCCTGGAAAGTCTGCAATGCATTCTGAATAGATTTTATCCAGAAAAGATTAGCTATGGTTGTTTTCACTCCCTGTCATCCCTCTGCCAAATTGTCAGTAGTATTCATGATATGGTAACCACACCAAAATTCCCTTCAGTGGGTTCAGCTTCACCATCTAACAGTTTAATCATTTGTTTAAAGGTGAGCTGTAAATAGTAGGCTTTGAATGTTGCTGTAATGCCCTGATTCATAGGTTGAATCAAGCTGGTTGTGTTTGGAGGCAGAAAAGTTACTTGAACATTATCTGTGAAGTCATCCAGGTTAGGTGAGTGACCTGGAGCATTATCTGGAAGAAGCAGAGCTTTTTCAAGGTTCTTAGCTCGACAGTATTCTTTGATGGCTTGGTAGAAATGTTTAGCCATCAAGTGACTATCAATACAATATATGAACATAATGAAAGACTATAAAAGAGAAAGTAATCAGTGCCTCAGCCTAGCAAAGTTATATACAGAAGGCAGTAAGTAAACCATTCTTGGAACACTATTCTGGTGATCCACCCCTTTTTATTTGACCACCAGATAACAAGAAGATGAGGTTTAGAGTAGCCTTTCATAGCTGTTGACATCTCAAAATGATAAACAACCAGTGGCTTGAGTTTCACATCTCCTGAAGCATTATCATCAAGTAGGAGAATTGTACAATCTTTGGCAGCTTTGAATGCTGGTGCTGTTTTTATTTAGAAATGAAATTTTTTTGTCATTTATTTCCTACCACCAAGCAGTTCAAAAACAAACAATAACAAATGTGGATGGTTCACCGAGTGCTTTCGTACTGCATGTTTATTGTCACGCATTTGTATTATTATCTTATACTTTACAGACAGTGGCCCCAGCCTGGAAGGTTTTTTTTTTCTCAACATTACAACGAAATGACATTATTCGAGGACCTACTGTACCTTCTAACCTTGCCTAACTCGGGACTTAACATGAGGGTGCTAAATATGGCTCATTTACTGTTTTATTAATTTTTTTGTTAATACATTGGCCATTTTCCACCAAGGTAGGGTGGCCTGTAAAAGAAACTTTCACCATCATTCACTCCATCACTGTCTTGCCAGAGATGCACTTACACTACAGTTATAAAACTGCAGCATTAACACCCCTCCTTCAGAGTGCAGGCACTGTACTTCCCATCTCCAGGCCTTGAGTCCGGCCTGCTGATTTCCCTGACTCCCTTCATAAATATTTCCCTGCTCACACTCTGACAGCATGTCAGGTCCTAAAAACCATTTCTTTCCATTCTCTCTTATTTAACACACTCACACATGCTTGCTGGAAGTCCAAGCCCTTTGCACACAAAACCTTTACCCCCTCCCTCCAACCTCTCCTAGGCCGACCTCTACCCTGCCTTCCTTCCACTACAGATTTATACACTATCGAAGTCATTCTATTTTGTTCCATCCTCTCTATAGTATGTCTGAACCACCTCAGCAACCCCTTCTCAGCCCTCTGGATAATAGTTTTGGTAATCCTGCACCTCCTCCTAATTTGCAAACTACAAATTCTCTACATTATAATCACACCACACATTGCCTTCAGACACGACATCTCCACTGCCTCCAGCCTTCTCCTTGTTGCAACATTCTCTACTCGTGCTTTACACCCATATAAGAGCATTGGTTTTTCTTGCATTGCTTTTTCTTTGCTCTGCCTCATTTTTAGCAGTAATTCTGTATACTGTGTGTGATATATGTACATTTGCTGTATGTGACAATGTCAGTTAGAGAGAGTACATTTTGAAGTTTCTTATTACAGTTTAGCAGTATGAGTATAGCTCATCCCTAGCTGCAGACAGTTGAATTTTTGGTTGGTTCAAAGATACCAACAAAAGAAAAAATTTAAGACAAATTCACAAATTGCGGAATGCATGGGGTTTGAATCCATGGAAAGCAAGTCCTAAAACTCACACCAGTGAGTTTACCACTTAGCCAGCTGGCTTTAATAAGGTTCATCCAACTAAATATATCTCTATACACCATAGAGAAGTTAGCATAGGCCCCACTATGACTACAAATGCAGGTTTTTACAAACGAATCCCTCACCAGCATGGCTTATTTTTTTCCTTAAGGAAGGGTAGAGGGCCCAACATCTTTTTTCAGGCTGTTTAATGGGTTTTTACTAGGTCTGCTTTAATTATTTGGACAGTCTAAACCATTGTTGCGGCCCCCTACCAAACTAGTGGTTAAATGGTTAACCTGCCGGCCAGCAGTAGCACTGGGTACGTCATCAAACCCATTGTGGGGACTGCTGAGCCGGCCTTAGAGCATTATGTACCTGAACACCTCACGGTACGCATCTAAGCAGTAGGTACCTGAACACGTAATCGTACACATCTACTGGCAGTAGAGAGTATTCTACTGGCGTTAGCGGAAGCGCTCACCGCAGCTCACTGAGTCTGTTGGCCTCGGTTACTTGACGGCCGCATTCAGTGAGCTTGCAGCATGGTGTTCTGCAAACAGGATTAACCGAACCTACTTGCAGTGTATCAACTGGCCTTGGAGAGTATTTACAGGACTACCGGTGATGTCTGCGGACTCACCGCCTATGCTGGTCAACTGTGGGCTGGAGTCATCTGATGCTGTTTTAGTGGGACATTACATGAAGAAAAGGTTGGAGTGTTACACTGAACTGGGCTAGGACCATAGTGTGACACTTAGGGAAGTATGATGGAGTGGAACACTGAGATATGCTACAGGACCGTAGTGGAACACTGAGAAGAAAAGGGTGTTGTGTGACACTGAAGATGGTCAGGTTGTAGTGTACATTGAATAGTATCATGTGACTGGCCTCGAGGGACGCTGTGGGTGATAGTGTGCGACGCAGAGACAAGGGTGTCAAGAGTGACACAGTAGAGTTATTGTGTATGACAGAGAAAAGGGTGTCGTGTGACACGGAGAGTAGGAGTGTCGTGTGACACACAGAAAAGGGTGTCTAGTGGACACGGTTGAGCAGGAGCATCATTACACGGAAGAAAGGGTGTCAAGTGACACAGTTGAGAGGGAGCGTCACAACACACCACGGATAAGTGTCGTGAGAGACACGGAGCGTCATTAAGGTGTCGTGAGACAGAGTTGACTAATTTATTATTGTAAATGTTACTTAATTTATTATTTTAGCATAGATATATATAGTGACACAGGAGTGTTTTTACCCTGTGTAGGGTCACGAATTATTATTTATTATTTTAGTAAAATGCTAATTAT
The DNA here is from genome assembly GCF_026875155.1 of Cherax quadricarinatus. NCBI lineage: Eukaryota > Metazoa > Arthropoda > Malacostraca > Decapoda > Parastacidae > Cherax > Cherax quadricarinatus. The sequence continues at coordinate 52,570,673 of NC_069406.1, read as the reverse complement.
AATTTATTATTGTAACCTGTATATATTATCAGATGTTTATTAGTTCAAATACCTCTAGACCAAAGATTGATTTTTATATTATATTAAAGATTAATTGATTTTAATGTGTATATATGTATCCTGAACTCTTTATTACAAAATGAGTAAAACTACCATCTTTAAAAATAACTTTTTTTGTAATAACCATGATCAGTCATTACACACACAACCTACACACAGAAGAGAGGAGCTTACGACAGCATTTCACTGCAACTTTGCCCATTTACAAAGTCTCACACTCAGTGTGGCTTATTTGTGTATTGTGCCAGTCACAGTATTGACTTTTTGTTCTCCATGACCAGTCATTCTTGGTTATATTTTATTAGCTGAGAAATAGGGTAAAAACTTCCAGGCTTATGACTCCAAATATTGCCATAGTTATACTTCATAGTCTCTTGTAATTGAAAGAAATATACTGAAAGCCTCTAAACAATGCTGGTTGTGTTATGCCTCCAATGAACAGCTGATGCACAGCTGTGGCCTTTTCTTCAGTAGCATCCATGGGAAATCACTTTCATCTCTGTATTCCACCAGTGGTATAGCTGTCATATCTGTAATCCATTAAAACTGAATACTGTACTTCATACCTAGTCATGAGAGGAGAAATCTATGTAAGCAGAGAGTTACCTAACTCAGCCATGGTGCAGTATCACCAGGCAAAGTAAAGTAAACTACAAAAGTAGTAATTCTTTCAGCCATGTTGAACATATGCTGATGTTTGTAGCTACCATTTCTGTGGTGTAGAATGGTACATTTCAGCATTTGGTGGAAATGTTTGCTAACCACTAGTTATGTGTCTAGGTAAAACTTGAGCCTTCATAAAACTTTATGCCTTCATAAAACTGAGGGACTTGAGGATAAACTGTTAGAAACTTTGGTTTCTCTTACATATCTTTAAAATTATTGCAGTTGTGTTTTTGTGGTGGCAGCAGCATGCTTTTACTGTAATTTTTCATTTGAAGGCTTTGTCACTGAGAGACAATGTGATCTATCTGAGAGTGCTTATGCACAGTAATAATTGGCATATTTCCTTTTAAGGATCCACTTCGGAGCTCCAAGCAAAAGTCGCAGCGAGACGTATTGCAAGGGCTATCCAAAAGTTAGGCTACACTGTTAAGTTTAAAAATTTTAGGATTGTGAATGTCCTAGGAACATGCACCATGCCATTTGCTGTGAAGATTACTCCTTTTTCTCAAAAATTCAGAACTAGAGCAAGGTGAGTGTGATAAATGTTTTAAATTTCCAAGGTTCTATCAATATTAGTATGCAAAAGATGTGAAAAATGTCAACATTGCCTTTCTTATTATATGTAATGCATCCTAGGTCCAGAATTTTTTTTTTTTTTTTTCCCCCTTACTGAAATATATATCACGTGAAATAATACATATTATTTTAATAATTATCTAGGGTAATGTTTCCCTTTCCTTCTAATGTGTATTTGTCTGTGAATATGTATGTGTACAGTATTTATTTATTTTTTTGAAGTTCATTTCAGCCATTTAGCACTATTTATAAAGTATATTGTATTGTCTTAACTACATAATTTCTTTTTCATTAATTTGAAATTTTTAGTGCTTTCTATCTTTTATTGTTATATATATATACAGTATTAAGCATTTCTATTCTACACAGAATTTCTGTATGATCTGCACAAATATTCATATATTTTAGTCTTTATCACTTTGGCTAGTTAGTTGTACAAATTTCTGAGTCTACTTCCTTTTTTTTGTGCCTACCCCACTGATAACTACCTCTTTGAGGACACTTTTTTCCTCTCATAGTTTTTATTTGTATTAAAATTTCTCATGGTTTGAGATACAGTAGGGCCCCCGCTTTACGGCATTCCACTAATACAGACATTTCAAATTATGGCCAAAACTTGCTGTACGGCTTCCCCCCTTCACCTGACTTTCTAATATGGTCACCGTGCCCCACCCAGTTTGTTTACATTCTCCATGAGCACTGCGTCTCTCCATTATGTCTGGAAACTTTCCAGAATTTCAAGTGTTTTAACCCTTTCAGGATTTCTGACGTACTAGTACGGCTTACGCACCAGGGTTATTGACGTACTAGAACCCCTAAATTCTAGCGCCTTCAGATCTAGCGAGAGAAGGCTGGTAGGCCTACATATGAAAGAATGGGTCTATGTGGTCAGTGTGCGCATCATAAAAAAAATCCTGCAGCACACAGTGTGTAATGAGAAATAAAAACTTTGACCGTGTTTTTGGATTAAAATGGCGACTTTGCACTGTATTTTCGTATGGTATTTATGGTTGTATTCAAGTTTTCCTGGTCTCATTTTATAGAATGGAAGACATATTACAGAAATTGAGATGATTTTGATTGGTTCCACAGTGAAAAGTACGTGCACCTTGAAATTGAGGTCAAATTAACAGAAATGTTCGATTTTTACCAAAGTTCAAGAGTAAACAAATCATGCCAAGCATCCAATACATGTCAACTGGTGAGTCTAATATTCTTCCACAAGTGCGCTGATATTATTTATACCATTTCTACATTAATGCAGTAGTTTGCATAACGGTAAATCTTTTATTTTTTGTGAGAATAAAAATTCAAAGTGGAAGGCAAAAGAAATGTAAGAGTCCTGGAGATGTGACTAACAAACAGAGAACTTGTTATTTTAGTGCCAGGAATGTCTGCATTGTTTATTCTGGACCCTATTTAGAAATCTGCATCTTCTGAAATTTGTGTGAAATTGGCAAAATTGCCAATTTCTAAACCATTCATTGGATAGTTAAAAGGAAAAGGGGTAGGTTTCTTGTACTATTCAATAAAAAAAGGGGTTTTAAACGCAATAAATATGAGTTTTGTCGACTAGTACACAGAAATTGGCCAAAAATAGGGCTCAAAGTGGGCGAAATCGCAGATGCGTAAACATCTTTGAGACGCTAACTTCGCGGGCATAATTCTGAAAGTTTTCCATAAATTTCATATTTTTGGTGTCATTATGTTTGGGGGAAAAGATTCTTTGTCTTATAAAAGAAAATTTTTGTTTTTTTTCGAAAATTTTTGACCTAGAATGAGTCTAGGAGAGGGCCTCTCGACCCTGAAAGGGTTAAATTTTTTTCATGTTAAATACTTGATAATTATACTTGTGTACCTTTTTTTTTTTTTTTTTAAAAATGTTGGCCCTTTCCACTGAGGAGGGTGCCCAAAAAAAAAACGAAAAAACTTTTGTACGTTCAAAACTTTCACCTCATGTGTACCTGGACCCAAAAAATTACACACTGTGTGGCATGGGAACATTAAAATCACTAAGAGTGTGTTATTAGTTTGAGGAACCTATTAAAAATTTAAAATAATAATAAACAAAAAAAATCACTGAGGTGCATTTTAAAAATTGTATATTCGGTTTTTCATTTTCATTAATCATCTTGATTTTTTTTTTCAAAAATTTTAATATAAACCCACTAGTAAAATAAACATGATAATACACCCCCCCCGTGAATAAATTTAAAAAAAAATATGGGATGTTTGGTGTGATGAACCAGAACTGACACCTTCTTGCTTGTTTACATTGCGTGTCTCTCTCCTCTTCATTTTCTTGTTCTTTTTTTGTTTTATTCATATACTTGCCTCCAAAACCCCCATTAACCCTTAAAAATGTTAATAGTAGATGTGTTTGCATGTGTGCATCCCAAGTAGAGCTACTTTTTTTTTTCATTCCTTAAATTTGGAGCAAGGCCCCCAGTCGCCTAGACATGAGAGAATGGGTCTGCGCACTCAGTGTGTGCGTATGAAAAATAAAACTGGGGAGCTGGGGTACCCCGTGGTAGCACCCGTTATTTCAGTCATCTTGGGTCAACATCAGGCAAACCCCCCTGATTCCTTAGCTCGTCGTTATTAACATAGTGGATTTGACACCAATATGGCCTAAAAATAAGGAATTAGTGAAATTTGATGGCACCCCCAGTTACCTCAGCCCATCACCTCTGGGTGGCCAGTTGGCCTACCAGACCCCGCCCAGCAACTCGGGGTTTAGTGTTACCCCCCAAAGGCAAAATCCGCAAGGGAATTTCATTTTTCCTCCCCCATGGGATTTACAATAGTGGGGGGGGATAAAGTGCGATGATGAAGTCAATTTTATGCTCATAGGGGATTTTTCGGTGAAATGATTTCATTATTCCCCCGTGAAACTTTTAGGCGGGGCACCTACGTTCAGGCAGTGTGCCATATGCAGTCGGCGGCAAGGGTCTTGGCAGGTCATGATCCAAAACCCCAGCCACTGATAGTGATCATGAAGGTGAATATGCTGGGATGGAGGAAGAGGAGGTGGGTGGCACTGGACCTTGTGGCGCGGTGGGTGGACAGACAAAGTACCACCCAGCACCCTCTCAACCATGTGCTGCCTCCACTTCTGTTCCTCCTCCTGTTCCCCTACGCCCTATGCCACAGGTCCACCCTGCACCATGTGACCGCAAATGGAACTGGACAGAAAATACACCATGCCACATCCTTTCAATTTTGATGCCAGTGGAACTGGCATAAGAACATAAGAAGGAACACTGCAGCATGCCTACCGGCCCATGTGAGGCAGGTCCAATTCTCCCACCAGCTTAAACCAATGCCTTGACCTAGTCAGGTCAGTCACATTCACATGCCACACACTCATCACAAATGAGTCTACAGAGTTACTGTTTTCATCTATACTTTGTCGAGCCAATAATGAACCTGATTGTTACCCAGGCCAACATGTACTACCGGTATACAATGGACCACATAGATGTTTCAGAATCGTCACGACTGTGCAGGTGGAAAGATACAACTGTGGCTGAAATGTATTCATTCCTTGGCACTGCCATGCATATACCACACACGTATAAGAACAATATAGCACAGTACTGGTCTACAGACCACTTCATCACCACTTCCATGACCTCCTTCCCTGCAGCAGATTCACTCTGTTCCTATGAATGTTGTACTTCTCGGACAGAAATACGCCAAACCGAAATGACCCCCTATACAAAATCAGGGAATTGTTTGTATTTGAAGCAAAAATTCAGTGCCTACTTTTATCCATTCAAGAACATTGTTGTTGACGAGTCCATAATTCTGTTCGAGGGACGACTGTCAGTCAAACAATATATACCACGCAAACGTAATCGCTTTGGTATAAATATCTTTGTTGTGTGACTGTGAGACTGGTCTTGTGTTAGATGCCATTATCTACACAGGAAAAAACACTTGATGCCAGGGGCATGTTGGGCATTTCTAGGGTTGTTCGCAAGATGATGCATCCATACCTTGGCAAGGGTCATACATTGTTCACAGACAACTGGTATACAAGCCCTATGCTTGCTGATTTCCTATGTGTGAACAATATTGATATGTGCAACAGTGAGATGTAGAAAACACATGCCAGGGTTCACTGGAGGAAGTGTAGTGCAAGCGTTTCATACCAATGACATCATGGCACTGACGTGGCATAACAAACGGGACGTGACGTTGCTGTCAACCATCCACAGAAATGAGATGATACAGACAGATTGAGCAAGCACAACAATGAACCTATTGTAAAGCCAGGTGCTGTCGTTGACTTTACGAACGGTACATGACTAGTCGACAAGTGTGACATGATGATAGGGTTTGTTGACTGTGTGCGTAGGAGTTACAAGTGGTATATAAAAGTGTTTTTCCACCTTGTGGACATTGCAGTGCTCAATGCCTTCAATATGTATGAAATAAAAACGGAAGCAACAACGATATGTGAAATTTGCCCTCAATGTCATCAAGCAGATGGAGAAAAAGTATGGAACCATACCTATACCTGCCACTCCACAGTGACCTGTCACCCCCACAACCAGAGGGGGAAGTGCCTAACCGAATAATCCCTAATTGTCACTGCCTGATACCAATAGCATCTCCAAAGAAGAAGTACTCTCAGAAAGTGTTGTGTGTGTGCTTACGCTACACAGCAACCCCAAGTACGAAAAGACACACGATTCATATGTCAGCAATGTAGGGTGGCACTCTATATGAATCCATGCTTCTTGGAGTATCTTACAGTGGTAGACTTCTAGAAACATAAATAGGACCTGTAAATACCTTGTATATATATGTAAACAGTAGTATATGATTGAACCAGGTGTACAAATTCATCTATCAGTGTGAACATGTGTGTTTGTGACGGTATGATTACTAATTCAGTACCAAACATTTGTGTCTCAACAAGAATTGGCTATGAAATCAAAAGATCTGCAACAAGACATTATCATAACATGTAAACAAAAAATAGAAAAGAATTGGAAAAAAAACAATAAATGTTTATTGTTCCTGCAAGCGGCAGTGCTCCATGTTGCCGACACCTCATCATTTAGCAACAACTTCATGGGCTTATGTCTCTGTAAGTACTGGCCCTAAAACTTTTTTAGGGCCATTTATAAAAATGTGCTCTTCATTAAATTTTTTATTTATTTATTATTTTTTTCAAAATATTCGGAGCGTTATGTGAGTGACGTAGATCTACGTCTGGCCAGTTTAAGGGTTAAGACTACAAATATTTTAAGGTAATGAGCATACTGTATGTGCATTTTATCGCTCTGGAGCACTTTGAATTTTTTTTTTTTTTCAACAAGTCGGCCGTTTCCCACCGAGGCAGGGTGACCCAAAAAAGAAAGAAAATCCCCAAAAAGAAAATACTTTCATCATCATTCAACACTTTCACCACACTCGCACATTATCACTGTTTTTGCAGAGGTGCTCAGAATACAACAGTTTAGAAGCATACACATATAAAGATACACAACATATCCCTCCAAACTTCCAATATCCCAAACCCCTCCTTTAAAGTGCAGGCATTGTACTTCCCATTTCCAGGACTCAAGTCCGACTATATGAAAATAACCGGTTTCCCTGAATCCCTTCACTAAATATTACCCTGCTCACACTCCAACAGATCGTCATGTCCCAAGTACCATTCGTCTCCATTCACTCCTATCTAACACGCTCACGCACGCTTGCTGGAAGTCCAAGCCCCTTACCCACAAAACATCCTTTACCCCCTCTCTCCAACCCTTTCGAGGACGACCCCTACCCCGCCTTCCTTCCCCTATAGATTTATATGCTTTCCATGTCATTCTACTTTGATCCATTCTCTCTAAATGACCAAACCACCTCAACAACCCCTCTTCTGCCCTCTGACTAATACTTTTATTAACTCCACACCTTTTCCTAATTTCCACACTCCGAATTTTCTGCATAATATTTACACCACACATTGCCCTTAAACAGGACATCTCCCACTGCCTCCAACTGTCTCCTCGCTGCTGCATTTACCACCCAAGCTTCGCACCCATATAAGAGTGTTGGTACTACTATACTTTCATACATTCCCTTCTTTGCCTCCATAGATAACGTTTTTTGACTCCACATATACCTCAACGCACCACTCACCGTTTTTCCCTCATCAATTCTATGATTAACCTCATCCTTCATAAATCCATTTCCGCCGACACGTCAACTCCCAAGTATCTGAAAACATTCACTTCTTCCATACCCTCCTCCCCAATTTGATATCCGATTTTTCTTTATCTAAATCATTTGACACTCTCATCACCTTACTCTTTTCTATATTCACTTTCAACTTTCTACCTTTACACACATTCCCAAACTCATCCACTAACCTTTGCAATTTTTCTTTAGAATCTCCCATAAGCACAGTATCATCAGCAAAAAGTAACTGTGTCAATTCCATTTTGAATTTGATTCCCCAAAATTTAATCCCACCCCTCTCCGAACACCCTAGCATTTACTTCCTTTACAACCCCATCTATAAATATTTAAACAACCATGGTGACATTACACAATCCCTGTCTAAGACCTACTTTTACTGGGAAGTAGTCTCCCTCTCTTCTACACACCCTAACCTGAGCCTCACTATCCTCAAAAAACTCTTTACAGCATTTAATAACTTACCCCCTATTCCATATACTTGCAACATCTGCCACATTGCTCCTCTATCCACTCTATCATATGCCTTTTCTAAATCCATAAATGCAATAAAACTTCCCTACCTTTATCTAAATACTGTTCACATATATGCTTCAATGTAAAACACTTGATCTACACATCCCCTACCTACTCTGAAACCTCCTTGCTCATCCGCAATCCTACATTCTGTTTTACCTCTAATTCTTTCAATTATAACCCTACCGTACACTTTTCCTGGTATACTCAGTAAACTTATTCCTCTATAATTTTTACAGTCTCTTTTGTCCCCTTTCCCTTTATATAAAGGGACTATACATGCTCTCTGCCAATCCCTAGGTACCTTCCCCTCTTTCATACATTTATTAAACAAAAGTACCAACCACTCCAACACTATATCCCCCCCTGCTTTTAACATTTCTGTCATGATCCCATCAGTTCCAGCTGCTTTACCCCCTTTCATTTTACGTAAAGCCTCATGTACCTCCCCCACACTTACATTCTGCTCTTCTTCACTCCTGAAAGATGGTATACCTCCCTGACCAGTGCATGAAATTACTGCCTCTGTTTCTTCCTTAACATTTAAAAGTTCCTCAAAATATTCTCGCTATCTACCTAATACCTCCATCTCCCCATCTACTAACTCCCCTACTGTTTTTAACTGACATATCCATACTTTCCCTAGGCTTTCTTAACTTATTTAACTCACTCCAAAATTTTTTCTTATTTTCATTAAAATTTCTTGACAGTGCCTCTCCCACTCTATCATCTGCTCTCCTTTTGCATTCTCTCACCACTCTTTACCTTTCTTTTACTCTCCATATACTCTGCTCTTCTTATAATACTTCTGCTTTGTAAAAACCTCTCATAAGCTACCTTTTTCTCTTTTATCACACCCTTTACTTCATCATTCCACCAATCACTCCTCTTTCCTCCTGCCCCCACCTCCCTATAACCACAAACTTCTGCCCCACATTCTAATACTGCATTTTAAAACTATGCCAACCCTCTTCAACCCCCCACTACTCATCTTTGCACTAGCCCACCTTTCTGCCAATAGTCGCTTATATCTCACCCGAACTTCCTCCTCCCTTAGTTTATACACTTTCACCTCCCTCTTACTTGTTGTTGCCACCTTCCTCTTTTCCCATCTACCTCTTACTCTAACTGTAGCTACAACTAAATAATGATCTGATATATCAGTTGCCCCTCTATAAACATGTACATCCTGGAGCCTACCCATCAACCTTTTATCCACCAATACATAATCTAATAAACTACTTTCATTACGTGCTACATCATACCTTGTATATTTATTTATCCTCTTTTTCATAAAATATGTATTACTTATTACCAAATCTCTTTCTACACATAGCTCAATTAAAGGCTCCCCATTTACATTTACCCCTGGCACTCCAAATTTACCTACTACTCCCTCCATAACATTTTTACCCGCTTTAGCATTGAAATCCCCAACCACCATTACTCTCTCACTTGATTCAAAACTCCCCACGCATTCACTCAACATTTCCCAAAATCTCTCTCTCTCCTCTACACTTCTCTCTTCTCCAGGTGCATACACGCTTATTATAACCCACTTTTCACATCCAATCTTTATTTTACTCCACATAATCCTTGAATTAATACATTTATAGTCCCTCTTTTCCTGCCATAGCTTATCCTTCAACATTATTGCTACTCCTTCTTTAGCTCTAACTAACTCTATTTGAAACCCCTGACCTAATCCCATTTATTCCTCTCCACTGAAACTCTCCCACCCCCTTCAGCTTTGTTTCACTTAAAGCCAGGACATCCAGCTTCTTCTCATTCATAACATCCACAATCATCTCTTTCTTATCATTTGCACAACATCCACGCACATTCAGACTTCCCACTTTGACAATTTTCTTCTTATTCTTTTTAGTAATCTTTATATGTAGGTGGGGTGGCCTGGCTGGCTACCATACCTCCCACACCTGGCTTCTTACAATAAATACTACTCGCTTCTCACCCTACATTAAGACTACAAATATTTTAAGGTAAGTAATGAGTTTACAGTGTGTGTATTTTACTTTTTATTATTTTTAATGCCTAGTTCTATTACTAACTTAATATATATTAGTGTAAACTTACCTGGCATTTATAGGCATTTATAAGTGGAAAAAATGGTGTTCTGCTTTATGACGATGTCCACTTTCTGGTGGTAGCCTGGAACCTAACCTGCTGTATAAGTGAGGCCCTACTGTACTTTTATTTCCACTTTATTTTGTAGCCTTCTAAATTAGTCTTTTATTAAAACTTTTACCAGTGCTTACTCTAAATAATTTCAGGTATAATTTTTGCAACTTCATTTAAAATGTCAACATGTTTGATAGAAGTGCTGGTTGATCTGAAAATGAATTGCTGATACATTTATTCTTATTCAGATGTTTGTAATCCAGATCAGTTAGCAAAATTCTTATGTACATTCTTTAAGGATCCTTGGTATTATCTGCAAGAAGATATAAGCAGACAGTTCCAGTGGGCAGTGGAGAATAACATGACATTCAATGTTGACAATATTCAACTGTTTAGATATGGAAAGAATGAAGGACTCAAAAGAGACATTGTATACAAAATGCAAGATAATCGTCAAATAGGAAGAAACAAGTGAAGGACCTGAGTAATAATGTCAGCTGATGTTTCTTTTAAGGAACACTATAAGGCAGACATCACAAAAAGCCAGGAAAACTTGGGAAGTAATACCAGTAGTAACATTCAAATTGCTTGTGCTGTCTCACTTGGATTAATGTTTGGTGGTGTTGGCTTATTCAGGGCAGGAGAGATCAGAGCTGAAACAGATAGAGATCATTTATGGCCTGCATAGAGCCAGTAAAGCATTTGAATTACTGGGAATACCTCAGAAGTCCTAAATACAGCCTCTCCTCACTTAGTGACATCCTCATTTACTGACGCCTTGGACTTACAACGGGCTCTCTAACCAGTATTTATACCTAAATAGTGTGTATTAGAGCTGATTTCCTCTATTCTGTTTCAATATACAGTACACTACTGTATAAACATTTAAAAATAGTATACCAGAAATGTTATAAAAAGTGCAAAGATGACATTAAAACAATATCAAAGATGGTTGACACAAACTCACTACCATTATAGTATACTCCTCACTTAGTAACGAATTCGTTTAACGACGTGCTCTTAGGAACAGAACTCCATTGCTAAGTGAGGAGAGGCTGTATTTACTCACAGGAGTGGAGTAGAGAGACATTATGTATAATATATATCTGGAAGGTACTTGGGAGAGGTATACAGTAGTCCCAAAATCTGCACAGTGCCATAACTTCTTGGCAGGAGATGTACAGAAAAAATATAAAATAAACCCATAAAAACCAGGAGCACCATATGCTTCATTAAACGTATGTTAAGCTCATCTTAGGGCATGTGGCATCTGCATGGAACCCACACCTGAGAAAACATATTCCATTGGAGAAAGTGCAGAAATGTGCAACAAGACTAGTTCCTGAGCTAAGGGTTATGAGCAATGAAGAGAGGTTAAAGGAATTTAATCTGACAACCCTAGAGGACTGATGTACAAAATACTCAGAGGAATTGACAAGGCAGACAGGGACAGGCTGTTTGAAAGGTGGGAAACAGGTACTCAGGGACACAGCTGGAAGTTAAAGATACAGACGAGTCATGGAAGTCAGGAAGTATTTATTCGGTCTCAAAGTGGTCGGAATGTGGAATGATCTCGACAAAGGAGTGGTGGGTATGATAAGAGAATGAATGAGGCAAGCAACAAGTTGAGACGCAGGACTAGGAGCTAAGACAACCTCTGCAACCTCACATATAAGTTAGCACTATTAAACATTGTACCAGATGATATCAGGAACACTACTAAACTAAAACAGGTGTGGAGATCTTCAAGAGAAAATGCTAGGTGGGGGGGGAATACATAATGCAGTGGACCCTCAGTTTACGATGCTATCGGATAGCGATAAAATTGGATACCTATGTGCTCTTGCGTCAAAATATTGGCTCGGCTAACTATAAAAAACGCAGTTAAGGACATTCGTCCCGAATATGTCCGCGCGGCCTGAGCCCATGTAAAGCCAGTGTGCCATTGTTTACAAGCCAGGGAGGATGATTCCACGCGTATATGCGATATATTTTGTATAATTCAAGAAAAAACTCGTAACAAAGTACCAAAGTGGAGGAGGAAGAGAGAGGGGGGAATGTGCCTTCTGCAGTGATTCAGTGATTCTAAGATTTGTACGATACTACAGCACCAGGTAACGTTAAAGACTATAGTGCCAGCCAGCGATAAAGTGTAGAATAAACAGCGTAGCAAGTAAGTTAGGTGAGTAAGCGATTAAAAAACGACATGAAAGTAACTCTCCAATGTTGTTGGATGTGTATCGTGCCTATGAACATACGCTGGCCTGCTACATATCTTCCACCACCCTAAACCTCTGCCAGCATCTCCTCCATCAAACTAACTAAACTAACATCTCCTCCAAGGTAAGTGTAAATATAAAAGTCTAAATATAGAAGTAAATATACCGTAAGTGTAAATATAAAAGGACATATATTGTTTGTGGTTAGTGGTGGTGGCAGAAGCCTCCTCCACCACTAATGTATGGCTTCTCTCAGTGGCCATTATAAACCCAACAACAACACTTCCACCACTTATCTTCATGTACATATTTTATTCTAGAGTATATATCATGTCTCTGTTATTATTGTTTATTATGTCATATTAGATGAATTATTTTTTTTTTTTTATTATCACACCGGCCGATTCCCACCAAGGCAGGGTGGCCCGAAAAAGAAAAACTTTCACCATCATTCACTCCATCACTGTCTTGCCAGAAGGGTGCTTTACACTACAGTTTTTAAACTGCAACATTAACACCCCTCCTTCAGAGTGCAGGCACTGTACTTCCCATCTCCAGGACTCAAGTCCGGCCTGCCGGTTTCCCTGAATCCCTTCATAAATGTTACTTTGCTCACACTCCAACAGCACGTCAAGTATTAAAAACCATTTGTCTCCATTCACTCCTATCAAACACGCTCACGCATGCCTGCTGGAAGTCCAAGCCCCTCGCACACAAAACCTCCTTTACCCCCTCCCTCCAACCCTTCCTAGGCCGACCCCTACCCCGCCTTCCTTCCACTACAGACTGATACACTCTTGAAGTCATTCTGTTTCGCTCCATTCTCTCTACATGTCCGAACCACCTCAACAACCCTTCCTCAGCCCTCTGGACAACAGTTTTGGTAATCCCACACCTCCTCCTAACTTCCAAACTACGAATTCTCTGCATTATATTCACACCACACATTGCCCTCAGACATGACATCTCCACTGCCTCCAGCCTTCTCCTCGCTGCAACATTCATCACCCACGCTTCACACCCATATAAGAGCGTTGGTAAAACTATACTCTCATACATTCCCCTCTTTGCCTCCAAGGACAAAGTTCTTTGTCTCCACAGACTCCTAAGTGCACCACTCACTCTTTTTCCCTCATCAATTCTATGATTCACCTCATCTTTCATAGACCCATCCGCTGACACGTCCACTCCCAAATATCTGAATACGTTCACCTCCTCCATACTCATGAATTGTGATAGATAAATAAGCCGTAGAGTTGATAATAGCATCATATTGAAGTACTATTCTGTCATGCCTCCTGACAGCAGGAACGGATTAATTGGATTTCCGTTATTTCTTATGGGGAAAATTAAATCGGATAACAATAAAATCGGTTAAGGACAAGCTCTCTAGAACAGATTAATATCGTTAACTGAGGGTCCACTGTAATGGCATACAATACCAACATTTACATAATCAAGACGTGCAACAGTTAGGTATATATATTCAGAAATGTTTTGCCTACACAACATGCTTCATCAGTCGAATAAAGATGTTCCGAACATGGAGACAGTAGCATTGGAGAGGTAAAGATGATGTCAGTCCATTGTGGGCAGATTTAGATATGTAGGCCAGTAGACAGCCAGCTGCAGTAGGCTGGTTGACCAGGCAAGAATCAGACAAGCCTGTGCAGACTAGGCTGCAGTAGTAGCAGTAAAGCTTTTAAAAATCATTAAAGGTATATTAAAAGTTTTGTCTTAGAGATGGGGTTGTAAGAGAAGTGAATGCTGGGGTGTTGGCAAGAGGTGTGGGGTTAAAAGATAAAGAATAACACAAAATGGGAGTTGTCACAGTTCCTCTTTGCTGATGACACTGCGCTTTCAGAGTTTCAGAAGAGAAGTTGCAGAGGTTGGTGGATGAGTTTGGTAAGGTTTGTAAAAGAAGAAAATTAAAAGTGAATACAGGAAAGAGTAAGGTTATGAGGATAAAAAGATTAGGTGATGAAAGATTGGATATCAGACTGGAGGGAGAGAGTATGGAGGAGGTGAATTTATTCAGATATTTGGAAGTGGACGTGTCAGCGGATGGTCTATGAAAGATGAGGTGAATCATAGAATTGATGAGGGGAAAAAAGGTGAGTAAGGCCACCCACATCCCTCCTGTGTTGAAGGCTCTGCTGAAATGACAGAT
>NC_069406.1:52482475-52555620 GCF_026875155.1 Cherax quadricarinatus | reverse complement strand
CCATGATCCAGTTATCCAGGGATCCAGTGATCCAGTGATCCAGTGATCCAGTGATCCAGGGATCCAGTGATCCAGTGATCCAGTGATCCAGGGATCCAGTGATCCAGTGAACCAGTGATCCAGGGATCCAGTGATCCAGTGATCCAGTGATCCAGTGATCCAGTGATCCATGGATCCCTCCAAAACATTGTTATAAAAATATCTTCTGTTATCTTAAATGTTACTAACATCTCGTGTAGGTTCATTTCGTTATTTTCTCCAAAGTTTTTGTCTCATTAATTGATTTAGTTTTTTCTTGGAAGTGTAAAACAAACTTTAATGAAATATTAACGTCCAGATGTTGTAAACAATGTTAGCTATATAATTATAATCATGGAGAAGCGCTAAACCCGTAGGCTTATACAGCGTCTGTGGGGGATGGAAGGTATTCAAGCTCAATTCAGGGAACTGGAGCACAGATTCAATACCCTAGATCAAGAGCCCCTCACCAGCAACAAGGAACTTACCCCTGAAGGGACGAACATTATGAAACAACCAGTTTAACAGTAATGTACCCCACCCCGCCCCGCCCCGCCCGCCCCTGCCCCGCCCCGCCCCGCCCCCCCCGCCCCGCCCCGCCCCGCCCCCCCCACGCCCGCCCCCGCCCCGCCCCGCCCCGCCCCCGCCCCGCCCGCCCCGCCCCCTGCAGGGTAGGGAAGGAAGCGAGGGTATTGGATGGCAGAAGGGAGGAGGGATGATCAGTAGGTTACAGAAAACAGGGGACAGGGGATAGTACGGGGGTAGGGGGGTAGCAAGAGATTGAGGTAGAAAGGGCTGAAGGTATCAGAGCTTGTGAAGCAAGTCAGTTGTTGTCAAAAAGTCAATGAGAGAGTCTGGATGAAAGGTGGGTCCATCAGCGAGAAGGGAAGGTAAAGAGAGAGCAGCGGAGCGGAAGACGACGATGGAGGTAAATTCTGCGTGCTCGTTGATAAAGTGGGTAGTCTAATAGAATGTGGCTGACTGATAATGGAACCTGACAATTCTCAGAGAGGAGCAGGGCGCCTCTCCATGAGATATCCATGAGTAAGACGAGTATGGCCAATGCGAAGACGGGAGAGAGTAGTCTCCCAACCTCGACACTGGTGACAAGAAGACGGCCAGTAACCTATACTCGGTTTAATAGATTGAAGTTTGTTACCGAGCATAGTAGACCAACGTTGTTGCCAACGGGTGTGAAGGTGGGAAGATATTGCAGTAAAATAGTCCAGAAATGGAATACCTCTATATGAAACTGGAAGGTCATATACTGCTGACCGCGCAGCAGTGTCTGCCTGTTCATTGCCCTGTACGTCAACATGACCAGGGACCCAACAAAAAACAATATCTTTATGCTTGGTAAAGATGCGGCATAGCCAAAGTTGGATACGCAGGACTAAGGGGTGAGGTGTATCAAATTTCTGTATAGCCTGTAAAGCACTAAGGGAGTCTGAGACAACCACAAATGATGACACAGGCATAGATGCAATACGGATAAGCGCTGCAAGAATGGCATACAATTCAGCAGTAAAAATACTAGCCGAAGATAGTAAATGCCCTCGTACGACGCTGTCCGGAAACACTGCTGCGAATCCTACGCCTTCAGAAGACTTAGAGCCATCTGTGTACACTGCAATGGCATGAGAATGAGAGTGGAAGTGGTCAAGAAAAAGAGAGCGGGAAGCGACTATAGACAGTTGGACTTTCAAATAAGGGAGAGAGAAAGAACAGACTCGAACAGCTGGAACTTCCCAGGGGGGTAGGGAAAAGTGAGATGCTACATGAACATAGAAAGGTGGTAATTGAAAAGAAGACAAGAGCGAATGTAGGCGAAGAGAGAAGGGACAGAGTAAACAGGGGCGGCGAAAAAATAAAGAATGTCTACTAATATCAGTGCCCAGTCTATAAAGGGAAAGGGATTGCGGAGATCATAGAGCGTACATAGTAGCGAAGGCAATGGGCACACAGCGTTTGGATAAGGATGGAACGTTCATTTTCTGCATGGGAGGCTCTCAACAGGGGAAGAGCGAAAAGCCCCAAAGAATAAACATAATCCTTGTGATGAATGGGGTTAAGGCTAGAGAGAGTGGCAGGAGAGGCCGCTGAATAGATCTGGTCACCATAATCAATTTCGATAAAATGAGGGTGGAATGTAGGCGAAGGAGAGTTCGATGATCAGCTCCCCGTGAAAGATGAGCAAGGGTTTAAGAAGGTTCAGACGGCTGTGACAAGTTGCCTTCAGAGAGGTAAGGGAGGGGGTTTCCAGGATAACCTACGGTCCAAAGAGGAGGCCCAGAAACCTGACTGTATCACGTTCGGGGATACGGGAGCCATAGAGGTACAAAGGATGATAGGAGATGACAGAGCGTCTAGTGAAAGTAATTTGGTGATTTTTTGGTACGGGAAAAAATTTAAACCCATGTGTGGGGGCCCAATTGGAAACACGGTCGACCGAAATGCTGGAGAGAAACTGTAAGGGAGGTGACGTCAGCGCCTGCACAGGCAATAGCGAAGTCATCAACATAGAGTGATGACCAAATATTGGATGGAAGACTAGAGGCCAAATCATTTATAGCAAGGAGAAAAAGTGTTGTGCTCGAACACATCCCTGGGGACACCTTCAGCTTGGATAAAGTCCGGGGAGAGCACATTTTTAACCCGAACACGGAAATGCTGTCAGTTAAAAATTTTCTTAAGGAAGGAATGGTAGATTGCCTCGGAGGCCAAAGGGGATTTGGGCTTGGCAAAAATATTATACCTCCAAGTTGTGTCATATGCCTTCTCAAGGTCAAAAAATATGGTAATAACTGAGTGGTTATTCGCAAGGCATTACAAACATATGTATCCAAGCGTAGTAAGGGGTCTATGGTAGAAGTCCCTTACGAAAGCCATATTGACGAGGGGAGATACTGTTGTGTGTCTCAAAATTTACCACACTAAACGCCCTATTTACAGGCATTCCATCACTTTGCCAAACTGCACTGGTAAGAGCAAAGGGCGATAGTGGGAGGCTTCATGTCCCGAAATGCCCGGTTTGCGGAAAGGAGAACATGGCAGATTTCCACGGCTGTGGAAGAAACCTCCTTGTGACCAAATAAGATTGAAAAGGCGTTTAAAAGGACTGCAAGGCTGGGCTGATGTAAATGTTGTAGCATACAATATGAATGTCGTCGGGCCCAGCTGCCCATGATCGGCAAGCTGAGAGTGTTACCTCCAGTTCTTGAAGTGTAAAAGGCACATTATACTGTTCTTCTCTGAGAGAAGAAAAGTCCAAGGGTGCTAACTCTCTGGCAGACTTTGAGGAAAGAAACGAGGGGCATAGATGGAGCACCTGAGAAATCGGACCAGATGATTGCCAATTTCATTGGCAGCATCTAGTGGGTTTTGCTATATCAACACGGGAACCTGCAGAACAAGAGCCGGATCAGGAGACTATTTACCAATCGTTTTTTGTACTTTTTTCAGACTGCACTCATAGAGGAAGCAGAGGTGGGCGGTGGGGACATAATTTCGCCAGCAAGTGCATTTAGTGTCACGGATGACCTGGTGAGTGATCGCATGCTTCTGCTTAAAATCAAGAGGTCTTTCCGTTGGGTTTTATTTTACCCCTGCAGCGCATTTCAAATGTACTGCACGAGCACAACCCGGAGACCACCAAGGCCACGCATTCGAGAATGCCTGCCCGATGTTTGGGGTATAGAATGAGAAGCTGTGGTTAAAACGGAGGACGAGAAGAGGTGTAAAAGCTCATCAATGGAGGACAAAGAGAGGAACCTCACTAAAAACAGTTAGTTGTGAGTAAAAGTTCCAATTTGCCTGATCAAATTGCCGCGTGGGATACGAAGAGGGGGTGAATATGAAGAGGAAGTAAGCATGATTGGGAAATGATCATTGTCATATAAATCCGGGAGAACGACCAGGTGAAGTCTAATGCGGCAGAGGAAGAGCAGACTGAGAGATCGATGCAAAGAGAGTGTGATCCGAGGATCAAAATGGGTGTGAGTACCTGTTTTTAAAACATGGAGGGGGTGGGTAGCAAAAAAAGCCTCTAACTGAATGCCACGGGAATCACAGTGAGACCCCCCCCCAGAGGAAATAAGGGGCATTAAAATCGCCAATGAACAGAAGCGGTGGGTAATGATGAAACAAGAAAGGCAATACCAGAATAAAATAATGCCCGAGAAGGAGAGATAAAAAAGAACGGAGTGTATACCAAATGCAAGTGGATACGGGCTGCTGTGTAAAGCAGCGAAGTACGAATAAATAGCTGATGGCATAAATATCAGGGGCTAAAAGAAGGGCACTTTCATTAAAGGTCCCATCAGGAAAAGATCTGAAGAATACAATAAATTATAGCCTGAGATGGGATAGATAACACGGAGTGTAATTTTGGTTTCCTGTAAGCAAACCCCAAAACAGGGAAAACTGGGAGAGTAACATCTGAAGCTCACCCCGGTTACCCTTGAGGCCACGTATATCCACTGTAAAATAGGCCATGATTGGCAACGATAAAGATACCTGAAATCCACAGGTAAGGGTTCCTACGGACTAAGGGGTTAGAAAAGTCCACAGTGGAGGCAGCGGAAAACGTTCAAGCAGCAAAGGAACGGTGCGCTGCGAAGAAAGGAGTTGCGCAGATGGAGGAGAGGAGAGAGAAGGAACAGAGGGTGGATCATGTCCATTGAGGGTTTGGTCTCTGCAATATATTCAGAGATTGCTTCAAGTGTTTTCGGAATTCAGAGACGTCGTATGGGAGACAAATTGGAGATGGTAGGGGGAGGATGAGTAAAGTTTGGGAAAACTGTAATGAACTGTTCCAAGTAGGGGGGCGAAAGGGTGGAGGGGAACTGGAGAAGAAGCGTGGAAGGGGACAGAAGAGGCAGAAACCTGGGAGGTGGCAGAAGAGGAAGAAGCTTGGGAGGGAACAGAGGAGGAAGGTACAGTACGAGGAGGAGGGTGAACTTCTACACTTGTAACAGAGCCAGTGAGAGGGGAAGAACCAGGTACAGAGACAGGGAAGGTAAAGTGAGGAGGTGGAAGAAGGGAAGGAGGGGTTAAAGGACCTTTTTTTGGCTTCTGAGAAGTAGAGGGACGATTGGGAGGAGGTGTCGTACGAGATCTCGTCGATACCGAGGGTTGTGAAGGAGAACACGAAGAAGTGAGAACAGACTGAGGCGTTGAAGTAGGGATGTCTGAGCCCAGGACAGCAAAAGAATTAGATACAGGAGTGACTATGGGAGAGGTAACCACAGAGGAGGCTGCAGATGATGTGACTCCAGAAGTGGGGGGATGTTTTGAAACACGGGAATAAGAAACACGAGGTAGTCTCCCTTGGAGGCGGAGATGAGAAATTGCCATGGCATAAGGGAGCCCTTTCTGACTCTTTGAGGTAACGATTTCCCGTTTTTTTTAAAAGTAGACTTGGCAACGGCGAGAGTACGAAGGGTGAGCCTCATGACAATTAAGGCAAGAGGGAGGTCGATTGCAAGACGTATTAGAATGGTCATTGGCACCACAGACTGGGCATTCAGCTATAGATCTGCAATATTTCGCTGAATGGCCAAATCGCCAGCAAAATTTTTTTCACGTTTTCGGTGTAGGGATCACCTTTCGAACTTGTTTAAAAACCCATGTCCGCTACATAAACTGAGGATGGGAGTTCCGGCTGTCCCAAAAGTAAACGAAACCACCATGCTAGTGTATCGTCTCCGCCCGCGGGCAGGGAAAAACAAAAGTGTCTACCTTGAGGATTGGGAGATCTTGGAGTTCCAGCTGTTCGCCACATGTCTGGAAATTTTGTTGAACTATGGTATGGGGCAGAATGACGGTACCACTACAAGAATTGAGGGAATAATGTTTTTCAATAGTGACAGGAACAGTATCGATATGGGAAAGAAGAGAAAGATCATGAGCTTGGGTAGCATTCTGTACAGTGATGATGCACGTACCGCTCTTAAGAGCATGAAAAGAAATATCTTTACCAACATGGCGTAGGAGTGCCTTGCCAATACTATGGTAGGAAAGATAGGCAATAGAGGAAGTCGGTCATAAAGTGAAGAATTTAGTCCATTGTGCATTCTGAAACTGTGCGTGGAAAGGGAGTGCAGTACGTGTCGATCTTTTCTGAGAAGAATGAGAAGGTAATTGTCGTTGGTGTTTAGGCATGGGACAAGAGTTGGTCTGACGTGGAACGGGCCGGCGATTCGAAAATTGCCACACCGTAGAGGGAGAGGCCGGAAGCATAGTCAAATTAGAGCGGAGGTCAGATAAATCAAAGGAGTCAGTCGAGACCTCAGTACCTGAAGAGGGTGAGGAAACAGCACCGGCAAGAGGTACAGAGGCATTAGGAGTGTCCGAAGAGTGGTCCAAAGATGAGGCGGGGTCAGAACGGGGTGCGGTATCAAGAAAGGGCCCGGGGGCAGCAGATTCATGGACTAGGGCTTCCATGGTTAGGTTGCTTCTTTCTTTTTGTTTTTAAGAAAAAAAAAGAAAGAAGAAAGAAAATAAAAATAAAAAAAAGAATAAAAAAACGGGGGACCAGGGAGGGATAGTTCCTAGGAGGAATGAAAGGGCCAGAAATCTCCCTCTGCGCCCAAGAGGACCTCAACACCGGAAGTAGCGCAGATGCAGCATGGAACCCGTGCCATACCGTACCCATCATGCCAGTAAACCAGCAATCCGGGATAGCAACCTCACATCTGCCGAGCTACCTCGGTGGACAAAAGAGAGGGTGGCCGGATAGCTGCCACAAAGCATACCTCCTTCGGCCACCACCCCCGGAATCCAAAAGGTAGCTTCCAGAGATACACCCGTCGCCCGAAAGACACCCAAAGCCACCCTCCGGGATACCGGAGAGGGATCGGGACATCCCCAGGCAATCCAGATTCCACGGCAAACTATGCCACAGCTAAGAACCTCAACGGAATGGTATGGGCCCCGGTACCCTTTCCCTTACCTACGAACTAGCGTGCCTGTGGGAAAAAATCCCAAAGGCCTAAAAGGAAGGGCAAAAGGGAGGGGTGGGGAGGAGGAGGAGGAAAGGAAAAAGGGAAGGATGGGGAGGATGAGAGAGGGAAGGGGGGATTTGGGGGTAATTAGGTTTGGTCTGAGGAAGGAGACCGACAGGTCTATTTCCTCAGACCAAGAGCCTCTTCACCACGCTAAGGAGCCCCCCTTGAAGAGGAACCTGTTGATAATGGCAAAACATATGTGTTCTATTTGAAAAAAAAAAAAATTGTTGTCTGCTTTCTCAGAAGATACCAATGAAATCCCAGAAATGAATAATTATGAAGAACATTGCCCTTAAAGAGTGTTCTTGGATGTCAGTCAGGAACTCTTGACTCGAGGAACTGGAGTTATAGCATCTCTTGCCCAACCAATTTATTGCACAGGTTAACGATGGTTTCAGTTCACGTTTGAAACCACATATTTCTAACTAACTTTGGGAAACTGACTTCAAATCTGAACTTAGTTTTTATTTCTGTCAAATAAAACCCCATCCTCACCTCGACTGCTTTTCAACTATATTATTGTCTACTCAGTTCTTGCAACATTTTATGGAAAATAATTTATGTCTTTCTTAGATTTTTATAGATTTGTGAGAGAGTTTTGTCACGAATGGAATACATGTTTTCTCTCTTTTCAAGAGTAAGTGATATTTTGAGCAGTTCCTCTTGGTTCCTTGAACTGCGGATGTTGTCATGCAGCGGATGTTGTCATGCAGTGGATGTTGTCATGCAGCGGATGTTGTCATGTAGCGGATGTTGTCATGCAGCGGATGTTGTCATGCAGCGGATGTTGTCATCAGTAGGATGTTGTCATGCAGCGAACGGAGGCTACAATGGTCAGTGGATTTGTCGGAATGACCAGCGAGTCATGGTCATGCAGCGGAGTGTCATGCATGTGGAAGTGTCATCTAGCGGATGTTTCTGGTATGTTGTCACGCAGCGGAGAATGTGATCATGAGCGGCCTGTTGCAGATGCGTGGATGATAGTCATGCACGGATGTTGTTATACAAGGGATTGGTCAGTAGCGGATGTCAGTCATGCGCGGAGTGTATGCCATAAGTGATGTGTCATGAAGGGATGTTGTCATGCAGCGGATAACAGGGAAGGCACTACAATGGATCAGGGAATACTTGTCAGGAAGACAGCAGCGAGTCATGGTACGTGGCGAGGTGTCAGAGTGGGCACCTGTGACCAGCGGGTCCCACAGGGGTCAGTCCTAGGACCAGTACTGTTTCTGGTATTGTGAACGACATGACGGAAGGAATAGACTCTGAGGTGTCCCTGTTTGCAGATGACGTGAAGTTGATGAGAAGAATTCACTCGATCGAAGACCAGGCAGAACTACAAAGGGATCTGGACAGGCTGCAGACCTGGTCCAGCAATTGGCTCCTGGAGTTCAATCCCACCAAGTGCAAAGTCATGAAGATTGGGGAAGGGCAAAGAAGGCCGCAGACGGAGTACAGTCTAGGGGGCCAGAGACTACAAACCTCACTCAAGGAAAAAGATCTTGGGGTGAGTATAACACCAGGCACATCTCCTGAAGTGCACATCAACCAAATAACTACTGCAGCATATGGGCGCCTGGCAAACCTCAGAACAGCATTCCAACATCTTAATAAGGAATCGTTCAGGACCCTGTACACCGTGTACGTTAGGCCAATATTCGAGTATGCGGCACCAGTCTGGAACCCACACCTAGCCAAGCACGTAAAGAAACTAGAGAAAGTGCAAAAGTTTGCAACAAGACTAGTCCCAGAGCTAAGAGGTATGTCCTACGAGGAGAGGTTAAGGGAAATCAACCTGACGACACTGGAGGACAGGAGAGATAGGGGGGACATGATAACGACTTACAAAATACTGAGAGGAATTGACAAGGTGGACAAAAACAGGATGTTCCAGAGTTGGGACACAGCAACAAGGGGACACGGTTGGAAGTTGAAGACACAGATGAATCACAGGGATGTTAGGTATATTTCTTAAGCCACAGAGTAGTCAGGAAGTGGAATAGTTTGGGAAGAGATGTAGTGGAGGCAGGATCCATACATAGCTTTAAGAAGAGGTACGATAAAGCTCATGGTTCAGGGAGAGTGACCTAGTGGCGACCAGTGAAGAGGCGGGGCCAGGAGCTTGGACTCGACCCCTGCAACCTCAACTAGGTGAGTACAACTAGGTGAGTACACACACACACACACACACACACACACACACACACACACACACACACACACACACACACACACACACACACACAGGTCAAACTTGCGGTTTTGGCATAAATAGCAACGGTGTATGCAATAATTTCGCAAAAATCATTCTGTACCTCACGAAAAAAAATATATTTAATTGTGTTTGTTTATTATTATATTATTGTAAATTTCTCTGAAATATATTTAGCTGGAATAGGCTAAATTAAATTACGCTTGTTATAATAAGGATAGGTAAGTTTTCTAAGGTTCTTTTGGAACAAAATTATATATATATATATATATATATATATATATATTATATATATATATATATATATATATATATATATATATATATAATATATATATATATATATATATATATGTAGAGAGAGAGAGAGAGAGAGAGAGAGAGAGAGAGAGGAGAGAGAGAGAGAGAGAGAGAGAGAGAGATAGAGAGATTCTGTACGAGGCACAAGTACGCTTACACCTTGAGTATGCTCCACTTTCTTGGTTTGCCTGCCCCCCCCCCCCCTCTCATCTGCGACTGCATGACAGAGTAGAGAACAGAGCAAGACGTCTCATCTCTCGCCAGGACCCATCCTGGATAGATCTGTCATTTCAGCAGAGCCTTCAATACAGGAGGGATGTGGGTGGCCTTACTGTTATGTACAAGGCCAATATTGTCAAAGTACCACACTTGGATCCACTTCGAGGACAGCGTGAAACAAGCTTTTATGCCACAAGACGGGCAGAAAGCAGCAACTTCACTCTGGCTGTACCCTTCTCCAGAACATCACTCCATCTGAGATCATATATACCCAGGATGACTCAAGTATGGAACACATTCGTACAGCATAATGATGTCAACGAGATAAAGTCAGTTGATCAAATGAAAATGCTGGCCCACAGATGGCTCCAACTTCATCCTGTTCCCTACTTGTATGTCTCATAACAATAAAAATACTTGTATGTCTCATAACAATAAAAATGCTTTCAAATGAGCTGATGTAGGTAACAGCTCTTAGCTTGTCAATAAAGCTTGGAATCCTTAACCTGTAAATAGCTTGTCAATAAAGCTTGGAATCCTTAACCTGTAAATAGCTTGTCAATAAAGCTAGGAATCCTTAACCTGTAAATAGCTTGTCAATAAAGCTAGGAATCCTTAACCTGTAAATAGTTTGTCAATAAAGTTAGGAATCCTTAACCTGTAAATAGCTTGTCAATAAAGCTTGGAATCCTTAATCTGTAAATAGCTTGTCAATAAAGTTAGGAATCCTTAACCTGTAAATAGCTTGTCAATAAAGCTAGGAATCCTTAACCTGTAAATAGCTTGCCAATAAAGTTAGGAATCCTTAACCTGTAAATAGCTTGTCAATAAAGCTAGGAATTCTTAACCTGTAAAGAGCTTGTCAATAAGCTAGTAATCCTTCACTTGTAAATAGCTTGTCAATAAAGCTAGGAATCCTTAACCTGTAAATAGCTTGTCAATAAAGCTAGGAATCCTTAACCTGTAAATAGCTTGTCAATAAAGTTAGGAATCCTTAACCTGTAAATAGCTTGTCAATAAAGTTAGGAATCCTTAACCTGTAAATAGCTTGTCAATAAAGCTAGAAATCCTTAACCTGTAAATAGCTTGTCAATAAAGTTAGGAATCCTTAACCTGTAAATAGCTTGTCAATAAAGCTAAGAATCCTTAACCTGAAAAATTACTTAGGTGGGCTGAACTGGAATGACCTGACTAAGGGTCAGGTAGGTGGTGATGGTTGCCGATATGACGCTTTCCAGGGCATAGTTCTAGCTGCTCAGTCAAATTATGTTCCAAATAGGGAAATCAGATCAAACAAAAATGATCCTAAATGGATGAACAATAGATTAAAATATCTAATTGGTCAAAAGAGAGGCATATATAGGCAAATCAAAAGAGGGGAGGGGCAATTAAGAAATCGATATATTCAGTTAAAGAGAGAAATAAAAAAAAGGAATTAGAAAAGCAAAAAGAGATTATGAGGTTAAAGTTCCAAGAGATTCGAAGACTAACCCAAAAGGATTCTTTCAGGTATACAGAAGTAAGATCAGGGACAAGATAGGTCCACTCAAAAGTTCCTCGGGTCAGCTCACTGACAGTGATAAGGAAATGTGTAGAAGTTTTAACACATACTTCCTCTCAGTTTTTACACAGGAGGATACCAGCGATATTCCAGTAATGATAAATTATGTAGAACAGGACGATAATAAACTGTGCACGATTAGGGTCACAAGTGACATGGTCCTTAGGCAAATAGATAAATTAAAACCTAACAAATCCCCAGGCCCTGATGAACTGTATGCAAGGGTTCTAAAGGAATGTAAAGAGGAGCTTAGCAAACCTTTGGCTAATCTTTTCAACATATCACTACAAACTGGCATGGTGCCAGATAAGTGGAAAATGGCAAATGTGATACCTATTTTCAAAGCAGGTGACAGGTCCTTAGCTTCGAACTATAGACCAATAAGCCTGACCTCCATAGTGGGAAAATTTATGGAATCAATAATTGCCGAGGCAGTTCGTAGCCACCTTGAAAAGTATAAATTAATCAACGAATCTCAGCATGGTTTTACAAAGGGGCGTTCCTGCCTTACGAATTTATTAACTTTTTTCACTGAGGTATTTGAGGAGGTAGATCATGGTAATTAATATGATATTGTGTATATGGACTTCAGTAAGGCTTTTGACAGGGTCCCACATCAGAGACTATTGAGGAAAATTAAGGCACATGGAATAGGAGGAGAAATTTTTTCCTGGATAGAGGCATGGTTGACAAATAGGCAGCAGAGAGTTTGCATAAATGGGGAGAAATCAGAATGGGGAAGCGTCACGAGCGGTGTTCCACAAGGGTCAGTGTTGGGCCCCCTGCTGTTCACAATAGACATAAACGACATAGATGAGGGCATAAAGAGCGACATCAGCAAGTTTGCCGATGACGCCAAAATAGGCCGTCGAATTCATTCTGACGAGGACATTAGAGCACTCCAGGAAGATTTGAATAGACTGATGCAGTGGTAGGAGAGGTGGCAGATGCAGTTTAATATAGACAAATGCAAAGTTCTAAATGTTGGACAGGACAATAACAGTGCCACATATAAACTAAATAATGTAGATCTTAATATTACGGATTGCGAAAAAGATTTAGGAGTTCTGGTTAGCAGTAATCTGAAACCAAGACAACAGTGCATAAGTGTTCGCAATGAAGCTAATAGATTCGTTGGCTTCATATAGGCATAAATAATAGGAGACCTAGGTGTCGTCAAGCCTATAGCACCTTGGTTAGCCTCGTTTATATGCTGCACAGTTTTGTCACCTATTAGAATGGATAAAATCTACTGAAATGTTTCATAAGTAGGATGACTTGACCTGTACAGAACCTTCCCTATAGGTAGACTAGGTCCCTGTAATCTGTACTATCTATGTCAATAGAATTAGGAATCCTTGAACGTGTATAAATAAGCTGATCAATAAAGCGGATTAAATAGTGTGCTAAAATTCTTAACCTCGTAAATAAGCTTGTAAAAAGTTGAATCCTGAAACCGTAAATAGCTTGTCAATAAGTGTGGAATCCTTAACCTGTAAATAGCTTGTCAATAAGCCTAGAATCCTTTACCTTAAATAGTTGTAATAATAGCTTGGAATCCTTTAACCTGTTAAAAGACGTTGTTCCACCTAAGCTAGGAATCCTTAACTCTGTGAATGCTTGGTCAATAAGCTAGGAATGCCTTAACCTGTCATAGGCTTGTCATAAAGCTGATCCTTCTCTATGTCCTGTAATGCTTATGTCAATAAAGCTAGGAATCCTTAACCTGTAAATAGCTTCTCAATAAAGCTAGGAATCCTTAACCTGTAAATAGCTTGTTAATAAAGTTAGGAATCCTTAACCTGTAAATAGCTTGTCAATAAAGTTAGGAATCCTTAACCTGTAAATAGCTTGTCAATAAAGCTAGGAATCCTTAACCTGTAAATAGCTTGTCAATAAAGCTTGGAATCCTTAACCTGTAAATAGCTTGTCAATAAAGCTAGGAATCCTTAACCTGTAAATAGCTTGTCAATAAAGCTAGGAATCCTTAACCTGTAAATAGCTTGTCAATAAAGCTAGGAATCCTTAACCTGTAAATAGCTTGTCAATAAAGCTAGGAATCCTTAACCTGTAATAGCTTGTCAATAAAGCTAGGAATCCTTAACCTGTAAATAGCTTGTCAATAAAGCTAGGAATCCTTAACCTGTAAATAGCTTGTCAATAAAGCTAGGAATCCTTAACCTGTAAATAGCTTGTCAATAAAGTTAGGAATCCTTAACCTGTAAATAGCTTGTCAATAAAGCTAGGAATCCTTAACCTGTAAATAGCTTGTCAATAAAGTTAGGAATCCTTAACCTGTAAATAACTTGTCAATAAAGCTAGGAATCCTTAACCTGTAAATAGCTTGTCAATAAAGCTAGGGATCCTTAACCTGTAAATAGCTTGTCAATAAAGCTAGGAATCCTTAACCTGTAAATAGCTTGTCAGTAAAGTTAGGAATCCTTAACCTGTAAATAGCTTGTCAATAAAGCTAGGAATCCTTAACCTGTAAATAGCTTGTCAATAAAGTTGGGAATCCTTAACCTGTAAATAGCTTGTCAATAAAGCTAGGAATCCTTCACCTGTAAATAGCTTGTCAATAAAGCTAGGGATCCTTAACCTGTAAATAGCTTGTCAATAAAGCTAGGAATCCTTAACCTGTAAATAGCTTGTCAATAAAGTTGGGAATCCTTAACCTGTAAATAGCTTGTCAATAAAGCTACGAATCCTTAACCTGTAAATAGTTTGTCAATAAAGTTAGGAATCCTTAACCTGTAAATAGCTTGTCAATAAAGCTAGGGATCCTTAACCTTGTCAAACCCTGTGTAAAGAGAGGAGAGAGAGAGAGAGAGAGAGAGAGAGAGAGAGAGAGAGAGAGAGAACGAGAAACAAGCTTCTATACCACAAGACGGGCAGCAGACAGCAAATACACTTTGTAATCTTCTCCAGAACATCACTCCATCCGAGATCATATATACCCAGGATGACTCGAGTATGGAACACATTCGTACAGCATAATGATATCAACGAGATAAAGTCAGTTGATCAAATGAAAATGCTGTCCCACAGATGGCTCCAACTTCATCCTGTTCCCTACTTGTATGTCTCATAACAATAAAAAATACTTGTATGTCTCATGACAATAAAAATGCTTTCAAATGAGCTGATGTAGGTAACAGCTCTTAGCTTGCCAATAAAGCTTGGAATCCTTAACCTGTAAATAGCTTGTCAATAAAGCTTGGAATCCTTAACCTGTAAATAGCTTGTCAATAAAGCTAGGAATCCTTAACTTGTAAATAGCTTGTCAATAAAGCTAGGAATCCTTAACCTGTAAATAGCTTGTCAATAAAGCTAGGAATCCTTAACCTGTAAATAGCTTGTCAATAAAGCTAGGAATCCTTAACTTGTAAATAGCTTGTCAATAAAGCTAGGAATCTACTGTAATAGCTGTCAAAAGTGAATCCTTACCTGTAATAGTTTGTCAATAAAGCTTGGAATCCTTAACCTGTAAATAGTTTATCAATAAAGCTTGGAATCCTTAACCTGTAAATAGCTTGTCAATAAAGCTTCGAATCCTTAACCTGTAAATAGTTTGTCAATAAAGCTAGGGATCCTTAACCTAACCTTGTCAAACTCTGTGTAAAGAGAGGGAGAGAGAGAGAGAGACAGAGACAGACAGACAGACAGACATACAGACAGAGACAGAGAGACAGAGTTATGCCAACGCGGCAGTCGGTATCACAACATACTGTTCTCAGCTATTATCTGACTCATTGAGTCAGATAACAGGTATCAGTTTTTGTAACTTTTTCATGAGCGAGGGCTGTATAATTTTCTGCATTCCCTCATAAAAAAGTTATAAACCTGCATCTGGCCATTACAATTTTCTAGATCATTGATAGTGGGACGACAGCTGTACTCTGGCACCGGTTGTAACAACGGGCAAGAAGGGGGAAGGAAGAAAGGAGTTTTCTCTGAAAGTTTACATTGAGTCAGCGCTAATCGTGCCCAGAACCGTGCCCAGAACCGTGCCCAGAACCGTGCCCAGAACCGTGCCCAGAACCGTGCCCAGAACCGTGCCCAGAACCGTGCCCAGAACCGTGCCCAGAACCGTGCCCAGAACCGTGTCCAGAACCGTGCCCAGAACCGTGCCCAGAACCGTGCCCAGAACCGTGTCCAGAACCGTGTCCAGAACCGTGCCCAGAACCGTGCCCAGAACGTGCCAGAACCGTGCCAGAACCGTGCCAGACCGTGCCCAGACCGTGCCCAGAACCGTGCCCAGAACCGTGCCCAGAACCGTGCCCAGAACCGTGCCCAGAACCGTGCCCAGAACCGTGCCCAGAACCGTGCCCAGAACCGTGCCAGACCGTGCCCAGAACCGTGCCCAGAACCGTGCCCAGAACCGTGACCAGAACCGTGCCCAGAACCGTGCCCAGAACCGTGCCCAGAACCGTGCTACCCAGTAACCGTGGCCCCAGAACTGTGCCCAACGTGCGACGCCCTCCCAGTACGTGGCCCCAGCTAAGGTGCTGCGGTCACGTTACCAGGAAGGAGAGCTGCATGCGCTTATCCTTAGTTTGGTTTTCTCTTTCCATAGAAAAGGGGGAAGGGATAGGAAGCAGAGGGACATTAGAGGGTAAATCAGGAGGAGCACAAGCTTATGCAAGCTTATACAAACTTATACAAGCTTATACAAGCTCCTCTAACTAACAATTTGACCATCCCAGGATGCTACTCACGAGTACCCGGTAAATTCCAGGTACAACTTAACTGTTTGTAAGATAAATTCAATCAACACTTGTAAGGGGACCTAACACCCAGGTACCTAGTTATCACTAGGTGATATTGTTTGTAAGAAATGTGGCAAATAACATCTTAACAAAAATAACCGTAGGAGGCAGCTCAGATGAAAATTTACACACGAGCTATTAAGTCTCTGCAAGAAATTCACCTTAAGCCAGCAAATAGTGGAGGCAACAAGACTGGAAAATGCACTTGACCTTATCTTCACTAATAATGATATTCTGGTATGAAATATAACAGTATCAAAGACAATACACTCGGTTCACAACATAATCGAAATACAGACATGTATGCGCAGGGCTTCTTACCAGTAAAAGGGTATCTTCATCACATTCAACTACAGTAAGAGAAACATACAGTGGGATCAAATTAACCAGTTCCTAAATGAGACAAGCTGGGAAGATATCCTATACAACAAAGATCTGAACCTTTGCCTAGAAAGAATTAACTTTAGGTATGCTCAAGGGACACTTCCGTAAGAAAAAAAAAGGTATAAACTAGAAAGAGAGAGATGTTCCCTCTACAGGCTAAGGCGAAGAATTACAGAGCTGCTCAAAAGGGCCAGTATATCTGAAATATGGAAGGTGGCACTGGCAAGAGAAATAAGAAATATCAATCTTAAGCTTAAGGAATCACACAGGAGCCAAGAAAAACAGGAAGAACTTAATTAAAGCAATAAATGAAATTGAAAGAATCCCAAAATATTTCTTTTCATGTGTCAAATCTAAGGCAAAAACCGCATCCAGTATTGGGCCCCTGCTAAAACAAGATGATACTTACCCAGATGACAGCAAAGAAATGAGATACTGAATTCCCAATATAACTCACCATTTAGTGAGCAGTTAATCAGATTAAGTAAGAGTCGACAATCTCAATTATTTTTTTTAGGACCAAACTCAAAATTTGGTTAATTCAAGAATTTCTGATATAGTTTTAACAGCAAAGAACTTTGAAAAAACAATAATTGACATGGCCATACACTCTGCCCCAGGCCCAGACTCGTGGAAGAAAGAAACCTCTTTCACGTACCTTAATAATCTACGGAGAGGAAGCATAGACACGGGTTATTCCACAGTCACTAAAAACAACAGACATAGCCCCACTCCACAAGGGTGGCAGTAAAGCAATTGCAAAGAATTACAGATTGATAGCATTAACGTCCCACATCATAAAAATCTTTAAAGAGTTTTAAGAAGCGAGATCGCCATCCACTTGGATACCCAACCAACAATTGTACAATCCAGAGCAGCGTGGGTTTAAGGCAGGACTCTCCTGCCTCTCACAACTATTGGACCACAATGACATGGTCTTGGATGCAATGGAGGACAAACAAAATGAAGATGTAGTATGCACAAACTTTACAAAAGCCTTCGACAACTGCAGTCATGGTGTAATAGCACACACAATGTGTGATAAAGGAATAACAGGAAAAGTGGGTAGATGGATCTATAACTTTCTGGCAAATAGAACACAAAGAGTAATAGTGAACAGAGTAAAGTTTGAGGCGGTTACAGTAAAAAGCTTTGTTCCACAAGGTAGAGTACTCGCTCCCATTCTGCTCCTCATCCTCGTATCTGACATATACAGAAATGTAAGCCACAACACCGTGTCCTGTACTGACTATACCAGAATTTGCATGACAATGTCATCCATCGAGGACACTGCAATCCCCAAGCGGATATTAGTCAAGATTTTAAATGGGCCTGAGAAAACAATATGAAGTTCAATGAAGACAAATTTCTATTACACTGCTGTGACAAAGTCCAGGAAATAAATATTGCATGGGAGTATAAAACAAATTCAAACCACACAATAGAGCGAAAAACTAATGTCAAGAACCTGGGAGTGATAATGTCAGAGAATCTCACTTTCAAAGTTCACAACAATACATCCACCGCATCTGCTAGGAAAATAATAGGATGAATAATGAAAACCTTCAAAACTAGGGATGCCAAGCCAGTGATGCCTCTCTTCATATCGACTGTTCTCTGTAAGCTCGAGTATTGCTGTACATTATTGGACCCTTTCAAAGCAGGTGAAATGCAGACCTGGAGAATGTACAGAAAAATTTCACTGCGCGTATAAGTACAATAAAGCACCTAAATTACTGGAAACGGCGAGAAAGATACTATAGTGCACACTTGGAAAATCCTAAAAGGACCAAACCTAAATCTCCATATGGAAATCACTCCCTACAAAAGCAAAAGACTTGGCAGGTGGTGCAACATACCCCTCACCCCTAATGAAAAGCAGGAGCACCACGAGCACGTTAAGGGACAATACAACAAATGTCAAGGGCCCAATATTGTTTAACTGTCTCACAGCATACAGGTGGAAGTTTGCCACTAGACCCCTGGCTGTCTTCAAGAGAGAGTTAGACAGACACTTACCTGGAGAGGAGTATACCTGGAGAAGGTTTCGGGGTTCAACGCCCCGGCGGCCCGGTCTGAGACCAGGCCTTGTGGTGGATGAGGGTCTAGACTGTTTTTGCTGGCCGCACGCAAATTGACGTACGAGCCACAGCCCGGCTGGCCAGGTACTGACTTGAGGTATCTGTCCAGTGCCTACTTGAAGAGAGCCACGGGTCTGTTGGTATTCCACCTTATGTGTTGTTAGGTAAGACACATATGCAACAGTTAGGTATCTTTATTTCGAAACGTTTCGCCTACACAGTAGGCTTCTTCAGTCGAGTACAGAAAAGTTGATAGAAGCAGAAGATACTTGAAGACGATGTAATCAGTCCATCACCCTTAAAGTTTTGAGGTGGTCAGTCCCTCAGTCTGGAGAAGAGCATTGTTCCATAGTATGAAACAATATGGAGAAGAAGTGACAGGATGGAGCTTTTTATAGCGCCAAGAGGTGAGACGTAGGCCACTAGGAGAGGTAAGAACTCAGATGTTGAGAGGTCAGGTCCCTCTCAAATCCAGCCCCTCCCACTAGTGGAAGTTGTCGAAGTTGATTGCAGGTCTGTACCAAGATACCCTTGTGTTGCAGTGTCTGACAGATTGAACATTAAAATGGTATAAAATACCGACAGGTTGTTAGGTAAGACACATATGCAACAGTTAGGTATCTTTATTATGAAACGTTTCGCCTACACAGTAGGCTTCTTCAGTCAAGTACAGAAAAGTTGATAGAAGCAGAAGATACTTGAAGACGATGTAATCAGTCCATACCCTTCAAGTTTTGAGGTGGTCAGTCCCTCAGTCTGGGGGAGAAGAGCATTGTTCCATAGTATGAAACAATATGGAGAAGAAGTGACAGGATGGAGCTTTTATAGCGCCAAGAGGTGAGACGTAGGCCACTAGGAGAGGTAAGAACTCAGATGTTGAGAGGTCAGGTCCCTCTCAAATCCAGCCCCTCCCACTAGTGGAAGTTGTCGAAGTTGATTGCAGGTCTGTACCAAGATACCCTTGTGTTGCAGTGTCTGACAGATTGAACATTAAAATGGTATAAAATACCGACAGGTTGTTAGGTAAGACACATATGCAACAGTTAGGTATCTTTATTATGAAACGTTTCGCCTACACAGTAGGCTTCTTCAGTCAAGTACAGAAAAGTTGATAGAAGCAGAAGATACTTGAAGACGATGTAATCAGTCCATCACCCTTAAAGTTTTGAGGTGGTCAGTCCCTCAGTCTGGAGAAGAGCATTGTTCCATAGTATGAAACAATATGGAGAAGAAGTGACAGGATGGAGCTTTTTATAGCGCCAAGAGGTGAGACGTAGGCCACTAGGAGAGGTAAGAACTCAGATGTTGAGAGGTCAGGTCCCTCTCAAATCCAGCCCCTCCCACTAGTGGAAGTTGTCGAAGTTGATTGCAGGTCTGTACCAAGATACCCTTGTGTTGCAGTGTCTGACAGATTGAACATTAAAATGGTATAAAATACCGACAGGTTGTTAGGTAAGACACATATGCAACAGTTAGGTATCTTTATTATGAAACGTTTCGCCTACACAGTAGGCTTCTTCAGTCAAGTACAGAAAAGTTGATAGAAGCAGAAGATACTTGAAGACGATGTAATCAGTCCATCACCCTTAAAGTTTTGAGGTGGTCAGTCCCTCAGTCTGGAGAAGAGCATTGTTCCATAGTATGAAACAATATGGAGAAGAAGTGACAGGATGGAACTTTAAGGGTGATGGACTGATTACATCGTCTTCAAGTATCTTCTGCTTCTATCAACTTTTCTGTACTCGACTGAAGAAGCCTACTGTGTAGGCGAAACGTTTCGAAATAAAGATACCTAACTGTTGCATATGTGTCTTACCTAACAACCTGTCGGTATTTTATACCATTTTAATGTTCATTCCACCTTATGTACGCTGGGAGGCAGTTGAACAGTCTTGGGCTCCTGACACTTACTGTCTTGTCATTTATCATTTATTATTTACCCCTGGCACCGCAAACTTACCTACTACGTAATCTACAATATTTCCTTCTACTTCAGCATTTAGGTTCTCTCACTTGGTTCAAAACTTACTAAACACTCACTTAACGTCTCACAAAATACCAGTCTGTCTGCCTGCCTGTCTGTCTGTCTGTCTGTCTGTCTGTCTGTCTGTCTGTCTGTCTGTCTGCCTGTCTGTCTGTCTGTCTGTCTGTCTGTCTGTCTGTCTGTCTGTCTGTCTCTCTCTCTCTCTCTCTCTCTCTCTCTCTCTCTCTCTCTCTCTCTCTCTCTCTCTCTCTCTCTCTCTCTCTCTCTCTCTCTCTCTCTCTCTCTCTCTCTCTCTCTCTCTCTCTCTCTCTCTCTCTCTCTCTCTCTCTCTCTCTCTCTCTCTCTCTCTCTCTCTCTCTCTCTCTCTCTCTCTCTCTCTCTCTCTCTCTCTCTCTCTCTCCTCTCTCTCTCTCTCTCTCTCTCTCTCTCTCTCTCTCTCGAACCCTCTTCTACACTTCTTTCTTCTCCAGGTACATAAACACTTACTATTACCCACTTCTAACGTCCCACACTTACTTTAGTCAACATAATTCTTAAATGTACACATTTATATTCAATCTATAATTTCCATAATGGATCATTTAATTCCACCGCTGCTCCTTCCTTAGATCTGACTCCCACATAACGCCAATTGTACCCCCCTCCCCCCACACTGAAATTCCCCTACCTCTTTTTACTTCATTTAGCTTAAGATTTAAGACATCCATCTTCTTTTTCATTCACAATATACACAATTGATTCTTCTTTCATATCAGTACAATACAATCCTACATTATTTCTTTTCTGAACTATACAAAATGTAACTTACATGTAATAACGTATTCTTAAGCACAAAAGCAAGCCACTGGCATGATGTGCACTTCGTGCATGCTACATCCAAGCACATTCAAACAACTCACTTTTAACACTTTCTCCAGTGTTCTTTTAGTAATTTATACAGGAAAAGGGTGTTACCAGCCCCTTACTCCAGGGATTTTAGTCGCTTTTTACGACACGCATGGTTTACGGAGGAAGGATTCTGACCCACTTCCTCATGGAGACGAGAGGAAACGCTATAAGAACTTGAACTATGAAGAAATTAAGAGAAAATTCAAATAAGTGTGTATACTCCACTATGGAAAACTCAAGGAAATTAAAACTGTATCAGAGTGTAATACAAATTCCGACCCCACAATAGAGCGAGAAACTAATGTTAAGGACCTGAGAGTGAGTGACAGTGTCAGAGAATCTCACTTTCAACTACCACAACAACGTATCTACCTGATCTGCTAGGAAAATGATGGGATGGATAATGAGAACCTTCAAAACTAGGGTTGCCAAGCCTATGATGAGTCTCTTCTAATCGCTTGTTCTCTATAGGCTGAAATACTGTTATACATTAACGGCCCCTTTCAAGGCAAGCGAAACTGAAGACCTGAAGAATAAACAGAGAACTTTCACAGCACGTATAAGTATGTTAAAGCACCTAAATTACTGGAAACGGTTGAAGTCCCTTGGAAAATCCT
This sequence comes from Cherax quadricarinatus, assembly GCF_026875155.1. Lineage (NCBI taxonomy): Eukaryota > Metazoa > Arthropoda > Malacostraca > Decapoda > Parastacidae > Cherax > Cherax quadricarinatus. Next base: position 52,533,577 of record NC_069406.1, on the reverse strand, counting down.
AGAGAGATTAGTACCAAATCTGCACAGGAAAATTACTCCCTACGAAAGCAAAAGACTCTGAAGGAGATACAACATTCCCCAATGAAAAACATGGGCGCCAAGAGTACGCTAAAAGACAAGACAGTAAGTGTCAGGGGCCCAAAACTGTTCAACTGCCTCCCAGCATACATAAGGGGGATTTCCAATAGACCCCTGGCTGTTTTCAAGAAGGCACTGGACAGGCACCTAAAGTCAGTACCTGACCAGCCGGGCTGTGGCTCGTACGTCGGTTTACGTGCGACCAGCAATAACAGCCTGGTTGATCAGACCCTCATCCACCACGAGGCCACGGCCGCGGGGGTGTTGATCCCCGAAACCCTCTCCAGGTATACTCCAGGTATTCACATATACGTACATGTACAACTGCATCTTACGTGTCCATGAACCAGAAACAAAAGATTCCTGAAGCTGCGTCTTTAGAAAAACATTGACACCAATAAATAGAAACAAACAAGAGATATCACAATATATGGTTACTGGAGTCCGCAGAGTCTGAACACAAACTTGCTATAACAACACTCTCAAAACCAAGTTTGTATGACAACACCTTCACACTAGAATCTCATAATAAAATATTTTTTGTACTCCAGATGCCTTTAAGCTTCCTGGCACTAGTACCTGCAACATATGGACTAACCTGAGCTTGTATCAGAAGAGCCATTAACAGTAACAGCAGCGGTAGCAGCAGCGACCCTCTCAACACCACCTTCATCATCCTCAAGCAGTCGATGACTGTGCTTCCGAGAAGCCAAACACTTTCTTCATCCCAGTGTTAAGGCTACAGGTGTTTACATGTGGCAGCATAGATGTACAGGTGTATTAACATTACCTTATTAATTATATATATATATATATATATATATATATATATATATATATATATATATATATATATATATATATATATATATATATATATATATATATATATATATATATATATATATATATGTCGTGCCGAATAGGCAGAACTTGCGATCTTGGCTTAAATAGCAACGTTCATCTTGCCATATAGGACAAGTGAAAATTTGTGTATGTAATAATTTCGCCAAAATCATTCTGAACCTAACGAAAAAAATATATTTCACTGTGTTTGCTTAGTATTAAATTATTGTAAACAAATCTAAAATATATTTAGTTGGGTTAGGCTAAAATAAATTGCTCTTCTTATAATAAGGTTAGGTAAGTTTTCTAAGTTCCTTTTGGTGCAAAAATGTAAATTTTTACATCAACATTAATGAAAAAAATATATCTTTAAACGTATAAGAGAAAATTTTAGAAAGGACTTAATTTTAAATGAGTTCTTGCTAATTGACCAGTTTTACATATTCGGCACGACATATATATATATATATATATATATATATATATATATATATATATATATATATATATATATATATATATATATATATATATATATATATATATATATATATATATAATATATATATATATATATATCAACCAGGCTGTTACTGCTGGCCGCCCGGCTGGTCAGGTACTGACTTTAGGTGTCTGTCCAGTGCCTTCTTGAAGACAGCCAGGGATCTGTTGGTAATCCACCAGACCTCATCCACTTCACTGCATCAATCTGTTCCACCAGTAGAGGAGAAAGACTTAGCTCCCGCTGACTTCCCAGACGAGGTCAAGCGTTTGTTGACTGTTGAACAAACGTCGTAAAGCCATTGCCTTACCAGGTGAGAAGATGGGTATAACGAACTTATTGTCCCATTGTATCCCACTTGAACCTGGTACTAGACCTATTTATATACCTGCGTACAGAATGCCTCATTCACAAGTTGCTGTCGCAGAAGAATTGATCAATCAAATGCCTGATGATGGAGTTATTGCACCTAGTAATTCACCCTGGAATGCGCCCTTGATCCTAGTACCTAAGAAGGATGGTACTTGGCGCCCAGTGATTGACTTTAGGAAGTTAAATGCGAAAACTATTCCAAATCACTTCCCACTTCCTGTACTTGGTGATCTTTTACGTAACATCAGAGATAACAAAGTCTTTTCGACCCTGGACTTGTTACAAGGGTTTTGGCAAGTCCCTCTTCACAAGGACAGCCAAGAGCTAACTGCATTCTCCACTCCTACAGGTCATTATCACTTCCATAATATGGCCTTTGGATTACGATCCTCCCCTATCACATTCTCAAGGCTCATGACTAAAATCTTTAGAGGTCTCACACTTATGGTGTACTTAGATGACGTAATCGTCATGTCTAAAGACGTGGATACACACTTGAAAAGACTTGATGTAGTACTTGGTAAGCTTGAAGAAGGCAATTTAAAGATCAAACTGTCTAAATGTCAATTTTTCAGACCAGAAATCAAGTTTCTTGGTCACGTAGTCACTCCTAGAGGGGTTACGACTGACCAAAGTAAAGTAACTGCAGTACTAAATTTTCCAACTCCCAAAACTGCTGATGCCGTAAGATCCTTTGTGGGCTTAGCAGGTTTTTATAGATCTTTCGTTGCCAATTTTTCTTCCATAGCTGCTCCTCTAACTGATTTGCTAAAGAAAGTTGCTCCTTTCGTTTGGACCTTCCGTCAAGAAAGAGCATTCCAAACTCTAAAAGAAAAGCTAACATCTGCTCCAATTTTTAAATTTCCAGATTTTTCTGAGCCCTTCTATCTGACAACTGATGCTAGTTCAATTGGCATAGGCGCCGTACTAGCTCAGAAGACCGATGGCAAGTACAACGCAGTTGCATTTGCTAGCCGAGTCCTTACGAAGGCTGAACGTAATTATACAGTAACTGAGCAAGAAGCTTTAGCAATAGTATGGTCTTTAAAGCACTTCCGAGACATTATTTATCAGTTTGTCATCCATGTAGTCAGAAACTGTAAGGCTGGAGGTGATGTCCTGGTAGTCAGTAAATGTGGGGCTGATAGTGCTGTCCTGGGAGACAGTAATGGTGAAGCTGGAGGTGCTGTCGTGGGAGACAGTAATGGTGAAGCTGGAGGTGCTGTCCTGGGAGACAGTAATGGTGAAGCTGGAGGTACTGTCCTGGGAGACAGTAATGGTGAAGCTGGAGGTGTGTTCCTGGAGACAGTAATGGTGAAGTGAGGTGCTTGTCCTGGGAGACTTATGGTGAAGACTTGGAGAGTGCTGTCCTGGTGAGACAGAAATGGTGAAGCTGAGGGCTGTCCTGGGAGACGTAATGGGTGAAGCTGAGTGCTGTCACCTGGGAGACGTATGGTGAAGTGAGTGCTGTCCTGAGACTTGTGAATGTAGCTGGAGATGCTGTCCTGGGAGACAGTAATGGTGAAGTTGGAGATGCTGTCCTGGGAGACAGTAATGGTGAAGCTGGAGGTGCTGTCCTGGGAGACAGTAATGGTGAAGCTGGAGATGCTGTCCTGGGAGACAGTAATGGTGAAGCTGGAGATTTTGTCCAGGTAGTCGGGAATTATACGCAGGAAGGAATGCATATAAATGACCTCATAGGGGACAGGAGCCGTAGTGGGGAAACAAGTGTAGTCAAAGATAAGATAAACCAATATTGCAAACAAGAAATACAACAGGAAATAGCAAACAAGAGGACTCCACTAGCAATAGTGAGGATATATTACCAAAAAACAACTGGTGGGAGCTCCATTGTTGGTGCTAGGGAGGATAGGAATAAGGCAGGTAAACATGCACCAACAGGGAATACAGTCACAGAAACCCAAGGCAAACGGAAACCAAGCCTGTGCACATACTATGCACTTGGTATCTGCAGACATGGGAAATCTGGAAAAACAGATGGGACGTGCAACTATGACCACCCTAGAAAATGCCGTGCCCATATGACAACAGGAAAATGTAAACTCCCTTTCTGTAAGCTTTTTCACCCTGAAATGTGTACCTCTTCAGTACAGGAAAGACTGTGCTGTAACTTAAATTGCCAAGCACACCATCTAAAGGGGACAAAAAGATACAAAACATCCAGGCCATGGGAAAACCTGGGTACCCACAGCCACTCAAGAGGGAGAGGTTTTTAGTGCCAGGAAGGAAAAAAAATGGCAGGAAATGGCAGAAATCGTACACCAAATCCAGTCATTCCTGGAGTGGAACCACAGTCGATGGCCTCCACTCCAAACCAACAGATACAGATACTAATGCCGGAAAAAAAATCCCCCCCCCAGTACCAACAATACCACCAGTCCAATGACATTCTTCTTTGTAAAATATACAGGGTCTAAAGCCAGCAACAAACAACAAAATACCTTTCATCCGTGGACTGCTTGCAGAGGCAAAGGCAATGTTCGCGGCTTTCACTGAGACCCACATAAAGGATCACTTAGACAACGAAATATGGATCCCAGGTTACAACCTATACAGATGTGACAGAGTGAACAGGCAAAAGGGGGGGGGGGTTGGCCTGTACATTGCAGAGTCACTTGTTTGCACAGAACTGCTTAATGCCTCAAATGATGTAGTGGAAGTTTTAGCAGTGAAGGTCGAGAACCAAAACCTAGTCATTGTGGTAGTCTACAAACCTCCGGATGCAACATCCCAGCAATTCCAGGAACAGCTGTTAAAAATTGACCACTGTCTGGAAAATCTTCCAGCTCCTACACCCAACAGACCCCTGGCAGTCTTCAAGCTGGCACTGGACAAGCACCTAAAGTCGGTTCCTGACCAGCCGGGCTGTGGCTCGTACGTTGGTTTGCGTGCAGCCAGCAGCAACAGCCTGGTTGATCAGGCTCTGATCCACCAGGAGGCCTGGTCACAGACCGGGCCGCGGAGGCGTTGACCCCCGGAACTCTCTCCAGGTAAACTCCAGGTAACATCTTGCTCCTGGGGGATTTCAACTTAAGGCACCTAAAATGGAGGAATATAGCAAATAATATTGTTGCAGTAATAACACCAGGAGGCAGCTCTGATGAAAACTCACACTCACACGAGCTTTTAAATCTCTGCACAAAATTCAATTTAAACCAGCAAATAATAGAGCCTACTAGAATGGAGAATACACTAGACCTCATCTTCACTAACAATGATGATCTGATAAGAAATGTCACCATATCAAAAACAATATACTCAGATCACAACATAATTGAGGTTCAAACATGTATGCGCAGAGCCCCAGACCGACAAAATGAGATTAGTCACGACTGAGCATTCACCAAATTCAACTTCAATAACAAAAACATAAAGTGGGACCAAGTAAACCAAGTCCTAACCGATATAAGCTGGGAAGATATACTAAGCAACACAGACCCCAACTTATGCCTAGAACAGATTAACTTGGTGGCACTCGATGTATGCACAAGACTTATTCCTCTAAGAAAAAGGAGGAGTAGATGTAAAATAGAAAGAGACAGGCGCTCTCTTTACAGGCGACGGAAAAGAATAACAGAGCGGCTAAAAGAGGTCAATCTATCTGAAATGCGTAGGGAGACACTGGTCAGAGAAATAGCAAACATCGAACTTAAGCTAAAGGAATCTTATAGGAGTCAGGAATCGCGGGAAGAACTAAAAGCCATAAATGAAATCGAAAGAAACCCAAAGTATTTCTTCTCCTATGCCAAATCAAAGTGGAGAACACGTCCAGTATTGGGCCCTTACTTAAACAAGATGGGTACTACACAGATGACAGCAATGAAATGAGTGAGCTACTCAAGTCCCAATATGACTCAGTTTTTACCAAGCCACTAACCAGACTGAGAGTCGAAGATCAAAATTAATTTTTTATGAGAGAGCCACAGAATTTGGTTAACACAAGCCTGTCTGATGTTATCCTGACGCCAAATGACTTCGAACAGGCGATAAATGACATGCCCATGCACTCTGCCCCAGGGCCAGACTCATGGAACTCCGTGTTCATCAAGAACTGCAAGAAGCCCCTATCACGAGCCTTTACCATCCTATGGAGAGGGAGCATGGACACGGAGGTCGTCCCACAGTTACTAAAAACAACAGACATAGCCCCACTCCACAAAGGGGGCAGTAAATCAACAGCAAAGAACTACAGACCGATAGCACTAACATCCCATATCATAAAAATCTTTGAAAGGGTCCTAAGAAGCAAGATCACCACCCATCTAGAAACCCATCAGTTACACAACCCAGGGCAACATGGGTTTAGAACAGGTCGCTCCTGTCTGTCTCAACTATTGGATCACTACGACAAGGTCCTAGAGCACATGGCGTAATAGCGCACAAAATGCGTGCTAAAGGAATAACAGGAAAAGTCGGTCGATGGATCTATAATTTCCTCACTAACAGAACACAGAGAGTAGTAGTCAACAGAGTAAAGTCCGAGGCAGGCACGGTGAAAAGCTCTGTTCCACAAGGCACAGTACTCGCTCCCATCTTGTTCCTCATTCTCATATCTGACATAGACAAGGATGTCAGCCACAGCGCCGTGTCTTCCTTTGCAGATGACACCCGAATCTGCATGACAGTGTCTTCCATTGCAGACACTGCAAGGCTCCAGGCGGACATCAACCAAATCTTTCAGTGGGCTGCAGAAAACAATATGAAGTTCAACGATGAGAAATTTCAATTACTCAGATATGGTAAACACGAGATAATTAAATCTTCATCAGAGTACAAAACAAATTCTGGCCACAAAATAGAGCGAAACACCAACGTCAAAGACCTGGGAGTGATCATGTCGGAGGATCTCAACTTCAAGGACCATAACATTGTATCAATCGCATCTGCTAGAAAAATGACAGGATGGATAATGAGAACCTTCAAAACTAGGGAGGCCAAGCCCATAATGACACTCTTCAGGTCACTTGTTCTATCTAGGCTGGAATATTGCTGCACACTAACAGCACCTTTCAAGGCAGGTGAAATTGCCTGACCTAGAAAATGTACAGAGAACCTTCACGGCCGCATAACGGAGATAAAACACCTCAATTACTGGGAGCGCTTGAGGTTCCTGAAACCTGTATTCCCTGGAACGCAGGCGGAAGAGATACATGATTATATACACCTGGAAAATCCTAGAGGGACTAGTACCGAACTTGCACACGAAAAATCACTCACTACGAAAGCAAAAGACTTGGCAGACGATGCAACATCCCCCCAATGAAAAGCAGGGTGTCACTAGCACGTTAAGAGACCATACAATAAGTGTCAGGGGCCCGAGACTGTTCAACTGCCTCCCAGCAACATAAGGGGGATTACCAACAGACCCTGGCAGTCTTCAAGCTGGCACTGGACAAGCACCTTAAGTCGGTTCCTGATCAGCCGGGCTGTGGCTCGTACGTTGGTTTGCGTCCAGCCAGCATTAACAGCCTGGTTGATCAGGCTCTGATCCACCAGGAGGCCTGGTCACAGACCGGGCCGCGGGGGCGTTGACCCCCGGAACTCTCTCCAGGTAAACTCCTAAATATCATATTACACGTATATATATATATATATATATATCATATTATAATTATGAATATATTATATAATATATATTATATGCATAACAGTGCAGTTGTTGTCTTGCCATGAGAGACAGTGTCAGTTGCACAGTTGACATAGTTTCCACAGGCGATGTTGAAACTGTGTGCGAGGCAGATACTGGGATAACAGGTGTTGACAGTGTTACTGGCGATGGGTACTAGCTGGGGGGAGGAGGCAGAAGGCAAATTATGAGTTCCGTTGGGGGAGAGGGGGCATGAAATGCGCGAGTAGTGAGGGGGACGGTCCACAGTGTGTGTTGTGCACGTATTCTGAACGAGTAGTTCAGTTAGACCACTAGCAGGACGACCGTACAGCCTACACATCTATTCTACATATTTTGAGGACTGGAACTGTAGGCAGCTACAGTCTCAGGTTAACCTCTCCATCATTTCCTCTAGATCAAGGTTCTTAGGCGGGGTATCCATCCCCTTGGAGGTTACGGAACCAAATAATGGGTATGGAATCGATCTCTGAACAGTTTGGCGTTTTCCTATAAATAAATATGATAAAATCTTCATGAGCTGTTCTGTTCCTATTGCAAAGTCAATAGTTGTGACGTCTTGAACTATAGGTAACCTAATGATGATGTGATGATGATGATGATGATGATGATGTTTCACAGTCTGGTGAAGGGATATGGAGACATATTGGACAAACACTAGGGTCTATATCGAATAAGGTAAACAAAAAAAACTGCACTAAGCCTAGGTAGGTTTGTCATGGAAACAAGACTAGTGTTCTTCTGACGAGGATCTTAGTCGTTGATGACGCTGGAGTTTTTTGGTTTCTGACAAGCCTTTCCTGGCATTACGGTCCACCCTTTAAAAAAAATTATGGCTAACCCTATACTAGGGATCCGTCTCCACCATTTTGTCTTGGTGTTTTTAATATGTTTATTGTGACCCATACCATCTGAGGCGGGTAGTCACCACAACCCATCCTGTGGGCGGTAGTCACCCATACCCATCCTGTGGGCGGTAGTACCCCATACCATCTGTGGGCGGTAGTCAAAGATTACAGAGGTACATAATTGGTCCAGGGACTGGACTCCAAAGTTTTAATAGCTGAGCAGGTTACAGAGGTAAGAATTCACAATTTACCAAGGTAATGAACTCACAATTTACAAATGTAAAGAACTCCAGGTAGGTCTGGTCACAATCATGACAAGTTACAAAGGTATTTACAGATTACAGAGGGGTCAGGGACTGGGCCCAAGTTTTGATAGCTGAACTAGGTACAAGGTATGAATACTGTAAGAATGGTTACTTACGTTTATGCATGGCTACAATCATGAACAAATTTTAGAATAATGAGCAATTCACACTTCCACCACCGGTCACAACTGTAGTGAGTTATGGTGCAAATGTGATGTTGGTCCACGACCACACACTCTTTCATTACTTTACATTCATCCAGAGCTTACACATTCTCACATAACACTTAGGCAAGATTGACCCAGACCACAAAATCCTTGACAGCAAATCTGGATAATCTAACGCACAACACCAGACTACACACACCACAACACACACACAATCGCACGAGCACACACAACACATCAACCACACACTCACCAGAGTCGACTCGTAGCAATACACCATCTGCCAGGAGAGACCCCACAACTGGGACTTACTCACACAACATCACACTGCACAACACCCAGACCACACACCACACACCACACGTCCTTACGACTTGCCGCCCCTATCCATACACACACACAGCACGATATGCACTGCACAGACAAACCAACACAACACATACGTACCATCATGCCCACTCAAACCAGACACAATTCACACAGAAAAGGAGGTTACACACACATACAACACACCACAACACACACTGGACCCACACAAGGACACACACCCCAAACATCATCAACATCACAGCACAGAACACACAAACACACCCACACACGAGGGACATATGGAAAGGCCTGGGGGGCTATATCATGTGGTTCTTGCTTGCGAACCTACTCAATTAGACTCAGAGAAGAGGGAGCTAGCAGTTAGGGAGAAAAGGCTAGGGAAAAAGAGAACTACAACATGTGGATTTTTTCGGCTGAGGACTCCTTCAAGGACATTCAGTGGGGAAAGAGGGAACTGACTAATACCTAGGACGGGAAAGATGACTCATCGGTAACAAGATGCAAGGGGCAGAGCTAGGTTTTGTTCCCAGGAACGAAATAAGTGGGCAAGAAGGAACGAGTCCTTGGTTCACCAAAGGCGCTAGGAGGCAAACTGGTGTAATAGCAGAATGGAAAGGTAAGAAGACAGAGAACTCAGGAAATAACATAATCAGCCGAAGAGCCTAAACGAATATCGATAAGAAGGGAGTCAGAGACAATGAAAAATGACATAGCATCAAAAGTAAAGACTGACCCGAAGCTGTTGTACAGCCACATCAGGAGGAAAACAACAGTCAAGGACCAGGTAATCAGACTGAGGAAGGGTGATGGGGAATTCACAAGAAACGACCGAGAGGTATGTCAGGAGCTCAACACAAGATTTAAAGAGGTATTTACAGTGGAAACCAGTAGGACTCCAAGAAATCAGAACAGGGGGGCACACCAGCAAGTGCTGGATGAGGTACATATAACCAAGGAGGAGGTGAAGAAGCTGCTATGCGAACTTGACACCTCAAAGGCGGTGGACCAGACAACATCTCTCCATGGGTCCTTAAAGAGGGAGCAGAGATATTGTGTGAGCCATTAACAAAGATCTTCAACACATCATTTGAAACTGGGCAACTCCCTGAGGTATGGAAAATGGCAAATGTAGTCCCAATTTTTAAAAGGGAGACAGACATGAGGCACTAAACTACAGACCTGTATCTCTAATGTGTATAGTATGCAAGGTCATGGAGAAGATCATCAGGAGGAGAGTGGTGGGGCACCTGGAAAGAAACAAGTGTATAATTGACAACCAGCACGGTTTCAGGGAAGGAAAATCCTGTGTCACAAACCTACTAGAGTTTTATGACAAGGTGACAGAAGTAAGACAAGAGAGAGAGGGGTGGATCGACTGCGTATTTTTGGACTGCAAGAAGGCTTTCGACACAGTTCCTCACAAGAGGTTACTGCAAAAGCTAGAGGACCAGGCACACATAACAGGAAAGGCACTGCAATGGATCAGAGAATATCTGACAGGGAGGAAACAACGAGTCATGGTACGCGACGAGGTGTCAGAGTGGGCGCCTGTGACAAGGGGGTTCCACAGGGGTCAGTCCTAGGACCTGTGCTGTTCTTGGTATACGTGAACGACATAACGGAAGGGATAGACTCAGAAGTGTCCTTGTTTGCAGACGATGTGAAGTTAATGAGAAGAATCGAATCGGACGAGGATCAGGCAGGACTACAAAGAGATCTGGACAGGCTACAAGCCTGGTCCAGCAACTGGCTCCTAGAATTTAACCCTGCCAAATGCAAAGTCATGAAGATTGGGGAAGGGCAAAGAAGACCGCAGACACAATATAGTTTAGATGGCCAAAGACTGCAAACCCCACTAAAGGAAAAAGATCTGGGGGTGAGTATAACACCGAGCATATCTCCTGAGGCGCACATCAATCAGATAACTGCTGCAGCATACGGGCGCCTGGCAAACCTACGGATAGCGTTCCGATACCTCAGTAAGGATTCGTTTAAGACTCTGTACACCATCTACGTCAGGCCCATACTGGAGTATGCAGCACCAGTTTGGAATCCACACCTAGTCAAGCACGTCAAGAAATTAGAGAAAGTGCAAAGGTTTGCAACAAGACTAGTCCCAGAGCTACGGGGATTGTCCTATGAAGAAAGGTTGAGGGAAATCGGCCTGACGACACTGGAGGCCAGGAGGGTCAGGGGAGACATGATAACGACATATAAAATACTGCGCGGAATAGACGAGGTGGACAAAGACGGGATGTTCCAGAGATGGGACACAGACACAAGAGGTCACAATTGGAAGTTGAAGACTCAGATGAATCAAAGGATGTTAGGAAGTATTTCTTCAGTCATAGAGTAGTCAGGCCATGGAATAGCCTAGAAAGTGATGTGGTGGAGGCAGGAACCATACATAGTTTTAAGGCGAGGTATGATAGAGCTCATGGGGCAGGGAGAGAGAGGACCTAGTAGCAATCAGCGAAGAGGCGGGGCCAGGAGCTGTGACTCGACCCCTGCAACCACAAATAGGTGAGTACAAATAGGTGAGTACACACACACACACACACACACACACACACACACACACACACACACACATGCACACATGTGGTAATGCTTTATTTACAGCTAGCAAAGTCAGGGTATTTCTCCAGAATGGTCTGTAATATACCACTGTGGATAAAATACTTAGCCAAAATTCTCACTCCTTTCCTCCGTTCTTCTTCACCTGCTGACCCTCACCTGCAACCTCTCGTCTTCCACCACTTCTTATATTGAGTTTCTCTTTATTTATGTTCTGCTTAATGATGGTCTCAGTTTTCTCAGATTGCAGGTCAATAAAAAATAAAGATAAAAATAAAGATTTTATTTCTTTGCAACGTTACAATGTGTATTTAAAATTTTCATTAGTTAAGTACAAAGAAACCCACTATCATGCCGGGGTATTTCGGACAGACTTGATCTGGCTAGTAGATGAATGGTTCAGAGAACCGACATGTTGATAAATTAGACACATGTGCAACTCTTGGGTATCTTTATTGAGGAAACGTTTCGCCACACAGTGGCTTCATCAGTCCATACAAAGGAGAATCTATAGAACATATTGATTTGTGGTTTCTAACTCTTTTTCCGCTCAGAGTAACTTTTATTTTCAAACCTCTGGTGTTACTGTAGAGAAATGCTTTTGGGTCTGCCTAAACGAGATACACCTGTGGGAGAAAATTACATATATACTAAAAGACAAGAACACCAATAAAATATCCTTCTTGAAAGATATGTCAGGTGTTGTCCTAGAGGATAATGCACCAAATGGAGATAGTGGCCCTGGTGATGAAACAGGTAAAGACAACGTTATACAATTTACAGAGGCACAAAGTAGCGATAGTGTTGCAGATGGAACAAAGGATGATGATGTCCCATGGAATAGAGCTGACACAATCCCAGTAAAAACTGGTGGAAGCACTAATGTCCATACAGGGGTGGCAGGTAGTGGGGAAACAGAAAAAATGCACCAGCAGTTAATGCAGCCACAAAAAATCCTAGCAAACAAAATTCCAGTCTATGCAAATTCTATGCCTTGGGTATCTGCAGGCATGGTATATCAGGAAAAACAGGTGGGACATGCACCTTTGACCTTCCCAAAAAATGCCGCACCCACATGACAACCGTAGAGTACAACTCTCCTTCCTGTAACTTATTTTACCCCGAAATGTGTCACTAGTCAGTCCATGAAAGAAAAGAAAATGCTACAACGTATACTACCAGGCACATCATCTGAAGGAGACAAGACACAGACCAGCCAGCTATGGGAAACAAAAGAGGGGAGCCACAACCTCTCCGGCAACAAACAGCGAAATTCCTTACATCAGTGGAGTGCTCACGGAGTCAAATGCAATGTTTGCAGCTTTCACAGAGACCCATATAAAGGATCATTTTGACAACGAAAAATGGATCCCGGGTTATAATCTATTCAGATGCGGCAGACTAAACAGGCAACAAGGGGGGATTGGCCGGTACATCACAGAGTCGCTCATTTGCTCAGAACTACTAAACACCTCCACTGATGTAGCTAAAGTTTTGACAGTAAAAAATGAAAACCAAAACCTTGTCATTGTGGTTGTATAGAAGCCTCCGGATGCAACTTCCCCGCAATTCCAGGAACAGCATTTGAAAATTGACCACTGATGCCCCAGACATCTTGCTACTGGGAGATTTCAACTTGAGACACCTAAAATGAAGGAGTGCATCAAATATTATTTTAACAGAGATCGCCTCAGGAGGCAGCTCAGATGAAAATTCACACATACACGAGCTATTAAATCTCTGCACCAAATTCACTTTAAATCAGCAAATAATAGAAAATAATAGAAAATACGCTGGACCTTATTTTCACTAACAACGACGATCTGATATATAATATAACCGTATCAAAGTACAATTCACTCAGATCACAACATAATAGAGGTACAGACATGTATACAGAGGGCTCCTGACCAACAAAATGTGATCAGTTATGAAGGTGTCTTCACAAAATTCAACTTCAAAAACAAAAGCATATAAGGAGAGCAAGTCAACTATGTCCTAAATAAAACAAGCTGGAAAGATATAAATAACACAAGTCCGAACCTTTGCCTAGACTAGAAAAAATTATCTCTGTGGCACTTAAGGTCTGCTCAGGGAACATTCCATTAAGAAAAATAAAGAAAAAATGTAAACTAGAAAGACAGAGACGCTCCCTATACAGGCAAAGGTGAAGAATCGCAGAGCTACTGAGAGAGGCCAATATATCTGATATACGAAGGGAGGCACTAACGCGACGGTCTGGAGTTTTGAGACTCTCTGACCGCGGGTTCAAACCCCACCCGTGGTATGGTTTGTTTACAATCATGTCATTACGATTTCGTGAGTCAAGTTAAGGGAGGCACTAGTCAGAGAAATAGCAAATATCAAACTTAAGCTTAAGGAATCTTACAGGAGACAAGAATCTCAGGAAGAACTAAAAGCCATAAAGGAAACTGAAAAAAGAAAAACAAAATAGTTCTTCTCTTATGCCAAATCTAAGGGTAAAACAGCATCCAGTATTGGGGGACCCTGCTCAAGCGAGATGGGACATATAAAGATGACAGCAAAGAAATGGGTGAGATACTACAGCCCCAGTGCGACTCAGTTTCCAGTGAGCCATTAACCAGACTAAGGGTCAACAATCTAAATGAATTCTTTATGACTGAGACCCAAAATCTGGTCATCTCAAAAATCTCTTATATTATCCTAACACCACAAGACTTTCAAAAGGCAATAAATGACATGCCCATGCACTCTGCCTCAGGCCCAGACTCATGGAGCTCCGTGTTCATCAAGAACTGCAAGAAGCCCGTCAAGTGCCTTCAGCATTCTATGGAGAGGAAGCATGTACACAGTGGTCATCCCACCCTCACTAAAAAACAACAGACATAGCACCACTCTACAAAGATGGCAGTAAAGCAATTGCAGAGAACTACAGACCGATAGCATTAACATTCCATATCATAAAAATCTTTGAAAGGGTTCTAAGAAGCAAGATTGCCAACCACCTATATACCCATCAGTTACACAACCCAGGGAAACACGGGTTTAGAGTAGGTCGCTCCTGCCTGTCTCAGCTAATGGACCACTATGACAAGGTCCTGGATGCTATAAAGGATAAACAAAATGCAGATGTAGTATACATAGACTTTGCAAAAGCCTTCGACAAGTGTGACCATAGTGTAATAGCGCACAAAATGCGTGATAAAGGGATAACAGGAAAAGCTGGTAGATGGATCTATAACTTTCTAATAAATAGAACACGAAGAGTAATAGTAAACAGAGTAAAGTCTGATGCAGCTACGGTGAAAAGCTCTGTTATACAAGACACAGTACTCGCTCTCATCCTATTCCTCATCCTCATATCTGACATAGAGTGTAAGCCATAGCTCCGCGTCTTCGTTTGCAGATGACACCCGAATTGCCTAGACAGTGACCTCCATAGAAGACACCACAAGTCTCCAAGCGGACATCAACCCAAATCTTTAAATGGGCCACTCAGAACACTATGAAGTTCAATGAAGAGAAATTTTGTACTGCTCAGATATGGAGAACTTGAGAAAATTAAAACTGAATCAGTGTATACAAATTCTAACCATATAGTAGAGCGAGAAAACAATGTGAAAACCACAACAATGTATCTACTGCATCTTTTAGAAAAATAATAGGATGTATAACCTTCAAAACTAGGGATGGTAAGCCCATAATGATTCTCTTAAAATCGCTTGTTCTCTCTAGGCTGGAATACTGCTGTACACTAACTGCCCGCTTCAAGCCAGGCGAAATTGCTGACCTGGAGAGTGTACAAAGAACTTCACGGCACACATAAGTACGATAAAGCACCTAAATTACTGGGAACGGTTGAGGTCTCTTGATTTGTATTCTCTGGAATGCAGGCGAAAAAGATAAATGATAACATACACTTGGAAAATCCTAAAGGGACTGGTACCAAACTTTCACACAAAAATCACTCCCTATGAAAGCAAAAGACTCGGCAGGAGATGCAACATTCCCCCGATGAAAAGCAGGGGCGCCACGGGTACACTGAGAGACAACACAGTAAGTTACAGGGGCCTGACCAGCCTGGCTGTGGCTCGTACGTCAATTTGCGTGCGGCCAGCAGTAACAGCCTGGTTGATCAGATCCTGATGCACCTCGATACCTGGTCTCAGACCGAGCCGCGGGAGCGTTGACCCCCGAAGCCCTCTCCAGGTATACGCCAGATATATTAAGTAACTACCATCGGTAACTTACTGCAGCTACGGTAATTTTCCAGAGACAATAAATTCTTAGATAAAATCACCATTTCTTCTACTTTGTTTTCCAATATATAAAAAAAAAGCTAGATATTTATTTCTTTGTCTACAATTCTTTTACTTTCATTCATCATTTTTTCATTTATTTTACGTTATATATTTATCTTACATAAGAAGATGCGGAGAGAGAAAAATGAAATTCGCTATAATATTAAATTACAGTGAACAGCTAAAAATTTTATGATACATAATTCGTAGTATTGGCTTCAGGTCAGTGACCTGTACACACGGATGTAACTCTGGCTGTACTTATATTGTCAATCATCTGAAACGTATTTACCCGATGGTATTTTGGTTCTTCGTTTTTGTACCTGGTTCAGATTATGTGAATGTAAGAATACAGGTCAGTACCTGTCAACCTTATGCACATAATTTCTCATATATAAAATTAATTAAGTTGGTCCTTTTTCTGAGCTGGATTTGAGCAGTGAAGATCTACTTAAATAAATAATTGTGACTTGACTGGAAGAAGTGTTTAGTTGAGTCTACATAAACTGAAAATAAATGTAATTAATGTTATCTGGATCATAATATAAATTTGTAATTGTTAAGCCCAGATGAGGCTAGGATTATAATTGGTATACACATTTTAATATTAATGTGTATTTGTGTAATAGTCACACATAATTGTGAAATTCCTAAGCCCAAAGAGAGGCTAGGATTGTAAATGACATAAATAATTGTGAATTTGCTAAGCCCAGTTAGGGCTAGGAATTATATTTGTGTAATTAATAATTAATTTGCTGAGACAGAAATATTTGGATAGGATATATTTAATGCATATATGTAATAATTATATAAACTGTGTCACACATAGGTACGATAAAGCACCTAAGTTACTGGGAATGGTTGAAAACCCTTGATTTGTATTCCCTGGAACGCAGGCGAGAGAGATACATGATAATATACACTTGGAAAATCCTAAAGGGATTAGTACTAAACTTGCACATGAAAATCACTCTCTGTGAAAACAAAAGACTCGGCAGGAGATGTAACATTCCCCCAGTGAAAAGCAGGAGCGCCACGAGTACACTGAGAGACAACACAATAAGTGTCAAGGGCCCAAGATTATTCAACTGCCTCCCAGCATACATAAGGGGGATTACCAATAGACCCTTGGCTGTCTTCAAGAAGACACTGGACAGACCAGCCGAGCTGTGGTTCGTACGTCAGTTTGCATGCGGCAAGCAGTAACAGCCCGGTTGATCAGACCCTGATCCCCCACAAGGCCTGGTCTCAGACCGAGCCGCAGGGGCGTTGACCCCCGAAACCCAGGTCAGCAGTTTCGCCTGCCTTGAAGGGGGTAATTAGTGTGTAGTAATATTCCAGCCTAGAGAGAACAAGCGATTTCAAGAGAACCATCATGGGCTTGGCGTCCCTAGTTTTGAAGGTTCTCATTATCCATCCTATCATTTTCCTAGCCGATGCGGTAAATTACTCAGAAAGGATCTTGTTTCCTTTGGCCCAAACGTAGACGTTTTATTTACTTCAGGAACACTGGTAAGTTGCAACACATCAGCTTCACAAGAAACAACAACTTCAGTCATTCCTGGAACATCATAATGATTTAAGAGATTAGCCACTTTGAACTATGAAACAGTTCTGGAACTACTGCATCAGGAGAGCGCCTGTCATAACTAGAATCATTGTGTTTTGGTACAGGTCCACAATCACTATTGGAAGGGAAGGCAGCACCCTTAAAAAAATTCTCACCAAGACTGAACAAGAATAAAGTGGGAGATTACCGAACCATTTCAACCGGGCCCATGGCCTGGAGGCAAAAGCTCTCGCGTCACGGTGAGGGTCCGGGTTCGATTCCCAAAGTTGGAAACATTGGACGTTTCCTTACACCGGTTGTCCATGTTCACCCATCAGTAATAATGGGTACCTGGGTGTTAGTGGGCTGGTGTGGGTCGCATCCTGGGACAAAATTTACCCAATTTGCCTGAAATGCTCTGCATATCTAGGCTGGAATATTGCTGCACACTAACAGCACCTTTCAAGGCAGGTGAAATTGCTGACCTAGAAAATGTACAGATAACTTTCACGGCGCGCATAATGGAGATAAAACACCTCAATTACTGGGAGCCCTTGAAGTTCCTGAACCTGTATTCCCTGGAATGCAGGCGGGAGAGATACATGGTTATATACACCTGGAAAATCCTAGAGGGACTAGTACCGAACTTGCACACGAAAATCACTCACAACGAAAACAAGACTTGGCAGACGATGCAACATCCCCCCAATGAAAAGCAGGGGTGTCACTAGCACGTTAAGAGACAATACAATAAGTGTCAGGGGCCCGAGACTGTTCAACTGCCTCCCAGCATACATAAGGGGGATTACCAACAGACCCCTGGCAGTCTTCAAGCTGGCACTGGACAAGCACCTAAAGTCGGTACCTGACCATCCGGGCTGTGGTTCGTACGTTGGATTGCGTGCAGCCAGCATTAACAGCCTGGTTGATCAGGCTCTGATCCACCAGGAGGCCTGGTCACAGACCGGGCCGCGGGGGCGTTGACCCCCGGAACTCTCTCCAGGTATAACAAAGGCCTTTCTATATAGTAGTATGTCATGGATGTAAGCTATGGTTTGTATACCTTGTATTTATAGAAATAAAGATATATTATTACTTGTAATTCACAAAACTGGTTGGAAGAAGCGCCTTCTGCCCAGGTAGTCAGTAATCGTCTTGGTCTTGTACCTTGAAGTCTCTAATTATGGAAGAAGTTTAAAAGAAATTATAATCCACGAACATCCAGTATCTATGAGGAGTCTTGACGTATTCATTCTATTAAAAATACCTTCACTGAAAGGATCATTAACTTCAAAAAAATGTTTTCCTATATTTCCCCCTTTCCATTTCGGATGAATCTGAACGCTGACGAGCAATCTCTCCATAGTGGAAAGATTTAGTTATAAAAGCAGTAGAAGACTTTGAAGGAGCAGTCTTAGCAGGCACGTAAGTTCCCCCGTCTTCTAATAACATGTTTATTTTTCCCCTGTAATCTACCTTGTCCATAATTACTATCGCATTTACTTTGTCTGTTTCGTAAGGTAAAGTCCAGGATCTTTCCTTAATTCATGGTATAACTTAACAGATTTTTCCAGTTCCTCTTTCATAGCTATAATTGACATTTCCAGTTCCTCTTTCATAGCTAAAACTGACCTTTCCAGTTCCTCTTTCATATCTATAACTGACCTTTCCAGTTCATCTTTCATAGCTATAACTGACCTTTCCAGTTCCTCTTTCATAGCTATAACTGACCTTTCCAGTTCCTCTTTCATAGCTATAACTGACCTTTCCAGTTCCTCTTTCATAGCTATAACTGACCTTTCCAGTTCCTCTTTCATAGCTATAACTGACCTTTCCAGTTCCTCTTTCATAGCTATAACTGACCTTTCCAGTTCCTCTTTCATAGCTATAACTGACCTTTCCAGTTCCTCTTTCATAGCTATAACTGACCTTTCCAGTTCCTCTTTCATAGCTATAACTGACCTTTCCAGTTCATCTTTCATAGCTATAACTGACCTTTCCAGTTCCTCTTTCATAGCTGTAGCAGTTTAGATAATATCAACGCTTCCAGCTCCCTTTCCGTAGCCCAAATACAATACAATACAATTTTTATTTCCTTGCAAGTTTACATTGAGATTCTGTAATTACAATAATGAGTTGCAGTTCAAAGATAGCCACTATCATGACACGGCATTATGGGTAGACTAAATTAATGGCTTACACACTACTTAATACTAGAGAAATTTATCATAGTTTGTTTCAGTTGTATATCTGTTTTTATTTAAAGCAGACAGTAAGTAACTCAAGTTACAATCTGGAGATATTATATTGGGACAATTTGAAATTTTTTTGTAGGTTGTGTATATCAATAGTAAATATTTAAGTTATATTATTGGAACGTTTAAGTTATATTATTGGAATATAATATTGAGCGTTGGTGAATGTGTTTTACAGTATGAAAATGTTACAATATGGTGTAAGGCAGTATTGTTTTGTGCAGGTATTTATACTACAATGTAACAGTATTAAGTAATGTATGAACTTTGGGTATCTAAATTTTGAAGTGTTAAGATTTAGATAAGTGGGAGATTTTTTGGCAAATTTAAGTATTGAATATTTAGTTTAGGGTGAGTAGATGGTTTTTGAGAAGAGTTTTGAATTGATGTTCAGATCTGGTTACTTTAGTATTTACTGGTAATGAATTCCAAATTTTGGGGCCCTTTATGTGCATAGAGTTCTTACATAGTGTGATGTGGACACGGAGTACATCAGAAACTGATCTGTCTTGTGTTATGGTCGTACGTCCTGTTAAGGTTGGTGAGGAGAAGTCTGAGTGAAGGGTTCATGTATGAATGTAGTATTCTGTGTATGTAGTAGGTATAAGAATAAGTGGTATAAACCTTGGTAATAAATACCGACAAGTTGGTTTAGAAAGACACGTAAGCAAACACTATAACATATTTATTAGAAAACGTTTCGGTCCTGGGACCTTGATCAAGGTCCCAGGACCGAAACGTTTTCTAATAAATATGTTATAGTGTTTGCCCATAAGAATAAGTATGGATGTTCTTTAAGAACATAAGAACATAAGAATGTAGGAACACTGCAGAAGGCCTACTGGCCCATACGAGGCAGGTCCTTGTGTACGAATGGTATACAATACCGACAAAATGAGATTAAGACACATGTGCAACATCTGGGTATCTTTATTGTAGACGTTTCGCCATCCAGTGGCTTTATCAATACAAATTCCAGGACATAACTTGAAGACAGTAGAACTATGTACAGAAGATGAGGTAATCAGTCCCTCAACCTAGGAGTAGGTGCGAACAGCACCATAGTCGTGGACTATGGTGCTCTTCGCACCTACTCCTAGGTTGAGGGACTGATTACCTCATCTTCTGTACATAGTTCTACTGTCTTCAAGTTATGTCCTAGAATTTGTATTGATAAAGCCACTGGATGGCGAAACGTCTACAATAAAGATACCCAGATGTTGCACATGTGTCTTAATCTCAGGCAGGTCCTTATCAAAACGACATCTACCTAAAGCTACTCAAGAAATAACTCCCGTACCCCTTGACACCAATCAAACCCAGCCCCTCCCACTCATATATTTGTCCAGTCTCTTCTTAAAGCTACCCAAGGTCCTAGCCTCTATCACCCCACTGGGAAGACTGTTCCACGCATCTACAACTCTGTTAGAAAACCAGTACTTACCTATGTCCTTTCTAAATCTAAATTTATCCAACTTAAATCCATTATTCCTGGTTCTTACCTGGTTCGACACCCTCAGTACTTTATTAATGTCTCCCTTGTTTATGCCCGTCATCCACTTAAAACACTTCAATGATATCTCCCCTCATTCTACGCCTCTCCAGAGAGTGGAGATTTAAGGCTTTAAGTCTATCTTCATACGGGAGGTTCCTTACACAGTAAATCATTTTAGTCATTCTTCTCTGTATGTTCTCTAATGAGTCTATGTCCATCCTGTAGTAAGGGGACCAAACTGAGCAGCATAATCTAAATGAGGCCTCACTAGTGATGTATAGAGCTGTAAAATAACTTTTGGACTTCTGTTACTTATACTTTGAGATAAATCCAAGTAATCTGTTGGCCTTGTTGCGCACACTAAGGCACTGCTGTCTTGGCTTTAGATTTCTGCTTACCATGACTCCCAAGTCTTTTTCACATTCTGTATGACCAAGCTCTACTTCACCTAGATTATAGCTTCGGGGGTTATTTTCATTACCAAGGGCAAGTACCTTACACTTATCCACATTAAACTTCATCTGCCATTTTTCAGACCAAGACATTAATTTGTTCAAATCGTCCTGGAGTTCATTGATATCCTCCTCAGAGTGAATTATACGGCCTATCTTTGTATCATCAGCAAACTTACTCATGTCACTAGTAATCCCTTCATCAAGGTCATTAATGTAAATTATGAACAGGAGAGGCCCTAAAACTGATCCTTGTGGAACGCCACTAGTGACTAATCCCCATTCAGATTTCACTCCATTAATGGTAACTCTGCTTTCTATTGGTAAGCCATGCCTCAATCCATGCTAGAACTTTAAACCACCTATACCATGAGCTGCCACTTTTCTTAAGAGTCTCTTGTGAGGTACTCTGTCGAAGGCTTTACTAAAATCCAAAAAAAACAATATCATATTCCTTATCACTGTCAACTGCCTCAAATGTTCTATTGAAGAATGTCAGTAAGTTTGTCAGGCAGGAACGACCTCTCGTGAATCCATGCTGAGATTCATTATCAAGTTATGCTCTTCAAGGTGACTTCTGATAATGTCAGCTATAATTGATTCTAATAACTTGCCCACTATAGATGTCAGGCTTATTGGACGGTAATTTGAAGGAGTGGACTTATCCCCCTGATTTGAATATAGGAACCACATTAGCCATCTTCCACAACTCTGGCACAAACACTGGTAAGGATGGACGCATTGAATACACTCGTTAATGGCTGACTAAGCTCCATCTTGCATTCCTTAAGTACCCTTGAAAACAACTCATCGGGTCCCGGGGACTTATTTTGTTTCAGTTTGTCTATCTGTTTAATAACCATGTCCCTCGTGACAGTAATATTAGTTAACTTAAATTCATTAGGAACTAAATAATTGTTAATTACTGGAATCTCATTTACATCTTCCTGTGTAAAAACTGAACAAAAAATAGTCATTAAATAAGGAACACTTTTCCAGTTCATTATCCGTCAGCTGTCCATTCCAGATTTCAGCGGTCCTACTTTTTCCTTCACCTTCGTCCTATACACTTGAAAGAAACCCCTTTGGATTAGTCTTTGATTCATTAGCAACTCTAATTTCATAGTCACGTTTAGCCTTTCTAATCGCCTTTTTACTTCTTTTTTAAGCTGAACATATTGGTCAGTAAGGTTAACCTCTCCTCTTCTGATGCGCCTATAAATTCCCCTTTTCTCCCCTAATAGAGCTTTAAGCCTCCTGTTAACCCATTTGGGATCGTTATTATTAGACCTAAATTCTCTCTGGGGAATGTATATACTCTGGGCACTGTGTACATTTTTAAGAAAACAATCATAAAAGCAGATCCCTTCATATTCATAAGTATGATTATCGTCAATAAAATCATTAGCTAGATAACCCCAATCAAGATTAGACAGATGTTCCCTAAGTCCATTATAATCGGCAGAACGAAAATCAGGGTTTTTTTAACTATATTATCATTATTCTGCATTCCCAGTTAATGCTAAAAGTGATGGATTTGTGATCACTTGCGCCAAGCTCTTCAGTGTTCTCCAGATTATTCACGAGTGTTTCCTTATTTGACAAGACTAGGTCTAGCAAATTATTACCCTGGTAGGCTCAGTTACACTCTGTTTCAGAAACAGTCCTGAACTGTTTCCATAAAGTCACTGGACTCTAGATTACCTGTCAAAGAATTCCAGTCAATTTGACTAAAGTTAAAGTCCCCTACTATGACTATGTTACTGTGTCCAGAAGCCCTAACAATTTCGTCCCAAAGAAGTCTCCCTCTATCGTGATCCAAGCCTGGAGGTCGGTATATTACACCTAGAATTAGTTTTCTTGACCCTCCACGAACTCTACCCAAACAGACTCTGTTACTGCTCCATCTATTTTTATACCTGTTTTTATGCAACAATTAATATTTTCTCATACATACAATGCAGCTCCTCCCCCCTTCCCATTACATCTATCCACATTGAACAACTTAAATCCCTGAATATTACACTCAACAGTCATATCCCGACTCTTTAAATCATACCACGTTTCAGTTAATGCAATGATATCAAAGTTCCCAGCACATGCTACCAAACGTAGTTCATTAATTTTATTTCTTGCACTTCGACTGTTAGCATAAAATACCATCATATGTTTTTTCTTCTGCACATTTTTTCCCATTTATCTTTGTTTTTTACACAATTTCTGAAATTATCATTACCCAGAGTTACTCCATGATAGTTACTATTAAGATTCTTAATATCAGAGCATAAGTCAATATATCCATACTCATTATTAATCATTTCTAAACCCATACCTCTAACTAATCCTAGTTTAAAGTCCTAACAACCCCCTCAACTGAGTTAGCAAGAAAACCCACACCTGCCCTGGATAAGTGAACCCCATCCCTGGCATACATGTCATTTCGGCCATAGAAGTTGTCCCAGTTGTCAATGAATGGTACTGCATTATCCTTACAGTGTTTATCCAGCCAACAATTAATACCAATTGCTCTGGACAACCATTCATTACCAACACCTTGGCAAAATGCCACATATAACAGGGCGCCCCCCTTCTTCCTAATTATGTCTATAGCTGTCCTGAACTTTCTAACTAAATCCTCACTTCTACGCTTGCCTACATCATTGCCTCCAGCACTGAGGCAAATAATAGGATTGATCCCATTACCATTCATGATGTTGTCAAGCCGGCTAACAATGTCCTCCATCCCAGCCCCAGGAAAGCATACCCTTTGTCTCCTACTCCTGTCCTTCAAGCAGAATGCCCTATCCATGTATCTAACCTGGCTATCCCCAACAACAACAATATTCTTACCTTCCTTGTTGTCGTTCGTCGTGACGATCCCAGTAGTCGACTCACATTCGTCGGGTAGCACCGAGAATGCGTTGGAGGTTTCCACAGGAGTTTCCACAGCAGTCTCTTTCTTCTTCATCGTTTCTGGCTTTCCATTCGTCTTCTTGATCGTCAACTTCGTCGTCCCCTGCTGTCCAGCCACTGACCACGATCCCTTCTTGACCTGAGGACTCGAAACAGGAGGACTACTACGAATCCTCTTGTTTTCCTCGGTCAATCGCCGTATCTCCATCTTCGCTGCCCTCAATTCTTCCTTAAGTTGCTGGTAAAGTTGCTCGATGGAGGGCATCTTGGTTCAGTCCACGGGAGCAAACAAGACACTTCTTCACAGAGTTAAGTACAGGTCACCACTGAGTTAAGTACAGGTCACCACTGAGTTAAGTACAGGTCACCACTGAAGTTAAGTACAGGTCACCACTGAGTTAAGTACAGGTCACCACTCGAGTTAAGTACAGGTGAGTAGTTTTAGACTTTTGAATATTGGTGGAGTATGCTGTCTGGAGTGGGAATTTGTTATAATTCTGACTGCAGTCTTTTGCTAGGTTATTTGTGGTCTTTAATGTTGTTGATCCCTATGCACAAATTCCATAGGTGAGATAAGGGTAGAGGAGTGCAAGGAGAGCTGATTGTGGAACATAGTACCGTATCTTTGATAGTATGCCTACTATCTTAGAGATTTTCTTGGAAATTTGTTGTATATGGGTCTGGAATTTAAGGCTACTGTCAAGGTGGATTCCTAGGAATTTTCCCTCTGTGCATCTTGTGATGGGTGATCAGTTTAGCGTTATGTTAAGTGGAACATTTGTGGCTCTGTTTCCAAACTGAATGAAATAGGTTTTGTCAGTATTGAGTGTAAGCTTGTTAGTCATCATCCAGGTAGATATTTTCTGTAATTCAGTATTAACAGTGTTGGTCAGTATGACTGGGTTTCGGTGAGAGAAGTATGTTGTGTCATCTGCAAATAATATGGGTTTGAGTAGTTGTGATGCATTCGGTAGGTCATTGATATAAATTGAAAAAGAGGAGAGGGCCAAGGACACTTCCTTGTGAGACCCCAACTGTAATTGGTTGTGTGGAAGAGTTAGCTCCATTTGTGTACACATATTGGCTTCTGTTACTAAGGTATGACTTTAGGTAGTTGAGGGAGTGCCCTCTTATACCAAAGTGTGTTAATTTAATGTGCAGCAAATCATGGTCGACTGTATCAAAAGCTTTACGTAAATCAATGATGATTCCCAGCGGGACTTCTTTCTTCTCGAGAGCGGTGTATATTAGTTCTAGCATATGTATAATAGCATCATTCGTGCTTTTATTAGTCCTGAATCCAAATTGAGAGGAGTTATGTCTTGAGAGATGAGGTAGGAATAAATCTGCCTATGAATTAATTTTTCAAAGATTTTAGAGAGCAGAGGTAAGTTAGATATTGGTCTATAGTTATCCAAGTCTGGTTGATCTCCGTGGATCAGGGTGACCCTCGCTATTTTGAGAATTGCTGGGAAGGTGGAGGATTCGATGGATTTGTTAAAGAGTGTTGCAGTAATTGGTGGCAATTCTTGAGAAGCTTTTTTGTACATAAAAGGTGGTAAATTATTTATATCTCCTGCCTTGTTTTAAATGGTGTTGATGATGAACGAGACTTCTGTTGGGGTGTCTGGAGCTAGGAATAGTGTATGTGGGTAGGTACCCGTGAGGTAGTCTGATGGACAGGTGTTTGAGGTTTGTATTTTGCTCGCTAGATTTTTTCCTATGGTGGAGAAGAAAACATTGAGTCTGTGTGACGTTTCAGTAGGTGTGAGTTGGGGTTCATCTCTTTTTGTTAATTTGACTGTTTTGCTTTTGGATATCTTTTTAGTTCCTAGAATTTCAGATAGAGTTTTCCAGGTATTTTTCATATCACCTTTTATGTTATGTAATCCGTTCTCATAATACAATTTTTTTGACCTTCTTATCAGGCTGGTAAGGACTGAGGAGTAACGTTTAGAATAGTCTCTGGTTATTTGGCCCATTCTATACTGTTTCTCATTTAGGTTCTTTGTGTTAATGGATTTAAGGATGATTGGTGTTATCCAGGGATTGTTCAGTCTCTTGGCTGTGATCTGTTTCAGTTTTTTTTAGGGCAATGCTTGTTATAGAGGTAGTGTTTTTTTTTTTTTAGAAAATTATTAATACATTCATCAGTAAATGTATGTTTCTAGCTCATTATTCCAGTCGATGTTATTCGTAGTTGTTATAAGGTTATTAACTGATATCTCATTATATAGTCTGAAGGGAACGTTAGTAGTGTCTTGGGGCAATTTACCTAAGTTGGTTGATCTGTGTTGTCTGTGATAATGCCGGA
This sequence comes from Cherax quadricarinatus, assembly GCF_026875155.1. Taxonomy (NCBI): domain Eukaryota; kingdom Metazoa; phylum Arthropoda; class Malacostraca; order Decapoda; family Parastacidae; genus Cherax; species Cherax quadricarinatus. Next base: position 52,506,644 of record NC_069406.1, on the reverse strand, counting down.
ATTGTGTCGGAATTATGCCGGAATTGTGCCGGAATTATGACGGAATTGTGCCGGAATTATGACGGAATTGTGCCGGAATTATGACGGAATTATGACGGAATGTGCCGGAATTATGACGGAACTGTGCCGGAATTATGACGGAACTGTGCCGGAATTATGACGGTATTGTGCCGGAATTATGCCGGAATTGTGCCGGAATTATGCCGGTGTGCCGGAATTATGACGGAATTGTGCCGGAATTATGATGGAATTGTGCCGGAATTGTGCCGGAATTATGCCGGAATTGTGCCGGAATTATGACGGAATTGTGCCGGAATTATGACGGAATTGTGCCGGAATTATGCCGGAATTGTGCCGGAATTATGACGGTATTGTGCCGGAATTATGACGGAATTGTGCCGGAATTATGCCGGAATTGTGCCGGAATTATGACGGTATTGTGCCGGAATTATGACGGAATTGTGCCGGAATTATGACGGAATTGTGCCGGAATTATGACGGAATTGTGCCGGAATTATGATGGAATTGTGCCGGAATTATGACGGAATTGTGCCAGAATTATGACGGAATTGTGCCGGAATTATGCCGGAATTGTGCCGGAATTATGACGGAATTGTGCCGGAATTATGCCGGAATTGTGCCGGAATTATGACGGTATTGTGCCGGAATTATGACGGTATTGTGCCGGAATTATGCCGGAATTCATAGACTCCATTCTAAGAAATACTCTACAAAAACTTAGTGATTTCCTGGATATATATATATATATATATATATATATATATATATATATATATATATATATATATATATATATATATATATATATATATATATATATATATATATATATATGTTGCATAGTAGGTTGCAAGCTTGTTCTTGGGTTGTGTTAAGTTGCATATGGAGGGTTGTGAGGTGGGTGACCTGTGGCGCGTGTGTATGTATGTGTGTGTGTGTGTGTGCAAGTGTACGTGTGTATGTGTGTGTGTGCAGGCCACCAGGTGAGACTTGCAATGTATGCAACACTGGTCCGCGCCCCGCCGGCCGCCCCTGCTGGCCTGGCATCCCCCGCTCAACGCCATCTATTGATAAACATTGTAATCACGCTCCGTTACGGGGTATCACGGAGCATCATGGCCTTATCTCGATTATTTGCCGCTTGTAAGACTTGAAAACCTCCCGGAGCGGCGTGGAGGAGGATGCATGGCACTTGCAGAAGGTCAGTACCAAGTGTCAGCCTCGTTAAGTGGTGTTTGGGGGAGTTTTGCTTTGTTCATATTGCAGCGACTTTGCGGAGACTCGGGACAGGTTATTTATCCTTGAAATCCACCTGACTTTTGAAATGACAGTAATTATAGGCGAACCTATCAATTTGTGCCACAGAGAGAGTTGGTGATGGGCGGTAGGGGCGTGAGGGGGAGTGAGGGAAGAGAGGAGAGGAGGCAGTGGTAGGGAAGAAGCAGTGCCTCCCAAGTTATTGATTGTTGGAGGAAGGCGGCCGTGTGCCACCTCCACCACGGTCACCACCAACAATTTCCATCCCCCACACTCCCTCATTCCTCTCCCTCACTTTTCCCCCACCACCCCCCTTTCTCCACCCACACTTCCTCGTTTAGGTGATGAGTACAACCATCTCACTTTTTGGTTCCCTTAGGTATGAATGCAGGTTGCAGGTTGCATGCATGGCTGATCATGTCTACCCTGATTTGCATATGTGAAACAGGGCACTTTGTCCTGTGGTAGTGACTGTGGTGGTATAGCCACACCTGCACTCTAATCAATATGCTACATGAACTTGAGGTTGTAATGGTTGCAGACTGTCACAGTCTCTCATATCACCTGTCTTCCAGTCATCAGGGTCCACAATCAGAGAAATTTGCTTATTTAAAGTTTGGCACTCTTAGAGAGCAGTAAATTAGTATGTTGTTATGTAATAATGTTCAGTGGCATGATTTTGTTTTCCTTTTTTAACTGTCATTAAAATTTTATTATTCTTTATTATATACAAATGCAAACTCCTTTTTAATTATTGTTATTATCACAGCCCATGAATACCAATGTTGGTCCTGTATTAAGTCTTCTTTCATCTCTAGAATAATCAGTTCACTTCAGATTAGGACTGCAAATATTGCTCAACTAGCCAAGCTAAATCTGTCATCAGTAACACCAACAACATTTCATTATTTTACTGCAATGTCAGATCTCTAAGCAAACACTAAGATAACATTAATGCATTCTTAGAAACCTGGCTAAAGCATGATACTCTAGACATTTAAGATACTTTATACACTTACATCAGGTACACAGCCATATACAACTTCACCCCTAATCAGAAGGGAAGTGGAACTGCAGTCTGCTACATTTATGAAATGAAACATACTAACTCAGCATGTTAAAGAAATGAGGTTGGTGAATACATACCTGCACAAACCAAAAGCTTAAAGACTCCCACATACTGTATAATAGGAGCTGTCTGTAGGTCTCAAGAGTAACAGGTAACTTTGGTGACACTAATAATGGCCTGATCATAAACATCAAACTAAATAAACATCACCTGATAATCTCAAGATACTCAAATATTAACCTCATTCATTCAGAAGACCAACAGATAGTTGATTCCCCGAGCAATTCTTCGTATGATTGCATACTAATACCATAGATAATCAGACATACAAGAATTGTGGCAGCAGCAGCTTCGCATAACCATATACGGACAAATAAACAAGTTCTTAAAAGCTGTCATTGACACAGATAACACAACTCATCCCTACCTATCCTTTTGTCACCAATATAACTAAATCACTACTTGAAACTAGCAAAATATCATTCAGACTCCACGATGAGGCATCAGCGAACAGCTTTATCATAGCAGTCAACAGCATTGACTGGCAAAGAGAATATAACAATGATCAAAACATTAACTCAAGTGTCCATTGTGTCCCTTCAAAAAATTGAAAGCTTCTGCATTAGACATTGTCATTTAAAAACGAAGCAGATCACATCAAAGATATTAAAGAGCCCCATAGCAAACCAACAGCATCCTTATATCCTTTACACAAAACATAACTATGAGAAGCAATACAGATTGGAACTAAATTCAAATTCAGATATACTTTATTTCTTTTATGCAGTATTCAGATAATATAGTTTGCCTGTAATAAAAATAGTGTTAGGCACAAAAGAAAACCACTAATGTAGTACATATGCAATTGTATGAATTCTTAACCATATGTAGTATACTTAACCCTTCCCAAGTTGGCTTCAAGTCAGGAAAAAGTACAAAGGGTGCCATTATTAAAATGCTTGACACAGTCTGTTCATGTCTAGAAAATATTGAACATCCAATATAAAGATAAAGATCTTATTTCTTTGCAAAGGTTACAATGTATCTATTTTATTGATCTGAAGAATGTCTTTGATTCTTTAGACCAACAGATCCTGCTGCTCAAATGAGAACATGTTATGTAATCAAAAGCAGTGCTCTCGAGTACGTAAAATCTTACCTCAGCAACAGATACCACCATGTAACCCTTAACAACAGTGCTTTATCTACTTGACCAGTCAGCATAGGGGTGACCACAGAGCTATGTTCTCACTTCCAGCTATTCAAAAGTTTAATTTACTCGGCATACAGAACATCCATACTACTGTGCATGCTACATGTATAATAGGACACTTTTAAAATTATCTTCTGAAATGCTAGAGAATCTTTTTCTGAAAGTCTTGACACCAAAAATACAAAATTTGATGGAAAATTTACAGAATTACACAGGTACACTTTTGGCAATCTGGGCACAATTTGTGCATAGGCAATTTTGTCCAATTTGAGTCCTATATTAAGCTAATTCTAATACTCAATTCAACTCATTTCATAGCAGTTTCATTAGTTTGCCTTTTGTTCTATCAAATATCAGGACTACCCTATAGTGTGTAATAATGTTGGTAGCATTACTGACAATATGTTAGGTAAAAAGACAAGTGCAACTAATGTGACATTTTATTGTGGCAATATTTCGCTTTCCAGGAGCTTTGTCAAGCCGTAACAGCTTGATAAAGCTCATTAAGATACGTACTTGGCCTACAGCAAACTTCTAATCAATATTGAAAAGAACTTATACATAATGTTTGGGAACAAAGCTAAAATATTCCCCAAAATATAAGAGAGAGCAATCTATCCTTACCTCACGTAAGGTATATGTACTTGGGGAACTACTTGGTACCAGCAAAGCTTTACCAAGCCAGGAGCTTTATCAAGCCATAACGGCTTGATAAAGCTCCTGGAGAGGGAAATGTTGCCACAATAAATAATTAATTAATATTTATTTCTACAAGTACATTTACAAGGTATACAGGCCTATCTGACATCAGTGACATACTACTACGTATATAGAAAGCCACTTGTTATGCAGAGCATTTCGGGCAAATTAGGTCAGTTTTGTCCCAGGATGCGACCCATACCAGTCAACTAACACCCAGGTGCCCATTTTACTGATGGGGAACATAATCATCTGGTAGGAAAACATGCCCAGTGTTTCTATCCTTGCCAGGAATCGAACCCAGACCCTTGCCATGTGAAGCGAGAGCTTTCGCCACCAGGCTACGGGGCACCATAAAATGTCATGTCAGTTGCACTTGTGTCCTTTTTACCTAACATACCCTATAGTGCGCACAGGAGTCGGTTATTTAGCCAATTTTACACTAATTTCAAAAAATTACATTCCAGTCACTATTCATTAATCATGTCCCCAGGCCTCTGATTTATAACACCTGCTCCTCATCATTACACAAAACAATCAAAGTTTTAACCTGTTTCTCGGATAATACAATATAAGAATGAACTAATGAAGAAGGTTGAGTGTGGTGTCTCAGGGGCACAGGTATGTGAGAAATATGGTGTTAAGAAACTGTCTGATGTCTGTGGAAGCAAGGACATACTTATAGACTGCGCTCTTAAATTTAGTGTAGATGCCAGTAGAGCTTTGCACCTCATCTCTCCACCATGAAAGGGTAAGTAAAATTACTGTAAATTATAAGAGTATTGTACAGTACAGTACAGTATTGTACTGTACTGTACTGTACTGTACTGTACTGTACTGTACAATACTCTTATTTTTAGTGTCTAGTTGTCTTCTACACCAGTAGACCAAGTCTTCTAGTTCTGAAGAAACCTGGACAGTCATGAAAAATTTATTTAATAATTCAGAATATTTGGATAGTCAGGAATATCATACATCCCCTCCCCCTCTTTAGTCTGTCAGTGAGAGTGTTCACTGTGTTATAGTTTGATAAAGACAGTAAATAAAGATGAGTCAGAGTATGTGAGACACAATATAAGTACTGTATGGGTAAAGAACCTTCCCAGTATGGTATAAAATTATGCTGTACCAAACAGCAGTGAAAGTGATTCCAGAAGTAATATGTACACATGTATTTTAGTTTGACAGTAAATAAAAACACACCAACTGTATATGGAGCAGAAACATGCCTAGTCCCTTACAATTTTGTATAAATGAGCACAAAGTCCATTTTCGTGAAAAAAAACACTTTTCTAAGTGTCATAAAATACATCTTTTAATTGTTCTGTAATATTTTTGTAAGTAACATTGCTAATTTTTCTTATTTTCTGTTATTTTTATCAGTATTTGTGGTAGGGAAATGCTCAGCTACCTTTTGTATATCGCTTCTTTAGCCATTCATGCAATGATGGGCCATGCTAGTATGTATGGTAGTCAGATTTGCCTTGTAGGAATTAGATCATGTGGCTGGTGACTTAAGATTTAATATAGACCTGCCAGCACACACTAAATTCTTGTTCATAACACTAGCATATCAAGGTTAATACTCTTGAATAATCTTAAATTTTGAGATTCATGTGTGCATTTCTTCACAGTTTGGAGATATTTATGATTCAGTTATCCAGATTGCTCATTTTGTGAATAATTACTGTAGTATAGCAGAGTTATTCCTTGCCATGATATCTAATGTCTTGTCAGATACAAGAAAACAGCTGAAAATTAGACATTTGGATGCAATTTGTTTTTATTTCATTATTATTCATGTCTTTAACCTTCTTTTCCTAAAGTATGTTTCCCCTGCTTTAACCAAAAGTGCCTCTTATCACCATGAACATTGGAAATAAAGTATAGTTAATCTTTGATTTAGCAGACAATATCCAGACAGTGGACATAGTCTGGAAATAGTGGACTTTGTTGTTTCCTGAATTGTTCGTTATTGTTACTATACACTGAGTAAATTAATTTTGGAAATAGCAAACTATGTTCATTATTTTCAGAATTTTCATTATTGTTACAATCCAGTGGGTAAATTGCTTTCAGAAACAATGGAAAGCCTTTATTATTTCCAGAAAGTGTCTGTTGTTATGATCATGGGAAAACAATCTCATTATTCTTATTTAGTGGATACGTAATTGGCATTACAGGCTGTTACACTTCCCACAGTAGTTCGTTAAATTAAGGTATCACTGTATTAATGATGCTGTACTTTTTACCTTATTCTCCTGTATATTATATTTGTAAGCAAGATATCAATTTTTTTTTTCTCTTTGCAGAAAGATCCTGAACTGTGAAGCAGTGATCTGATCTGGCAATAACTGTTGAATCTCACACCAGTGATAAATCTCTCAATACTCAGCAGTCAAACAACATTGACCATGGCAGCTACATGAATCCTTATCCAGTGATAGTGTTAAGACCTTGATGGACAGTGTTTATCGTCTCGTTACTTAACGTAAATAGATATTAAGGATGCTACCTTAGTAGAGCTTAAAGTGAGAGAGTGCAAATAGAAATGGTAGTAATGTATGTTCGGTGTAAGAGAAAATGAACTCGATGCACAACAGTTTTGGTGGGTCTGGAGGGTACCCGGGGCCCTACCCTGGCTATGTGCCACCCCCAGCTGCCCTCCCCTACTACAACGGCTACCCAGGTGACCTGACTCAAGTATCCAGCCCCTATTATGGCAAGCCAACTGCCGTCCCTCCAGGTTATTCCTCAGGCATGGGCAGTTACTCTGCTCCACCCATCAATAACTCTTCTATGTACTATCAGCAGTATGGGCTGGGTTACCAGTACGGCTACACAAAATATGGTCTGGGTTCGGGGCTGGGTTCGAGCCTGGGCTCCAATCTTGGCTATTCTTCAGAGCTTGCAGGAGCCTCTGGCATCACCCCACCATCCCTGGGTGGTCTACAGGCTCCTACCACTGACCTTGGGCTAACTGGCTCAATGTTTTCTAAAGGAAAATTTAGTGGAGGACAAGGAAGTCCTTCACCTCTGGCCAGTGGATTGGGAGTGGGCCATGGGAGCTCATCATCTCTTCTGTCACCTGTTACTTCCACTCCTCCATCACCGGGTCCACACAACTTAACAGGTAGTCTTGGTGGCACTGGAGCAACACCAAGCCCACCAGTAGACGTCATTGAATCCAAGAAAGATTTAGACAAAATGCGCCGCTGTCAGGTGTGTGGTCAGGTGTTCCGTCTGATGAGTGAATGCTTAGCACACATGAAGTCTGTTCATGCAGTACATGAACCACCACTCAGTATGTACAGCCTGCAACATGGTGCAGGGGGTCATCTTAGTCAGTCTCTCTCTGCTACTTCCTCAGGAGTTCCATCATCTCTCACCTCTAGCTTAGGTCCTCCCAACAACACCAGAACAGGTGGAGTGGGTGCCCCAGACAGTCCTCTTATGGCATTAGAACGTATGGGATGGGGGGAAAAACAGGGCCTACTTCCTTCATTACATGCACCCCCATCTCCCCTTACACCTGCCTATACCCCTGCCCCAGCTGTCACCCCCGGGCCACAACACCCGTCCACCCAGCACCTTTCTACCCAGCGCTTGTCCACGCAACATCCATCAAGCACCCATCACTCATCCCAGCATTCTTCTCAACACCCATCCACCCAGCACCCAGCCTCCCAGACCCCACCTGCCCCACACCCTTTGATGGAAACAAATCATGGTGATCACCACAACTCCAGAACCCCCATAAGTAGCTTATCCATGACATATTCAATGAGAGCAGACCCACATGTATCTCAGGCCCAGATTAGGCATGCTTTTCCTGCCTGTTCTGTATCAGAAAATCTCTCTGTGAATGATTCAAGAACAGAGGCGGCCTTGAGCTCGAATTATATCAAGCCTCGAAAAAGTAGCTCTTATTCTGTATCCAGTATCATAGGAGAAACCAATGAAAGAATAGGTGAGAGAGGGAGTACTTTGTCTCAAGAGCCTCCCAGTAGTTACACAGGCCAAAGTCCGTCAAGAAGACAGCAGTCCCCTGCCACAAGACCAGTGACAACAGAGGTATATGAGCAGCATAATAGTGTTGCTGAACAAGCACAAGATAACCATTGCTCTCACACAGTGTCTCGGATAACTAGTGAGGAGTATTCAGTACAAGATAGAGAAATGACTCAAAAGGACCAAATCATGTCCAATGAGCAGAAGCGTCAACAACAGCATCATCATCATCATCATCATCTTCATCAGCAGCAACACCAACAGCAGCAGCAGCACCAACATCAGCATCAGCAACACCATCAACAGCACCATCATCAGCATCAGCAAAAACATCAACATCAATCAGAAGGACAAAAGAGCCTACTAGTATCCCATGGCACTATTGACAGACACCCTGAAGAACCAAAAACTGCCTCGGCAGACGATATGAAAGATATGCCTGAGGACTTGTCACAACATGCCTCATCCTCCCCGGCACACACTTATCCTGCTCTGTCCTCACATAATATATCTAGAGATGACACCTCACTTGAACATGAAGAAATCCATTGCGACAAGCAAGACAGTAAAGCCCAACAAAGTAGACACCAAGAAAATACGCTAGAGTCTCGGGTGAACTCTCCCCCACAGCAGAAAGAAGAGGAGCAGATTAGTGTTACAATTTCCAAGCAGCAACAACTAAGTCCTCAGAATAATGTGAATCAAGAGTCCATATTACACTCTGATACAGTTACCTTGGCACCAAGGGAACAGAGCCAGCAACAGCGGAAACAGTCATGGAGTCCAGCACAGCAGCAAAGCTATGGACAGATGTCACAACAGGCAAGTTACCAGCAGAATGAACAACAACATCAACAACAGCAGCAGCAACAACAGCAGCAGCAGCAGCAACAACAACAACAACAGCAACAGCAGCAACAACAGCAGCAACAACAACAGCAGCAGCAACAACAACAACAACAGCAACAACAACAACAGCAACAACAACAACAACAACAACAACAACAGCAACAGCAACAACAGCAGCAGCAGCCAGCACAGCAACAGCCAACCCAACAACAGCCACCACAGCACCAACAACAGCCACCACAGCAACAGCACCAGCAGTCATCACAGCAACAACACCAGCAGGTGCCACATCAAATGCAACAGCCTTCGCAGATGCACCAGCAGTCTCCACAACAACACCAACAACCACCACAGGCACAGCAACAGCAACAATCACCACAGCAACAACACCAGACACAACAGCACCATCCCACTCCACAACAACGCCAGCCACCACAGCAGAGTTATCCTAGCTGGTCTGGTAGTGTAGGGTCAGGATACTCTGGGCCCAGTGCTCAGTATTCTTATGGATATTCTCAGGGCAGCAGTGTTCAGTCTAGCACAGGAAGTTCACATTCCCAGCCTCCAATGGCAGCACATAAGTCTTCAAATTATCACCCAATGCAGAATAATTATTCAGCACCATATGGTGGTCCACCAGGTGCTGGATACCCCCCAGACTTAGCCAGTAGAGGGGCATCAAGCCAACAGGGTTATCCTCAGAGTCTGTGGTACACTGCTGGAGGTGCACGCATGGATTCTAAAACAGGCTGGAATCTTTGGCCCAGCCAAGTTCATCAGTCTTCAGGGTTCCCTCAGTCATATGGTCCTTATTCTTATCCATCTTCCAGTCAGCAGCAGCAGCAGCAAAAATCACAGTTGCAGCAGTCATCACAGCAGCAGCATCCACAGTCTTCTCAACTTCCACAGGCATCACAGAAGCATTCACAGCAAATTCAGGCACCACAGCAGCATCAGTCACAGTCTCAACAAATACCATCACAACAAATGCTGCAGTCTCAGCAGGGTCAGATACAGTCTCATCCACCCCAGCCAGCTCAGTCTCAACCATCACAGCCACGAACTCCGGCACCACCATCACAAGCTCATACCCAGCACCAACAACCACCAGCACAACCGCCAGCACAACCACCAGCACAACCACCAGTACAACTGCCAGCACAGCCACCAGCACAACCACCTCAGTCATCTCCACAACAACAACAACAACAACAACAACAACAACCACAACTCACATCCCAACAATCCCAGCTACTTCCACAATCTCACCCTCCACCACCCGAGTTGCATCAACAAGAAGCCCAGTCTCAACCATCAAATAACCAACTTGAAGAGATGACCCAGCAGGATCTGGCCCAGCAGGATCTGGCCCAACAGGATCTGGCCCAGCAGGAGCAAACTGAAGAAGAACAAACTAAGCAAGAACAAACTCTACATGAACAGGAAGAAACCCAGCATGATCAAAAACAGCAGGATGAAATCCCACAGGTAGAAATAAAAGAGGAGCAAACACAGAAAGACCAAACCGATGCTGAACAAACCCAAGAGGAACAAACTCAAAAGGAGCAAACTGAGCAGGAGGAAGCCCAGCAGGAAGAAATTCAACAGGAGAGACTGCAGCAAGAAGAACTCCAGCAGGAGGAAGCCCAGCAGGAGGAAATCCTGCAGGAAGAGATCAAACAGGAAGAAACACAGCAGGAAGAAACCCAAGAAGAAGAAACCCAGCACGAAGAATCTCAGCAGGAAGAACTACAGGAAGAATCTCATCCAGAAGAAAATCAACAAGAACAACCAACAACCAGTCACAGTGGGGAGGAGGAAAGTGATAGCTTTAGTCAGAAGTCAGTTGAGAATAATAGTACTTATCAACACCAGGAAGATCACATCACAAATAATGCTCTTCCCAAAAAACCTCTGTATAAAATCGGTCCCAAAAGTAGAACTCTGGCTGCTAAACAGTATAGTCAGATAGATGATCTAGAGGACTATAAATGTACAATAACAGTACATGAAAATGGTTCTGTTAATGGTTACGGTGTTTTACCTACTCATCCTCTGGCAGTCAAAAGTAATTCACAGTCTTGTGATTCATCTGATAGTGAAGTTAATAGCGAAGATGGTTTTCCAACTTTTGTGCAGCTAAGACCAGCCAAAAGACGCTGGAAGAGCCAGAGTCGGGAAGGAGTGTTCATTGGGCCCAAACGTATAAAACAGGCTCGTCTTGTGCGTGAGCGACAAGAGCGCCGCCATCGCAGTCTCCAGGAGCAGCTACGACAGACAGAATTAGAGGAAGAGATTCAGGCAATTAGAGTAGAGAAATCCAGCGAAGAAGATGGCCCACTTGGCAATATGTTAGTTCAGTCATCCATAATCTTGGCAGATTCACAGATGGAGGAGCAGGACAATGTAGAACAGTGTATTGCCTCAATCAAAGCCCAACAGCTGGCCATTAATTCTTCAGATATCAATAATGACTTAGAAAATTGTGATAAATCATCCTTTAATGCATCTGGACAAATAGTTGGGAAAAAAGCTAAGAAATCACACACAAGCAAGGTGTTCCACAATGAAAACTCAGTGATCATCAAACACCTTCCTTCCACAGTGTCTAAACGGAAACTTAGGGCCAAAGACTTTAAGTGGAGTCATTACATCAAATCTATGAGATATTGGTGTAGTGACTGTGGCCATGGCTTTAAGAATCAGAAGGAAGTATCCTCACATTCTGAAGACAGGTGCAAGTGGAATTGTCTCTACATGCTCGAGTGCTACGTCATTGTTAAAGATGTTCAGTCACATCCACATTATGGACCCAAGGTAAGTTTTAAATGTTTATTAGTGGTTAATTTATAGTTTTGTTTCCGTGTAGATATATGGTTGATGTATGTTTGCAAGCTTAATAAATGGATTTTCCAGTGCATATAGGAAAACTAGTAGTGCACCTTTTATAAAAGAATGCTATAGATAGGAGTGAAAGGAATAATTAACCAATGTTATACTGGTCACGTGGGGGAATGAGGATAAGATAAAACTTGGATTGGTGAATGTAATGATCATTCATTAGCCTTGGCTCAGTGGTAATGTGCACATCTCATGGTTGTTGGAAAAAAGTTGAGGTCCCACACTTTACCTTCCTCACATGGTCAAATATTTTGAAGAGTGTAATGAATGCTGGGAGTAAAGAGGCAGAAAAACTGACAGCACCGAATGTAGATGGGCAGCTATAAAATATGAGCCCTTGCAAATGTGTTATTATAAATAAAATAAGGTAAATACAAAATAAGAATGTGTTTTATGCTGACAACTCTAAGGTTGTTATCCATCTAGATAACAATTATTTCTTCTCAGATAATGAATAAATTTCATTATTTACATACCAAATTATCATTCCTGTTTCTCCCACTAAAACAAATCATCTTTGATGAAAACGTAGTCTGATGTACTACCCAAACACAAGCACTTGTCTGGGGAACATGTCCAATAGTCAAGCTATTAGTTATTTCCAAATTGTGGAATGCTTAAAAAATGAACATTTTTCTCATCTTTTTTTTTCACATATTGATACTGAACCAGACAATTTGTCATCATAGCCACTTTGTTTTGATGGCAGTAGCAAGAAATGGTAAATGGCTTGTAAATAGACTTTATTTAACCCTTTCATTGTCAAGACCTCCCCTGCTTACAAACTTGCTCTCATTGTTGAAAATATACAAAAAAAAAAATTTTTTTTTTTTCTTATCAAAATCTTAACAATAATTTTCTGAGTGTTATAAAAGAAAAAAAATTGCGATCAGTAGTTACCAAGATATAAGAGGCGTGAAGTTAACAGAAAATGAACCGCTTACGGCAACATTGGTGACTATCGCTCACTCGATAGTATTATTTTTACTTTTATTCTATTTTTTCTTTTCTTTTCTAATATTTTATTTTTTCAAGTAACTTTTGTGGCCTGTAAGACCAATATAATGTATATATATCCACTCGTATGCAACATAATAACTGCACAAATATTGTTATCATTATATTGTTTGAAAAACTTGTTTACACAAACCCACCCTGTCTTCCCCACCACCCACGCTGCTTTCCCCACCACCCACGCTGCCTTCCCCACCACCCATGCTGCTTTCCCCACCACCCACGCTGCCTTCCCCACCACCCACGCTGCCTTCCCCACCACCCACGCTGCCTTCCCCACCACCCACGCTGGAAATAAGGCACTTTGACTTTTTTGGGGGTTATTCTAGGCAATCTACACATATGCTGCTATGCATGATAGTTTATGTAACTGTATTCGTGTATACCTGAATAAACTTACTTACATGCCGTCTTCCCAACTAACCATGCTGTCTTCTCCACCCACAACATCTTCCCTACCACCTATACTGTCTTCCCCTTTCACTATCTGTATCTGTATCTGGTATCCTGGGCATTGCTTGCAGTCACAAACTCCTCAAAACCATGAAATTCATCTTCACTGACACTTCCATCTGTGTTAGAACTATCACTTGGGAAAAGAAGAGTCCCAAATTCGCCAGGGAGTGAGGTATTCCTTACTGCTAGGCATCATGAACAAGGCGTACTGAATTGGCACTCCCACAATGCACTGCGGCCTCCCAGTTTTTTTCACACTGCTCTCACTGAGCGCACAAACCCATTCTCTCACATGTAGGCCTGTCAGCTTTCTCTCACCAGATCTGAAGCTGCTAGAATTTTGGCGTAGTATTACGGGACTGACACTGGCTTGCAAGCCGTTAATAGTAATATTATGGGACCAACAGTGAAAGGGTTAACATTTTCAGTGTTAATTACATGCATCAGATTACACATCCAGCATTTGTAACCCTCTCAGTCTGGAAGTTGCTTACCTGTAAGAATAAATTTTAAATGACATTGTTAATCATGATATATTTTCAGGTTATGACCAGAAAGACTTGTAATGTTATTTCTCTTCCACATTAAAAGCATTGCACGACTGATATTCCTGGCATGTCATCCCAGATAACTAATGTAGTTTGTGTTATGCTTGCAGCCAATAGCTTGAAAGTCTTAATATTGATAGTATAGAATACTGTTATTTCTTGATTTTTCTGCTTTTCCTGGCCGCTTGATTGGTTCTTGTTCTCCATAACACAAACGCTTTATTTGCAAGGCATTTTCTGACAGCGTACAGTCTATACTACTGTAACAAACACAAACTTTATTGTGCAGTATACAAAATGCAGTCAAGACAATTATGAGAAGAAGATTGGGACATAAGCATGGTGACTTGTCAAGGTCTGACTTTAACCTTTAAACTGTCCAAACGTAGATCTACGTTTTTTCAACATTTGAAAGTATGTAAAAAAAACGTAATTTTTTTTTTTTACATTTGAAAGCGTGTAAAAGAAACTTTGATCTACATTTTCTTTTATATATTTGAAAATATGTAAAAAACGTAGATGTACTTTTGGAGCACTACGCATGTGAACGTAGATCTACGTTTGGACAGTTTAAGGGTTAATGCTGGAACAAACACCATGAAAGGCTTTGCTGTGATGATTATGAGTAATAGCATGGGATATTCAAGTGAACGTAGAATTTTTTTTAATATTTTAAAGAGAAGATTTTTGCAAAATCCAAAAAGCAGGTATTTTTTTTTATATGGTATTTATTACATTCTTAGAAAGTAGAGTGTATGCTCTGCTGTCCTGAGCATTCAAATCTATTATATTGTATATTATTTTAAGCAGTTTTATTCTTTGTTTGCTAACAGGTCCAAGAGCTTCTTGAGGAGTATCAAGTGGATGGGCAACACAAGTGCAAGACATGTGGAGAGATTATAGCCCGTAAAGCAGACTTCCTGGTGCACGTCGACTCCCACAAAGACTTCATGCCATGGGAGTGCACCATCTGTGGCACACGTTTCAAGATCAGAGGCTCTCTTAAGGAGCACCTGCGTTACACGCACATGAAAGGTCGTGTACCGTGCCTCAAGTGCAACAAGGTGTTCCCCACCTCTACACTACTGAGACAGCATGTTAAGGTAGGCACTCTTTAAATGCTTCAATAATGAATGTTCTTCATCTAGTATTACATACATTGTGCGTGCATTTTTTTTACATACAGAAAGGGACATCATATGTAGAAATTTTCCCCAAACATTTCAAAACTTACTTTTCCTTGATATATGCCAGATTTTTTAAATTTTGGTTAATATATGTATTCACAAAAAAAATTATTTTTATGTGACTGTCTTGTAGCTAAGAGCATACCATTTTATAAAACGAAGAAAAACGAGACATATAGCCCTAAATAAAACTGAATGGTTCAACAGCAGGTGCTGGTAAGTCATGGAAAAAAGAATGAAGAATTTGGAACCAGTACAGAAATTTTCAAACGAAAACTTACCAAAAATTCCAACAAGCCAGGAGTAATAGTGCGGTACAGACATAGGGAGAGAAGAAACAAAAAAAATTAAGAAGATAATGGCAGATGAGAGCAAATTGAAACCAAATCTCCCATTCAAGTTTGTAAAAATAAGATAAATATGCAAGGCAACATAACAGCCGAATTAGAAAAGTATGCGTACATGACACCAAGTATTCCATGTAGTATGTAGTTGCAAAGTATTTACAAAGTAAGTGAGACCAGGTACAGTATCACCCAGGGATCTGAAGCAATATGCAAAAGAACCAAGACAGTATTTCTCAGACAGCTTCCTAAACAACCCACCAGGCATTTAAGAGTTACTGTACCCAGCTGATAGCCCCTACAGGTGTCATGAGTTACTGTATGAGAAACACTGATATAAACTATTCACTCTGAAAAAAAATTAGGACTTCATTACAATAACATAAACTGGAAAATAAACTGGAAATAGCAAACATTGTGCTGAAACTTGAAAAGTGATTGGACAAAGACTGTACTTTATGCCAGTCTTGTTAACAAGTGTTGTAAAGAGATGAATAAGACATGTGCAACATTAAGCCTCCTCAGCAGGCTTCTTCAGTCAAGTACAGATGCAACTTTCAAGCTGGAGATAGTGGAAAAAGTGAAGAGAGCATTTTAAGGTGCTCAGTATTTTAGCCTTTATAGAAAGTGTTCAGTTCTGTAACCTTGATAGATATTCACTCTCTTAGCCTTGATTGAAGGTGTTCATTTCCTTATCCTAAAGCAATGGCATGAAGATGGAGACTTGTATATTAGAGCCAGAAACTTGAAAAGGTCATTAGAGAAAGTAGATAAAAAACCACGAGAGCAGATGCTGCTAAAACTTAATTTATTTCACATCGGCAAAATCTGGTACAGTATCTGGAAATTTAATCATTATTAAGGGATATGGCTGTCAGTCAGTTTTAGGAAAAATGCAAACTATTGAAAATTCTTATTACGGTGGCAGTACTTTCTGGGAGATTTGACTCTTCCAGCTCTGTTTATAAAAATTTCAGGCCCAATAATCCCCTTGCTTAAGCATTTTTCCCACAGGAAGGACAAGGCACTCTATACCCCTACACATCTTTCTACCTGATGATCTGTTTCTAAGCAAATATTGCTAAAATTTGCATCTGCAAAACTCCAGATACTCCATCAAACACTTAGGTGGTGACTTGTGCAAGCCCAAGTGGGTTGTAGCACCAGACCAGTTATCCTTGAGCTTGTGATGTTCATCTTGCTGGGGTTTCTTTACCTCGTTTGTACTTTATAAGTTTATTGATGTTCTTGGTATGGTATAAACTAAATCATTCTTTGTACCACATGTAGTGTACCAGGAAATGCTAAAAGGATAGTAAAAGCATGGCAAGAAAAACAGAGAATGTGAAAAGCTGTGTGGTTGACACATAACTTGGAGACAGTTTTATCTGTCCATCGTGCTAAAACATCATAGTCATTCCCAACAGACCTATCTGTTAGTAATCAAAACCAGGCAGAGCCTAAAATTCTTACAAACGGAAACTGGGATTTGCATTATGTAATAAATACATAAGAGATAAAGAATGAAATTCTTTTCCCTGACATAATGAGTTATACTGCATATATAATTTATACGAAGATATGTTATTTGAACAGTTTATATGCAATCACTATTTTCCTAATGGTCAGGGAGGAACCTTGCATAGGACAAGGGTTTCATTCCTGAAATTAATACTTCGTGTGATTTCGCTATATACATAAGATGAATTTTTTTTTATCTCAACAGCTATGTCTCACCAAGGCAAGGTGACCCAAAGAGGAAAATACATTTGTCATTTTTCATTCTATCTCTTATCTTTCCAGAATTTTGCTGACATCACAATTCAAATTACCCTCCGACTGCAACTTCCGTCTCCAGGACTCAGGTCTGGCTAACCAGTTTCCCTGAATCCCTTCATAAAAGTTACCTTGCTCACACTCCATCAGCATGTCCATTAAAAAAACACTTGTTTCATTTGCTCCTATCTAACACACTCATACAAGCCTACTGGATGCTTAAGCCTCCAAATCTCAAAACCTCTTTTACCTCCCCCCTCCCTTGAACCATTTCCAGGAGAGCCTTTCTACCTTCCACAACAGATTTATACACTCTCTTTGTCAGCCTATCCCTCTTCATCCTCTTTGCATGCCCATACAACCTCAACCACCCCTCCTCACCACCTGACTCCATATTACCTTCTAATTTTGACTTCAAATGTTCTGCTTGATGTTCACAACACAAATTGCTTTTAAACATGAAATCTTCAGTGCCCCTAGCCTCCTCTTTTCTGCAGTATTCAAAAACCAGTGCCCCATTCTCACATAATGTTGGTACCACTATACTCTGGTACATTCCTTATTTTTTCCTCTCTCTCCAAATTAAGTACCTCTCTTTTAACATGCCTCATCACACCACCCACTTTTTTCCCCTTCATCTATTCTGTGACTTGTTTCACCTTTTGTAGATTCATCTGCTGACATGTCCACTCCCAAATGTCTATATCAGTAGTACTTAACCTGGGTTCGATCGAAGCCCAGGGGTTCAGTGAGTCAGTCTCGGGTTCGGAAGAGGTAGGTAGGTAGATGTGTGTGTGTGTGTGTGTGTGTGTGTGTGTGTGTGTGTGTGTGTGTGTGTGTGTGTGTGTTTGTGTGTTTGTGTTTGTGTCTGTCTCTGTCTCTATCTCTATTTTTTTTTTTTACACAGTGTTTGACAAGGTTAGGTTAACCCTTTCAGGGTCCATCCCGTAGATCTACGGCTTCACGTTGAGTGTCCAAACCATAGATCTACGCCAAAATTCTAGCGCTGTCAAATTTAGCACGAAAGCGCTCATAGGCCTACATGTGAGAGAATGGGTCTGCGTGGTGGGTGTGCACCATAAACAAAAAATCTAGGCGCCCGCATGTAGCATTGTGGGAACGCCGGCTCAGTTACCCTTGTTCACCATGCCTCATCGCAAGTCAGCTCTCACTCCCCGGAAAATTGGGACTCTCCTCTTCCTATCTGATAGTTCTGACACTGATGGAAGTGGAAATGAAGACGAATTCTACGGCTTTGATCAGTTAGTGACCGAAAAGAATGACCAGGATATCGATAATAGTGCAGAAAACCCTGACGATCCTCAACCTTCTACCTCTGGTGTGGGCACTCGTGACTCACGGTCGGTTGTTCCTCAACGCAAGAGAAAACTAATATTTTCGCGTGGCCAGGCCTCTGACTTCAGTAATGATGATGATAGTGACGTGGATTGTGATTTTATTGCGCTCGACGATCATTCGAGTAGTGATAGTGAGGAATCATATTCACCAGTGAAGCGTCGGTATGTTCGCCGCCACATGCGCTCGGGTAGTGTACCCTATGCTGTGCCCAGGGGACGGAGTACATCCCGGAGTACATCCCGTGGCCCTACACCAGTTTTAGGTAGTGATAGTGAGGATGATGTGGCTACACTTGGCATGGATAGACCACAGGCATCAGTGGATGGTGGTAGTGGTGATGGTAGTGGCACCGCCATGCGTGACTCACCAGCCCACGCTGGGACCCACGCTGCTGACTCGTCAGTTCAAGGACAAAGCGGAGCGTCAGCCACCAGCCCACCACAACCACAACCCCCCGCAAAACCAGCCTATGATGTTCAGTATCCACCAGCAAACCGTATGTGGGATTGGCAGCAAAATCCCAATTTTGTTCCCAAGCCTCACCACTTTGATGACTCTCAAAGTGGAATTCTACCTACTTGTCCCCTTGGAACGACGGCCAATGAACTGGAATTCTTTGAATTATTCTTTGACCAGCCATTGATGGAAACTATTGTCAGGGAAAGTAATAAGTATTTTGAGTACACCATGGCAAATACGATCATATCACCACAGTCAAGACTACACAGGTGGAAAGAGACGACTGTTGCAGAAATGTATTTGCTTTTTGCAACAATAATGCTTATGCCTCATGTCTATAAGCATAATATAAAAGCATACTGGTCCACAGATCGGCTAATTTCTACCCCGGTCTTCAGTGAAATCATACCAGTGAACAGGTTTATCTTACTCTTACGTATGTTGCACTTCTCTGACAAAACCAGGCCTGACAGAAGTGACAGGTTATACAAGATTACAAATGTTTTCATGTATCTCAAACAAAAGTTCAGCATATACAGTGGACCCCCGGTTAACGAACTTTTTTCATTCCAGTAGTATGTTCAGGTGCCAGTACTGACCGAATTTTTTCCCATAAGGAATATTGTGAAGTAGATTAGTCCATTTCAGACCCCCAAACATACACGTACAAACGCACTTACATAAATACACTTACATAATTGATCGCATTTGGAGGTGATCGTTAAGCGGGGGTCCACTGTACTTTTATCCATTCAAGAATCTTGTAATTGACGAGTCTTTGATTTTGTTCAAAGGTAGACTGTCATTCAAGCAGTATATACCGAGCAAGAGGAAACGTCGTCACGTGAGGTCACAGACCCTGAGCTGCTTTGGGGATTAGCGTGGACGGTTACAAAGCATGGCTTGCTTCTGCAGTGTTTTAAAAATTGAGGTTGGAGAGTTGGAGGAGGAGGTCTTGCTTCTCCAGGAGGAGATTAGGAGGCTGAAGGTCCACCTCAATGGGTCTGGGAGAGAGTGTGAGGTGGCTGGAGTTGTGGGGAATGAGGCTTCTAGCAGTGAGGTGCAGTCTGTCTCTCGCTGTGAGGAGGCTGTAGTGGGGGAGGTAGCAACGGCTACCAGCAGTGAGGTGCAGCCCAGCACCTGCTACAAGTGGCGAGTGGTTCACAGTAATGGAGGCGCATCAGAGTAAGGAAAGTTAAGAGTGAAGATCTGAAGGTAGGAAATCGCTTCTCTGTTCTTCAGGATGAATGTACTTCAGTGGCCAGTGAAGGTGAGGGTACTACTGCCCCTGCTAATGGAGGTAAGCGCATTCTTGTGGTTGGTGACTCTCAGGTAAGATAATATGACCGTGCTTTTTGTAATAGGAATAAGAAGATGAGAGATAGAGTATGCTTCCCTGGAGCTGGTGTTGGGGACATTGTCAACAGGCTGGATAATATCATTCAGGTAATGGGAACAAGCCCATTATCTGTCTCAGTGCTGGTGGAAATGATATTGGGAAGGGTAGGAGAGAAGAGCTGCTAGATAAGTACAGGTCAGCTATAGATTTCATTAAGTCTAAGGGAGGGATCCCAATCATATGTAGCATCTTGCCTAGAGGGGGGTAGGAAATGAATGGTTTGTCTAGGGCAATTGGTGTAAATTGCTGGCTAGACAGATACTGCAAGGAACTTGCAATCCCATTCATTGACAACTGGAACAACTTTTATGGCAAACATGATATGTATGCAAGGGATGGGGTACATCTCTCTGGGGCAGGGGGTAGCACTTGCAGACTCGATTGAGAAGGCCATGGTGAAATGCTATGATTTTAAACTGATGGAAGATAGAGGATGGGTGTGTGTGGAAACAAGCAGGTTGCAACACTAAGGTTGGAAACAGTAAATGTATAAAAGGCATTCAGCATGAAGTTATAAATAAAGACAATAGATCAGGTCAGCAAACAAAGGGGACAGCAGAGGGCAGCAAGGGACTAGCTCCCTTAAGGTTTACTATACTAATAGCAGAGTGTAAGAAATAAGATAGATGAGCTAAGATTAATTGCAAGTGCAAGAAACATAGATATTATTGCTATAACAGAGACCTGGCTCAATCTGAAAGATAGAGAGATGCCCTCTGAATGTCACATACAAGGCTATAAATTATTCCACACTGACAGGGTCAACAGGAAAGGTGTGGAGTAGCGATGTATGTCAGAGACAATTTAAATTGTTTGTGTTAGACAAGATATTAAATTAGAAGCGTCAGCCACTGAATCTGTTTGGTTACAGCTTCTCGAGGGCCGAGAAAAACTAATTTTGGGTGTGATTTACAGGGCCCCGAATCTTGATAGGGAGTGCAGTAAACTTCTATGGGACGAAATTCGTAAGGCATCTACATACGAAAATGTTGTGCTAATGGGAGATTTCAACTATAGACAGATTGACTGGAGCAATTTGACAGGAAATTTAGAGTCAGGTGACTTTCTTGATACGATCCAGGATTGTTTTTTAAAACAGTTTGTGACAGGGCCAACTAGGGGAAATAACCTCCTTGACTTGGTTCTTGCCAGTAGGGAATCACTAATTAATAATCTTGAGGTTAATGATGAGCTTGGGGAAAGTGATCACAAAATCACTCAGTTTTAATATATCATGGAATTCCCCTAATAATGGCAATCAAGTCTCCGTCCCTGACTTTCGCTTGGCTGATTTCATAGGACTGAAAAATTACTTAGGTGGGCAGAACTGGAATGACCTGACTAAGGGTCAGGTAGGTGGTGAGGGTTGCCGATATGATGCTTTCCAGGGCATAGTTCTAGCTGCTCAGTCAAATTATGTTCCAAATAGGGAAATCAGATCAAACAAAAATGATCCTAAATGGATGAACAATAGATTAAAATATCTGATTGGTCAAAAGAGAGGCATATATAGGCAAATCAAAAGAGGAGAGGGGCAATTAAGAAATCGATATATTCAGTTAAAGAGAGAAATAAAAAAGGGAATTAGAAAAGCAAAAAGAGATTATGAGGTTAAAGTTGCAAGAGAATCGAAGACTAACCCAAAAGGATTCTTTCAGGTATACAGAAGTAAGATCAGGGACAAGATAGGCCCACTCAAAAGTTCCTCGGGTCAGCTCACTGACAGTGATAAGGAAATGTGTAGAATTTTTAACACATACTTCCTCTCAGTTTTTACACAGGAGGATACCACGATATTCCAGTAATGATAAATTATGTAGAACAGGACGATAATAAACTGTGCACGATTAGAGTCACAAGTGACATGGTCCTTAGGCAAATAGATAAATTAAAACCTAACAAATCCCCAGGCCCTGATGAACTGTATGCAAGGTTCTAAAGGAATGTAAAGAGGAGCTTAGCACACCTTTGGCTAATCTTTTCAACATATCACTACAAACTGGCATGGTGCCAGATAAGTGGAAAATGGCAAATGTGATACCTATTTTCAAAACAGGTGACAGTCCTTAGCTTCGAACTATAGACCAATAAGCCTAACCTCCATAGTGGGAAAATTTATGGAATCAATAATTGCCGAGGCAGTTCGTAGCCACCTTGAAAAGCATAAATTAATCAACGAATCTCAGCATGGTTTTACAAAGGGACGTTCCTGCCTTACGAATTTATTATCTTTTTTCACTAAGGTATTTGAGGAGGTAGATCATGGTAATGAATATGATATTGTGTATATGGACTTCAGTAAGGCTTTTGACAGGGTCCCACATCAGAGACTATTGAGGAAAATTAAGGCACATGGAATAGGAGGAGAAATTTTTTCCAGGATAGAGGCATGGTTGACAAATAGGCAGCAGAGAGTTTGCATAAATGGGGAGAAATCAAAGTGGGGAAGCGTCACGAGCGGTGTTCCACAGGGGTCGGCGTTGGGCCCCCTGCTGTTCACAGTCTACATAAACGACATAGATGAGGGCATAAAGAGCGACATCGGCAAGTTTGCCGATGTCACCAAAATAGGCCGTCGAATTCATTCTGACGAGGACATTCGAGCACTCCAGGAAGATTTGAATAGACTGATGCAGTGGTCGGAGAAGTGGCAGATGCAGTTTAATATAGACAAATGCAAAGTTCTAAATGTTGGACAGGACAACAACCATGCCACATATAAACTAAATAATGTAGATCTTAATATTACGGATTGCGAAAAAGATTTAGGAGTTCTGGTTAGCAGTAATCTGAAACCAAGACAACAGTGCATAAGTGTTCGCAATAAAGCTAATAGAATCCTTGGCTTCATATCAAGAAGCATAAATAATAGGAGTCCTCAGGTTGTTCTTCAACTCTATACATCCTTGGTTAGGCCTCATTTAGATTATGCTGCACAGTTTTGGTCACCGTATTACAGAATGGATATAAATTCTCTGGAAAATGTACAGAGGAGGATGACAAAGTTGATCCCATGTATCAGAAACCTTCCCTATGAGGATAGACTAAGGGCCCTGAATCTGCACTCTCTAGAAAGATGTAGAATTAGGGGGGATATGATTGAGGTGTATAAATGGAAGACAGGAATAAATAAAGGGGATGTAAATAGTGTGCTGAAAATATCTAGCCTAGATAGGACTCGCAGCAATGGTTTTAAGTTGGAAAAATTCAGATTCAGGAAGGATATAGGAAAGTACTGGTTTGGTAATAGAGTTGTGGATGAGTGGAACAAACTCCCGAGTACATATAGAGGCCAGAACGTTGTGTAGCTTTAAAAATAGGTTGGATAAATACATGAGTGGATGTGGGTGGGTGTGAGTTGGACCTGATAGCTTGTGCTACCAGGTCGGTTGCCGTGTTCCTCCCTTAAGTCAATGTGACCTGACCTGACTAGGTTGGGTGCATTGGCTTAAGCCGGTAGGAGACTTGGACCTGCCTCACATGGGCCAGTAGGCCTTCTGCAGTGTTCCTTCGTTCTTATGTTCTTATAAAACTGTTTGTACTCTGTGACTGTGACAGTGGCCTGGTGTTGGATATTGTTGTATACACGGGAAGTAAAACATTGAAA
>NC_069406.1:52359975-52477475 GCF_026875155.1 Cherax quadricarinatus | reverse complement strand
CTGATCATGCTACATCTCTTGGCCTTGATATCTGTGCTGCAGGGAATTTGGTGCACTCATTAGTTGACTTGTGACTGTTGTGACTGTACATCATTTGTGATTTCCTGCCTAATCTTTCAGAAAGTGGTTTTTACGAATATGTACAATACGGTTTCATGTGTATAACAGAACGTGATTGGAGTCACCGTCCTCAATGCATGATTTGCAATGCCAAGTTGAGCATTTCTAGTCTACCACCAGCAAAACTATGGGAGCACTTCCTAAAACTGCATGGAGATGGGAAATAAAAGAACACAATGCTCGCTGAATTGAAGGTGAGGAGAGCCAAATTTGACGAAAAAGCTACTCTGCTTGTTCTTGGCTTTGTACCCATCGACAAACTGATCCTCACAGCATCATATGAAGTTGCATACCTGATAGCAAAGCAGGGCAAACCACACACCATTGGTGAAACACTTGTAAAACCAGCAGTCTTGAAAATGGCGAATATCATGCTGGGAATAGCTGCTGAAGATAACTTATCCCAAATTCCTCTTTCAAATGACACCATTAGCAGCAGAATAGACGACACGAGCAATGACATCTTAGCTCAAGTAGTTGCAGATCTGATTTCAAACCCAGCAAAATTCAGCCTCCAACTCGATGAGACCACCACCGTTTCCAGTCTAAGCAAGCTTGTTGTATTCATGCGCTATGTGAAAGACGACGTGATAAAGGAAGATTTTTTATTTTGTAAGCCCCTCCCAACAGCAACCAAGGCAGCTGACATGAAGAAACTTGTGGATGACTTCTTCAGAGACAATGATCTTTCGTGGAATATGGTTTCTGCAGTTTGTTCGGACAGAGCTCCAGTCATGCTGGGACGAAACTCTAGCTTTGGAGTGCTGGTGAAAGCCAGTGCACCACACATCATTGTTATGCACTGTGTTCTGCACAGGCATGCATTGGCAACAAAAACCTTGTTTCCAAAACTGGCAGAAGTATTGAAAATTGTAGTGGAATGTGTGAACTACGTGCAAAATAGTGCTATTAAGTACCAAATCTTCAAAGAGCTGTGTAATGAAATGGACTCTGAATTTGGGGTGTATATACTTCTGTACCATTCTAATGTTTGGTGGTTATCCCGGGGAAAGGTGCTGAAACATGTTTTTGCCTTGCGTGTGGAATTAGCCCTGTTTTTGCAAGAGCACCAACATTGTCATGCAGATTGCTTCAAAAATTCTGAGTTCATTCTCGTTTTGGCGTACATGGCCAATATCTTCGATGCTTTCAATCATCTCAATCGACAGATGCAGGGCGGTGGAGTCAACATCATGGAAGCGGAAGAAAACCTGAAGGCTTTTCAAAAAACCTACCATTATGGAAACAGCGAACAGAGAATGATAACTTCGCAAACTTAACCCTGCTGGATGATTGTGTAAGTAAGATTGAAGATGTGTCTGGAATTGGAGACATTTCTGTACCCAGGGAACTGAAGCAAGCAATTGCCATGCACCTAGATGAGCTCTCAAAGTCTCTCGACGGATACTTCCCCACCAGAGAGTCATATCCAGCATGGGTGAGACAGCCGTTCATGTTCAGTGTTGCGACAGCAGATGTCAATGATGAATGCCTCGATGAAATCATTGAACTTCAGCAGAGCCGGGTTCATCAGCAACTCTTTAGAACAACAACGCTCTCAACGTTTTGGTGTCACCAAATTGTAGCATACCCTTTTATTGCTAAGAAAGCCCTTGAGATACTCACGCCATTTGTTACAATGTATCTTTGTGAGCAATCCTTTTTGAGTATGGTAGACATCAAAACGAAGAAAAGGAACAGACTTTGTTGTGAAAATGATATGAGAGTGGCACTTGCCAAGGTGAAGCCGTGCATTTCTGAACTCGTCTCTGAAAGGCAACAGCAAAAGTCAGATTGATTTGCAGTTTTGATTAAAATCATATTTTGAAGAAACCATATTTCATTTTTCCAATTACGAAGGGTTCAGTGAATGCATGGATGAAACTTGCAGGGTTCAGTACTTCCAACAAGGCTAAGATCTACTGATCTAAATATATCCACATCCTCCATACTGCCTAGATTTTTTGTTATTCATTACCTTGCTTTTCTATACATTCACTTTAAATTTCTTTCTTTTATATACTCTCAAATTAGTCCACCAGCCTCTGCAACTTGACTTCAGAATCCTCCAATAAACTGTCATCAGCAAAGAGCAACTATAATAACTCCCACTTTTTGTTGGATCCCACATCTTCTAATTCTTTTACATCCCCATCTATAAACATGTTAAACAACCATGGTGACATCACCCAGTCTTGTCGATTCTTTACATTTGTAACATCTGCCACATGGCTTCCCTATCCATCCTGTCATATGCCTTTTCTAAATCCATTAACACATCGAATGATCTTTTGCCCTTATGTGCGTCAATGTAAACACTAGGTCTGCACACTCCCTACCCTTCCTAAATCATCTCTGCTCCTTTGCAAACCTACTTTCTGTCTTATCTCTAATTCCCTTCAATAACAATTCTAATGCAAACTTGGCAGTTACAGACTTTTTTGTTTTGTTTTTAACACTGGCCATCTCCCAGCAAGGTAGGGCGACCCCAAAAAAGAAGCAGAAACACTTTCACCATCACTCACACCACCAGACATCTTTCTGTAATTCTTACATTTTCTCTTGTTCCCCATACCCTTATACAAGGGAACTATGCATGCTCTCTGCCAATCCTTTGGCACCTTCCCTTCCCTCAGGCAAATATTGAACAAACACACCTACCACTTCAACACTATATCCCCACCAGCCTCTTTACCCTGTCATTCTATGCACTGCCTCCCTGACATCCCCACTTCCACCTCCAGCTCCTCAGTCCAGTATGATGTTTATCCCTCCCTGCCTCAAGCATGAAATCACTGCCTTCCCCTCGTCACTAACATTCAGTAACTCATCAGGATATCATCTCTGTCTTTCTTGTATCTCCAACTTGCCATCTAAGATCTTCCCTCTTTGTTTTTTAAATGTGAAGTCCATTTGCTCTCCAGGCTTCCTCACTCTGTTAATCTCTATCCAAAGTAGCCCCTTATTCTTAGCAAAATTTGTTGATGAAGACTTACCCATTCTCTCATTGGCTCTCCATTTACACTCCTTCACCACAACATAATAGGACAAATTGGGTTCAGTTTATGACATCTTGAAAATAAAATTAATTTCTTATTTTGTCAAAAATAATGAACTTTTTGACACATTATTTGTTATCCAGAAATATATACGTACAGTGGACCCTCGAATTTTGTACTGTAGTGCCTTTTCTGTATGCAAAACTATTTTTATTATCTATAAAATGTATGTTTTGTTAATATTTCCCATAGGAAATAATGTAAATCCAATTAAACCATTCCAGACACCCAAAAATGTTAACAAAAACTACATTTTATAGATAATAAAAATAGTTTTGCATACAGAAACGGCACTACTAAATTCGAGGGTCCACTGTATTATGTACCCAGAACTTCAATAAAAATTTCTTACTAAATAAACTTAGTAAGGCCTTGGTTAAGCCAGTGTTTGACACATATTTGACACATTATTCTCTCTTTTGCTTCCGGAGAAGATGGGCGTGGCGCTGCATCCAGAAAATACAGAGAAAACTAATATGACATCAGTGACTATTAAAAATTAAATAAACAATCTTAGTATAAATTTACTAAAAAAAAAAAATTTTTACCCTATCTTAAATCCCTTGCTTCTCTTGATAAATAGACACTATGTGCAACACTAGAGTATCTTTATTGATAAAGATACCCAAATGTTGCAAGTGTCTAGTTTATCAACTTGTCGGTTCTCAGAACCATTTATATCTACATTCCCTTGCTTCTCTTGTTAATGTAGAAGTTTTTGGAGATGGTTGTGTAGCTCACTGCACAGTAGATGGCTGTGGATTGTCTTTTAATTAGTTGACACCGTCATGCATTTCACTATGCAATTTTCTCATGAGAGTGACAAGGAAGAATTTTATCCCACCTTAAATTCCTTGTTCTCTTGCAAGTTGATGCAGGAGTGTTTGGAGATAATTGTGTATAGTAATTCAGTTAAGCAGTAAACAACTGTGGGTCTGTTTTATTAGCAAATGCCACTCATATATTTCTCTATTAAATACAGGAAGGCCCCACTTTACAGCATTTCGCTAATGCATCGGTTTTCAATTATACACATTCTTCATTTATTCGTACTTCCTACAATAAATATATTCACCACTCACTATAAGCTAAGGATGAAAATATTTTAAGGTAAATAATGTGTGTACTGTCTGTGCATTTTT
This sequence comes from Cherax quadricarinatus, assembly GCF_026875155.1. Lineage (NCBI taxonomy): Eukaryota > Metazoa > Arthropoda > Malacostraca > Decapoda > Parastacidae > Cherax > Cherax quadricarinatus. The sequence goes on along the minus strand of NC_069406.1, from coordinate 52,473,154 downwards.
CAGGCCTAGCTTTATTGCTCACTTAATATATGATAGTGTAAACATGTTACCAGGCTTTATATGCATTTGAAATTGAAAAAGGCTATGTTTCACTTTACAGCGATTTTTGGTTTACAGCATTAGCTCGGAACCTAATTTGCTGTACTGGCGGGACCCTCCTGTAGTCTTGTTTATATCACCAAGGAAGAATGTTATCCTACCTTAAATTTCTTGTTTTCTTCATGATGTAGGAGCGTTAGATGAGGATGATAATGGGGCTGGGGGTTTCTAAGGGCCACCAAAACTTACTCTTTATTGAGCCCCGCCTCCTGGGAGTCCAGGGAAAAATATGTTGCCTAAATATGAGTGGGAATAATACAGGAGATAAAATTAACTTTGGAAAGACAGATGGGAACAGTATGTTTCCATTAGTTCAGGTGGACTTCTATGCCTATACCCCTGCAATCGGAGGCAGGGTCAGGAGCTGAGACAATCCCTGCATCCACAATTAGGTGAGGTGAGTACCTACTTGCACCCCATCTGAATCAAGAACAATAGAGGGCTGATGAGGACAAGCATTCTGGGAGAGAAAATGGGGAAAATTTATCAAATGTTCTAACTTAAATTCCTTGTTCTTTTGCTTGTTGATAAAGAAGTGTTTGGATATAGTTATGTGACTACTGAGCAGTAGGCAGCTCTGAGTAGTTTATTTATATCATCGGCTGTGGGTTGGTCGCCTGTTGCAGTTAAGAGAGCCACTACAGCATGTGCTGTTTAAGCCAGAGTCAACAACTGACTTTTCCCAGGCCATATAAATACAGTGGACCCCCGCTTAACGATCACCTCCAAATGCGGCCAATTATGTAAGTGTATTTATGTAAGTGCGTTTGTACGTGTATGTTTGGGGGTCTGAAATGGACTAATCTACTTCACAATATTCCTTATGGGAAAAAATTCGGTCAGTACTGGCACCTGAACATACTACTGGAATGAAAAAAGTTCGTTAACCGGGGGTCCACTGTATCTGAATACGCAAAAAAAAATTCATGTCTGAGCCACCATTTTAAAACTTTTACAGTGCCTGCTCTTTAACCATTAAACTGTCCTAACGTAAATCTACGTTCACACGTGTAGTGCTCCGAACGTAGATGTACGTTTTATTTTACATACTTTCAACCTTGGCACGATAGGCCTGAGTTGCCTAGACATGAGAGAATGGGTCAGTGCACTTAGTGTGCACGGTATGACAAAATTCGGGAACACCGGGGAAAATGCGCTCTTCATTTTAAACAGAAAATTTTCCCAAAATATTCAGAGTGCTACGCAAGTGAATGTAGATCTACATTCGGATAGTTTAAGGGTTAACCCTTTCAGGGTCCAAGGCCCAAATCTGGAGTCACGCACCAGTGTCCAAGAATTTTCAAAAAAAAAATTTGTTATTTTTTCTTATGAAATTGTAGAGAACCTTTTTGTGAAGGTAATAAAACAAAAAGTACGAAATTTGGTGGAAAATTGACGAAATTATGCTCTCGCGAATTTTGATGTCTCAGCGATATTTACGAATCGGCGATTTTGCCGACTTTGACTCCCATTTTAGGCCAATTACATTATTCCAATCAACCAAATTCTTAGCTATTTCACTAGTATTACTTCTATTCTATCGATTGAGCACAAGAAATCGCCAAGTCAACTGTTTCAACTACAAAATAAAGTGATCGGAAATTGTTAATTTGGCCAATTTAACACAAAGTTCAAAATATTCCAATTTCAAAATAGGGTCCAGAATGAACAATGTAGGCATTCCTGGCACTAAACTAACATTTCCTCTGTTCATTAGTTATGTTTTGAGGCTTTACAAATAAATTCCATTTTGATTTTTTATTCACATAATGAATTTTTATTCACACCAAAAATAGAAGATTTACTGTTATGCAATATTGTAATAATTGTATAAATATCATCACCACATTTGTGAATGTATATTAGACCCACCAGCTGGCGTGTATTAGACGTGTGAGGTCGTTTGTTTACTCTTGAATATTGGCAAAAATATTAACATTTCTGCTACTTTGAGCTCAGTTTCAAGCCATTTCCAGTGCTAAAACCAATCAAATCGTCTCTATTTCTGTAATATGTCTTCCATTCTATCAAATGAGACCAAGAAATCGCAAATACAACTATAAAAAACATACGAAAAAACACTGCAAAGTTGCTGTTTTAATCGAAAAATCATGATTTCATTTTTTTTCTCTCATTATACACAGTGTGCTGCAGGATCTGTTTTATGTGGTGCACACATACCACATAGATGTATTCTCTCATATCTAGGCCCAAATGTACCACTCACAGTTTATCAGAGTGAGCTGAGCTCATGGCGTAGATCTACGGTTTGGACCCTGAACATAAAGCCGTAGATCTACGGGACGGACCCTGAAAGGGTTAAAGGAGAGATTTGGGATACTGGCTGTTTGGAGTGTCATCTAAACTGTTGTATATGAGCACCTCTGCAAAGACAGTGATTATGTATGAATGATGGTGAAAGTGTTTAATGATGGGTCACCCTGCCTTGGTGGGAAATGGCTGACATGATAAAAAAATTATAAATAGCATCTTATTTAAAATCCCTCACATAAGCAATCTTTGAGAGACTTTATTAATATACATACTGTAAATACATGTAAGGTGGCAGATCAATTTTACGTATTCATGCTTACATTTAGTATACATACACTTATCTCCTTTCCTGTATTTCTTATCTCCTTTCCTGTATTTCTTTCTACAGTTGTTCTTATTAGATGTATTGTAGTGTTTCCTTTCTATATTTCATAAGAAAATGGGTTAGAATTGTTTTCCTGGAGTAACGGCTGTTGTTGAAGACAACGAATTGTCAGGTAGGAGAGGGTGGTCATCCTTTTTCCTTATAAAATTACTAAAAAGGAGAAATGTTTAAAATCATGTTGTTGTGGATGAAAGGAGACAGGATTTCTTCTCAGTTGACTAGTGTGAATAAGCACCCAAAATCATTTTGAGGAAAAAATGAAGGATTGAATACACTAATAGGTTCCACTGTGGCATCAGGGAGATTGGAACAGGTATTATGCAGGTGTTGGTAGTGAATTTCAAAGGCTCATGGTTCTCTTTTTAGCTACACTCATTTGATGACTGGTAATTTCACTCCTTGTCATTTGTCTTCCTGTTAGATTTGGCTAGGGTAGGATAAGTTAATTTAGGTTAGGGCAGGTAATTTTAGGTTTGAGTAGGTTGCTTTACTTAGTTTAGGTTAGGGTAGATTAGCTGGACTGTGGTGTTTACACTGGACTGGGTGGTGGGCACTAATAGTCTGGTCAATAAATCTGGCAACCAGGAGGCCTGCTCTGGGACCTGACTGCAGGCACGGTGACCCTCAGAAAGTTTTACAGGTAATTCTAGATTAGGGTATTTAAGCCTACTCCCAGTAACAATTCATATCTCCTGCCATGTATACACCTTCCATGCATTTGTTTTTGTAGCTCTCATACTAAGAGTACCTATTGTGTACTACATGCTGCTGGATTTTCATTTATAGTGTTCACACCCACCACACAGATCCGTTCTTGAAAGGTGAACCCTTTTATTGTCCAGACCCCTGATCTGAAAGCTTGTCCACAGTGTCCAAGAATTTAAAAAAAAAAAAAAAATTGTTAATTTTTATTATGAAAGGGTTTAGAGAATCTTTTCTGGGGGTTTAATAAAACAAAAAGTATGAAATTTGTATAAAAAATTGATGAAATTATGCTTTCGCAAATTTTTGCTGTGTCGGCTATATTTACACATCAGCAATTTTGTTTACTTTGAGTCCTATTTAGGCCAATTACTTTTTTTCCAGTGGATTAGATTCTTAGCTATTTTGCTAGTGTGTCTTCCATTTTATCAATTGAGCACAAGAAATTGCCCAATCAGCTATTTCAACTACCAATCAAGTGATCAAAAATTGGTAATTTGGCCAATTTCACACATTTTAAAATATTCCAATTTCAAAATAGGCTCCAGAATTAACAATGCAGGCATTCCTGGCACTAAAATAACATTTCCTCAGTTCATCAGTTATGTTCCCAGGATTTAACATGAATTCCACCTTGATTTATTATTCACACAAAGAATTTTTATTCACACAACAAAATAGATTTACTGTTATACAGTATTGTAATAATTGTATAAATAATATCAGTAAATGCTAGGGTGTTCGGAAGAGGGATGGGATTAAATTATGGGGAATCAAAACAAAATGAGAAGTGACCCCGTTTCTGTTTGTTGATGATACTGTGCTTATGGGAGATTCTAAAGAAAAATGCAAAGGTTAGTGGACGAATTTGGGAGTGTGTGTAAAGGTAGAAAGTTGAAAGCAAACATAGAAAAGAGTAAGGTAATGAGGGTATCAAATGTTTTAGATAAAAAAAAATTGGATATCAAATTGGGGAAGAGGAGTATGGAAGAAGTGAATGTTTTCAGATATTTGGGAGTTGACGTGTCAGTGGATGGATTTTTGATGGATGAGGTTAATCATAGAATGATGAAGGAAAAAAGGTGAGTGGTGCATTGAGGTATATGTGGAGACAAAAATGTTATCTATGGAGGCAAAGAAGGAAATGTATGAAAGTATAGTTAGTACCAACACCTTTATATGGGTGTGAAGCTTGGGTTGTAAATGCTGCAGCAAGGAGGCGGTTGGAGGCAGTGGAGATGTCCTGTCTAAGGGCAGTGTGTGGTGTAAATATTATGCAGAAAATTCGTAGTGTGGAAATTAGGAGAAGGTGTGGAGTAATAAAAGTATTAGTCAGAGGGCTGAATAAGGGTTGTTGAGATGGTTTGGTCATTTAGAGAGAATGGATCAAAGTAGAATAACATGGAGAGCATATAAATCTGTAGGGGAAGGAAGGCAGGGTAGGGGTTGTCCTCGAAAAGGTTGGAGGGAGGGGGTAAAGGAGGTATTGTGGGCGAGGGGCTTGGACTTCCAGCAACCCATGCGTGAGCGTGTTAGATAGGAGTGAATGGAAATGAATGGTATTTTGGGATCTGATGAGCTGTTGGAGTGTGAGCAGGGTAATACATAGTGAAGGGATTCAGGGAAACCGGCTATTTTATATAGCCGGACTGGAGTCCGGGAAATGGGAAGTACAGTGCCTGCATTCTAAAGGAGGGGTTTGGAATATTGGCAGTTTGGAGGGATATATTGTGTTTTTTATACATTTTATACTTCTAAGTTGTTGTATTCTGAGCACCTCTGCAAAAACAGTGATTATGTGTGATGATGAAAGTATTTTCTTTTTGGGGATTTTCTTTCTTTTTGGGTCACCCTGCCTCGGTGGGAGACGGCCGACTTGTTAAAAAAAAAAAATCAGTGCATTTGTGAATGCATTTTAGATCCACCAGTTGACATGTATTGGATGTGTGACATGATTTTGTTTGCTCTTGATCATCACTGAAAATTTAAAATTTTTCCCTACTTTCAGCTCAACTTCAAGCTATTATCTGTTCTAAAAGCAATCAAAATCATCTCTGTTTCTGTAGTATATCTTCCATTCTGTCAAATGAGACCAAGAAACCAAGAAGACAACTACAAAAACCATGTGAAAATACACCACAGAGTTGCCGTTTTAAACCAAAAATGTGAGTTTGTTTTTTTTTCTCACTATGCACTGCTTGCTGCAGGATTTTTTTTATATGGTGCACACTTACCATATCGACCCATTCTCTCACATCAGGGCCAAATTTACTGCTCAGTACTTATCTGAGTAAGCTGAGTTCATCACATTCTATAGCACTGCCAGAGACTGCAAAACATAGGGATTAAAGGATTAAAATTACTACTATTACAAATTTTAACTCTGTCCTCTACCCTTTGTCGTTCTAACGGTTCTTCATTTTTATTTTCTCATTTTAACCCTTAAACTGTCCAAGCAGATCTATGTTCACATGCATAGTGCTCCAAAAGTAGATCTACGTGTTTTTTTACATATTTTCAAATATAAAAAAAAAACGTAGATCAAAGTTTTTTTTACATGTTTTCAAGTGTAAAAAAAGAAAAGATCTACTTTTTTTACATACTTTCAAATGTTGAAAAAACGTAGATCTACATTTGGAGAGTTTAAGGGTTAACTGGCCTTCAAATGATATTTTTCCATTTTTTTGCATAATCATTTTTTTCACCATAATCAACATGCTATTGCCTCACTTGTATGATAACCAAACATGCATTTAGATGTCTGATAAATGTTCGAAGTGCTTCTGACACTTAACGCGTTAGAAATGTTTGGGGAAGATTCTTCATGTGGTCTTCATATGAGCCAATGTTGTAGAGTTCCCATAGTGAAAGATAAAGAAAAGATCCAGGCACACAGCAAGCTTTTGTTTGGACACCATTCCACTCTGTATCAATCTCTCATCAAGTCATAAACCCCACGGGGAACATGACACCCAAACATGTAGGGGAAAAAGTGATAGGTCGATAAAGACATGAAAAGAAAATAGCATCAGAAAAAAAATTTTTTGTTCATCATTACCCAAATCATTCTTGTCTTTTTTAATTTTTTCTGTTATCTTTGAAAAAAACTTTATACTTTATAATTTGTTTTTTTATTGTCTTTTTTTTTAAATAAATTCAAACATACTCGAAAATTTAAGCTTTTTTTTTTATTTTTTTAAAATTTACAACATAAAATAATACCCCTCTCATCACTTAATGCCCTGCCTCTTTTCCCCGACGATTTGGGACTTACAATGGCTCTTGCCCAGAAAGCATCCTTAAATAATGTATATTAGAGAATTTCCTCTTTCTGTTTATTACAGAAATATAGTACACTGCAGTAAAAAACTTTAAAAAATTTTTCCGGGAAATGTTATAAAGGGTTCAAAGGGACATTAAAACAATATCAAAGTGGTTGCCCAAAAAACCCCATACCATTATAGTTTGCTCCTCACTTAGGGGATGAATTTGTTTACTGATGGGGGTCTTAGGAAGGGAAACTTGTTTTTAAAGTGAGGAGAGGCGTTAAAATATTTTGGGATACCCGCACAACAGGTGGGGTATCACCATTTTGAAAGGAATTGTGGGGAATTTTAAAGGGTTTTTTAAATTTATGTAACTCATAGTTCTGCTCTTTTTTTTTTACCAGTTGGGGGAAAGCTTAGTGTTTGTAATTTCCCTGTAGCTTTTCTCTACCATTTGGGGAAAAGTTTGGGTTTGTTTTTTCCCTTTTTCCTGAAAGCTTTGTTCTACCAGTTGCAGAAAGCTGAGTGTTTTTTCCCTTTTCCCAAAAATTTGGTTAAACCCATAAACAGAACCATGAAATGTGTCCCTTTTTTCCCCCCCTCTTGCCTATTTGTCGGGGAAGTTTAATTTGTTTGAATTTTTTAAAAACCCCTTTGGATATTTCATCCCATGCTTGACTCTTTTTAAGAGGCAAGTTTCATCCCACCCAATTTTTGGTTTTCCATGCATCTTGAAAAGCTTTTTCCCCTTTAAGGAAATTTGGGAGAGGAGAGCCCCTAGAGGTAAAAACTTTTGTGTCCCCTCTGCAAAAAAACCTTTTTAGGGAGTGTACTGCATAAATTTATTGTTTATTTTTTTGAACTCAAAGTATTTCCCTTTTGGGTTTTCCATTTAAGTCCCATTTTAAATTGTTGAAATCAAAAATTTCCCCTTCAGGGAAATCTTCTTTGAAATTTCCCCTTTAAATTGCATTGAATTTGTATTCCACACCCTTTAAGGCATTTTTGGGCTTCTTTCATCCCCCTTTGTTACCCTGCTTGTAAAAGGGAAATTTCAAATCCCCCTCTTTATTCACAGTACCTTGAAGATTGTCCACAAAAAAAATTTTCCTTTAAGATTTTTTTTTAAAGGGGAATTTAAAGATTTTTTTAAAAATGAGTTTTTAGAGTACTTTAAAAATGGAAAGGATGTTGAAACCAAAAAATATGATTTGAAACAAAAAAGTTTTCACAGGACTTTGAGGTCGGGGTTTTTTTCAGGCCACAAAACGAGTAAATCTCTATCTATTTTTGTAGCCCCCAACTTTTAAGAAAGCTTTGGAAAAAACAGCCGTGTAGGCATATGGGTTTGTGCAAATTTCAAAAACCCACGCCCCCCCAAAGCTTCTCATTTAGTGGGGTCCATTTCCTTCGAGTTTTTAAAAACTTGCCCCCAATCTTTTTTTTCCCACGGCGCTGAAATTATATAAAAACCGTAGGGGAGTGTTTCAAAATCTTTTCTGATTTCCATGGTGTGGGAGAAAAGAGCACTGCCCCTTCAACTTTTTTCGACTACCCTCAATAAATTTTTTTGGCCCCCAACTGTTCTTGAAAGATATTATCATAGACATCAGTAGCTCGGGATTTTCCTGACTCATTTTTTTGGGGGTTTTCCCAACTGCCCAAAACCCAGCGAAAAATTGTTATTAGTGTGGTGGTTTTAATTTTTTCATGGTAACCAAACCCCAATACTGTCCATCTTTATATTTGACATGTCCAAATATTGGTTAAAGTCTGAGACTCTTGTGGGTTTTGGGTTTATTTACATCAGAAACCTATCGCATCAAAATTTCCCCCCAACCTTTACAACTGGTTCTTTTCATTTTTTCCCAGAAATAAAAATTTTTGCTGTGGACGTGATCAGCAGTTTTCCGAAAAATTTATACATTTTCCTCTAAAATCAAAAATCAGCTTTTTTCCCATTTGGGAGAGGGAAGGGGACCCCATATCATGTGGCCCCCTTGCTGTTTTCAGCAATTGAACATTCATTTTAAACTTACTATTTTTTTTGCACAAAACATTTGATAATAATCATTTCCCAATGTTTAATAAATTTGGACTAATAGGGTCCGTCGAAAACGGGACAGGCAAATTTGGGCCCCTTAGCTGTTTTCGTGCGCAACTGTTTCTTTTAATCCCGGGGAATCTCACAGACAGGCAAATCATCAAACTACCACAGTTTCTACTGTTTTTTTCCTTTTCCCAAGCCCAACGGGAAATTCTGGTGGGTCATATTTCTTTTCCCAGAATTGGGGAAAAAAAAACAGAAAAATTAACTGTTTTTTTGGCCCCATTGGGGTTTTGTTTATTCATTTTTTGGGTAACACTGTTCTTTTTAAATGAAGGCCTTTGTAAAAGCCTTGAAAAATAGGGGTTTTTTAAAGGCACATTTTTTGGGTGTAATTTTTAGTTTAACCAACTGAGTGTGGGGAAAGGCATTGCTTTAAACTTTATCCCCCTCACTTTTAATGTGTTGCTTGTTGCCCTTCCTAATTCTGGGGAAAAGTCTGCTGCGGGGTTCACCAAAAAGTTTTTTGGGCCCAAAATGCTGTTGTTGTTTTTCCCCTTGCTTTTAAAAAACACTTCTTCAGTGAGCATTTACCCCCCTTGTTTTCACCAAAAACATTTGATGCCCCTTTTTCGCTGATGAACACGTTGTTTACATGCCCCTTGATGTGAAATTGGAATCAATACTGTCCCCCAAAGTTCCTCACAAAGTACACATTTTGGAGTCTTTTAATGTTGGGTTTGTTTACTGTCTGTTGTATTCAAAAACTTGAAAAAATCCCCCTTAGGGTTTTCCCATTCGGGGTTTTTAGGGGGAGTGGGAAAAACTCTTTTTAAAACTGATTTGAAGGTTTTTTAAACCATGGATTTGGGGAAATTTTTTCCATCTTTTTCTCGGGGCTTGCATGCATGAAACAATTGTTTGTAAACCTTTGCAAACCTTTCCCTCACAATTGAAATAGCGTTTTTTGAACATAATATTTAATCTCAGTATTTGTGGTGACAATTTTTCTTGTACAATACCACGAAAACCCAAATCACATTGCCTTAGGTCATATTTACCCACCAAGAAATCTGAGACTATTTCTAAAGTGATTCAAAGGGCCGTAAGTCTGAAAAAAAAAGTTTGGGGGGGCTTCAAAATTGATATTTAAAACTGCATGTCTAACTCCCGGCCTTGTCACATTTAAATTAAATTTTCTGCTAAGACACGAAAGGGTATTTTATAATTAAACCCTTTAAACCCCCGGAAATGACTTTAAACAGTTCCTAGGGTTCCCCTTCACAAGACATTTGGGGAAATGAAATTGCAATCTCATTTTAAGTCAGTTTGTGAATTTACTATGGATTGAAAACCCCCAATTGAAAATTTTCATAATTATGACCTTGGGAAAAAAAGGTAATTGGGCAATGTAGGGAAGCTTTTTAATGGGAAAACTTTTTGTTGTTACAAAAAAGGTTTTAACAGGGGTTTGACCAAAGTTACAGTAGGGGCTCTGGACAGAGTTTTTTGGGGGAGATAGCCTGTATCCTTTCCCCCTTAATTGTTTTATTACTCTTTTTTTCTTATGGGCCAGAGTTTGGTTTTGATGGGTTTAAAGGGAAAAAGGATGGGGAAGGAAAGAAATATTGGAAAAGGGGGGGGAGGGAAAAAGAGGGAGGATTTAAAGGTAAGTGGCCCCCCACTTTGGGTAATTTAAAAAAATGTACTTTAAAAAGTAAAAAATTATTTAAGGGGTATAAGACTAAAACCCTCAGGAAAACGCATAGATAAAACATATAAAAGTACATTTACCTGAATTGGTAGAATTATACAAATTTTCCCAAATTTCTTTTTTTTTTTTTCTTTTTTTTTTTTTTTTCGATTGCCCCAACGGATATTTATGCGACCCAAAGAAGGGATAATTTTCTGGCCAGTTTTAGAATTCGAAAAAAAAAATGGCTTCTTAAGGTGGTTCCCCGCCCCAAAATAAAAAAAAGCATAAATTTTTTCATTAGAAATTATATAAGGGTGTCCCCTAAAAAGGGGGGGATGGTGTTTAAAATACATAAAGGGTTCTGGTGGTAAACCCCAAACTTCTTCCTCAGGGAGGTTTTTCAAAAACCAAAAAGGGTCGAGGGGAACATCTTTATGAATAAACCGGACGGAACCCCCGTGGGGGGAGTCAAATTTTTTGATCCCCGTGAGGAGGATATTGAAGGTAAAAAACTGTTTGGTTTTTTACTTTTTAAAATAACCAAAAAAATTTTTAATTTCATCCTCAGATTGGGGCTGATTCAAAAATTTTTTTTTTTTAAAAGGTTTTAAAATCTGAAATTTAAATTAAATTTTTAGAGTTGTGCAAGAAAACAAATTTGACCTCAAAAATCACAAATCAAAGTTTTATCTTGAAAATTTTTCCTATAAAAGAAATGAAATTAGATTTTTAATTGTGTAATCTAGTCGGTTTAAAAAAATGAAACTGAGTTTTTAAAAAAAGCCCTTTTTAAAGGAAAACTGAAAAATTTTAGCACCAAAACTTAGTGTTTAAAAAAAAAACTGTACTGTATAAACACTGAGTTTTTTGGGTTTTGCTTAAAAAATTTAGCAATAATCGAGTCAAAAAATACTGACCACTAACTTAAAACCCAGGGGCAATGACCATGAAGGGTACACAGAATAGGGGTGGTGTTTTTACTTGAGTTTGTTGCAGCCCGACCACGATGATTAAATTTTAAATAACATGTTTTTAAAACTTCATTCACTATACACAAAAAATTCAAATGTAAACTGTAAACCACGTGAATATTTCTTAACATATAAAAATTTCCTTTTAAAATATATTTTTTAAAATTAAAACTTTTGTATAAGTTTTTCCCTTTTAAAATAAAAAAATATCTTAAAAAACAAAAAATTTAAAAACAATCTTTTCTCTTAATTTCTGTCCCATAAACATTATAAACCCCTATGTGTATATACACCAAAACCCAAAACCCAACATGTTGGGTTGTTGTCTTAGTCATGTTTCTGAGAGGTGGGGCAGTAGATTTTGGGTGCCCCCCCCGTTTTCCCCTTTTTGGGTGAGTACCCAGCTTTCCGTTTTTTTTTTGGGTGAACTTTGGGTGAGGTCTGTTTTTCCCTTTTTTTTGCCCATTCTCTTTGAATTTTAGTCTGGAGGGGCTCATTTAAAAATTATTTAAATTGTAAAAAACCCCTAGTTTTCCCTTTTTTCGAAGGACCTTGGGTCGTAGGGTTTTTTGTACAAATGTAGTACAAGTATTTGGACCACGTGTGGCCTTTATCCGGGTTTGAGCCCCCGGCCCCAAAAGTTGAGAAATGGCATTACCAGCTAAGTTTAAAGAGTTTGTACGTAACTTTAAAAGACAGTCAACGCCGGGACAGCCGCCCTTCAGACAGGTCCTTTAAAAAACTGTCGAAAAATCATCTTCCCCAACGGGCTGTAAAGAGTTAAATTTGAAAGGGTTAAAAAATTAACCCCCAAAGGGGGGGTTATGTCAGCTATTTATTCACGATGGCTGACAAACTTACTGTGGGATCAAAAGTCCCCCCCTTACTGCCAACTTAGGTTATTAAAAACTCCTTGCACTCAAGAACGCGCAAGGGCCCCCCCTACTACAAGAAAAATTGTAACCTAACCCTTTCTTTGAAAACGTTTAGCTAAGGTTTTCTTACAAAACCCTTGTCAGATAACCGTGACTTGATAGAAACTGAAGGGGTCCTTGGGGTGTCCATTTTTCCATAAGTCTAGGGAAAACGCACATGGTAACTATTCCACAAGATTTGTCTTTGTTGTTTACAACTTAACACAAAAAAGCTGCACCCTTTTTTAAAAAAGGGTTTTTGGTTTTAAAGAGAAAAATTTTTTCAAAACAAAAACCCCAGAAGTTTTTGTTGGTTACCTGGGTCAGTGTCACTCCAGTAGAGTTTAAAAGTAATTTTAAGACCCCCCACAAAACACCCCACGTCGTTATTTCCCCTAGCCCCAAAGAAAAAGCTGACCTTTGTACTTTTGTTCCTTGCCACTTCCTCGATGAAATAAAGCAGAAAAATTTAAATTTTTGCTGTTTTTAAGCATAGAAAAACAAAGTCCCCCTATCTTTACTTTTGGTAATAAAGTGGGAGCAGGGTTTTCCTTAATTGTTTTTGTAAGGTAAGAGATAAATTTTCTTTTATTAAGCTAAAACTTTGCAACACTGCAAGGAGGTTGGTCGGGGGGCCCAAACCCCGTCCCATACTCATCCCGCATCGCTAACAAAATTTCTTTTTGTAGCAGAAAAAAAAGCTTGCCCCCCTTTTGAGAGGGGTGGGCCTCAGGGATGAAAGGGCTTAAAGGGGCTGAAGGGGGGATACCCCCCCCCTGGAGGGAAAAAATTTTCCCCCAGTCATCATATGCGGGAAACCCGCCCTTTTTTATTTTTATTGCCAGTTTGTTTAGAAAAAAAATTTAAATTTTAAAAAAAAGAAATATAAAAAATCCCATATGAAAAAAAGCCCTGTTATCATAAAATTTATTTACTTTAGAAAAAACTCTTTTTTCAAAAGCACTTTTTGTTAAAATTGTAATTTAAAGTGGGGCAAATTTTTTAAAGTTTTTTATTTCTATTTCCATTAAAATCTTTGATTTTCGGGCCATTTAATTTTTAGTCTTCCGAGCCATGTTTCGGACGTACCCTGTATAAAACATGTACTGTATATTCAATAAAAAAGTGGCTTAAAATCAAGCAGGGGGAAAGTGGTAGGGCCCCCCATGTGAGAGAAGGGGGTCTGTGTGATCGTGTGCACGTAAAAAAAAAAAATCCTGCCCGCACACGTGCCAAAAAAGAAAAAAAACCCGATTTGGGGTTTTTTTTTATTAAAACACCGAATTTGAGGGTAAATTTTCATTTTTTTTTTATGGTTGTAAAATCTCGTTTTTTGTCATCTCTTTTGATAGAAAAGAAAAACCCTATTACAGAAATTTGTAGTGTTTTGATTAAATTTTTTAAAGACCAAAAAAGGCCTTGAAATTGACTCAAAAATAGCGGAAATGTTCGATTTTTTCCAAGTTCAAAGTAAAAAAATAAAACCCCAAAGGGCCAATACACGTCAACGGGGGGGTCTAAATTTTTCTTTCAATGTGCACTAATTTTTATTTTTTACCCTTTTTAAATTTTTGCAGTAGGCTGCATAAAAGTAAATTCCCCCTAATTTTTTGTGAATAAAAAACCCAAAAAAAAAGCAAGAGTAATAAAAGAGGGGCCTGGAAAACTTTACTAATGAAAAAAGGGTAAAGTTATTTTGTGCCAAGAATGTTTTGCAATTTTTTATTTTTGGGGGCCCTATTTTAAAATTAGCATCTTTTTTAAAAAAGTGTAAAAATTTGGGCCCAAAAAGCCCAAATTTTTGAAACCCCCTTTTTTGGGCAAATTAAAAATTTGGGAAATGGGCCGTTTCTTGTGCTTAAATTTTATAGAAAAAAATGGAGTTCTAAAGAAATGCTATGGTTTTTGGGCGATTTGGGAAAAATGGAAATTGGCCAAAAAAAGGGTCAAAAATTTACGAAAACAAATGATGCCTTTTGTATCACCCAAAAATGTTTAAAAATTCGAGGAGCGTAATTCTGTAAAGTTTTTCTAAAAAAAAATTTTATACTTTTTTTTTTCTTTTGCATTTGGGGAAAAAATTTTTCTATTTATTTTTATAAGAATTTTTTCCTTTTTTTTTTTCCAAAAAGAAGAAGTTTCAGAAAGGGGCTTGTGACAGTCAAAGGTTTAATACTCTGGAAATTTCATAATCATTTTATTTTTACCAGTATTCATAAAATTTTGTTATATGAATTATCTATAATTCATATAATAAGTTATGTATTTATCAGTATTGAATTCTACCATCCTTTGTTTTACTTCATGTGCTCAATTTATCTAATTTTTTGTGTACAATTTTTTAGTCATATTTATTTACTCCTTTTGCATAAGATTTTTGCATCATCCACAAACATATTCTTGTGGGACCTCACTAACAACAACACTCATGGTCTTTGTGGGACCTCACTAACAACACTCACTGGTCTTTGTGGGACCTCACTAACAACAACACTCACTGGTCTTTGTGGGGCCTCACTAACAACACTCACTGGTCTTTGTGGGACCTCACTAACAACACTCACTGGTCTTTGTGGGACCTCACTAACAACAATACTCACTGGTCTTTGTGGGACCTCACTAACAACAATACTCACTGGTCTTTGTGGGACCTCGCTAACAACAATACTCACTGGTCTTTGTTGGACCTCACTAACAACAACACTCAATGGTCTTTGTGGGACCTCGCTAACAATAATACTCACTGGTCTTTGTGGGACCTCGCTAACAACAATACTCACTGGTCTTTGTGGGACCTCACTAACAACAATACCCTCTGGTCTTTGTGGACCTCACTAACAATAACACTCACTGGTCTTTGTGGGACCTCACTAATAACAACATTCACTGGTCTTTGTGGGACCTCACAAACAACAATACTCACTGGTCTTTGTGGACCTCACTAACAATAACACTCACTGGTCTTTGTGGGACCTCACTAACAACAACACCCCAGTATCATTCATTTTTTTTTTTTTTTAATCAGAAATCTCTCCTCGCAATAATGATTTCCTGTTTCCTCATCTGAATCATACGTTGCTGCATAAACCATTTCTGGTAAAACCAGTTCACTATTATCGTGATGATTCCAATGATTACACATGTGCCAACAATGATAGGAGGAAGACTGTTCTGCTGAGGTAGTCACTAGTGGGGTCCCACAAGCGTTAGTGCTGGCCCCAACAACGTTCCTAATAAAATAGTAAACAGAAAAATGAAATAAAATTTGTAAATCTTTATGGATATAAGAGTGTTTAATTCAAAGAGAAAACAGTGCAAAGGGTCTTGTTTAACCCTTTCAGGGTCCAAGGCCAAAATCTGAAGTGGTGCTCCAGTGTCCAAGAAATTTTGAAAAAAAAAAAAATGATTTTTTCTTACAGAATTAAAGAGCATATTTTTGTGAAGGTAATAAGACAAAAAAAAAATCTGATCAGTACTTACCGAGATACAGTGCCAAGAAGTTTGTCAAAAATGATGTGGTGGCGGCAACATCGACGAATTCCACATACGCGCATTACATTATTTTGTAGTTTTAGTTGTTTTTTCTTTTCTTTTCCAATTTTTTTCTATTCCTACTAACATTTGGGGCCTGAGAGACCAATACTGTATATAATGTATATATATAAACTCACTGTATTGAACACAATAACCGCACTAAAGTTATTATCATATTATTGTTACCACTTTTGTTTATTACAATATACATGCACAAATCTTGTATAATACTAATGTTCTATCATATATTTACATATTTACAATCACTGGACATGGTTTTAAAATTGCTGGAGCTTGTGGAACTCCTTGAAACAAGGCACCATGCACAGAGGCACCTTACATTCCTCACACATAAACCGAGTGTCTTTGCGTCTTTGTTGCCATCGTTTTGTTTGTGCACAGACAATGCATCTCTTCTGAGCAAATTTCTTCTTAGTTGAAGGAAGCTGTATTATGAAATGATCACCTTCTCTCCTCAAACGCTTGGGTATATCCTGAGTAATTCGAGGACCATGTTGTATAGCAGGTGTTGTTACCTGGTACTTCATTACAGTGGACCCCCGCATAACGATGGCATCGCATAGCGATTTTTCCGCATAACGATTACTTTTATCGCAAAATTTTTGCCCCGCATACCGATTAAAAACCCGCATACCGATTTTCGTCCGAGACGCGTCCAATGTGCCCTCAGCCAGCCTCACATGTGCCGCTCCGTCCCATTGTTTACCAGCCAGCCTCCGCGGTAACATCCAAGCATACACTCGGAATATTTCGTATTATTACAGTATTTTCGGTGCTGTTTCTGGAAAATAAGTGACCATGGGCCCCAAGAAAGCTTCTAGTGCCAACCCTACACCTCAAAGGGTAAGAATTACTATAGAGATGAAGAAAGAGATAATTGATAAGTATGAAAGTGGAGTGCGTATAGCCGACCTAGTCAAGCTGTACAAGAAACCCCAATCAACCATCGCTACTATTGTGGGCACCAGAAAGACAATCAAGGAAGCTGTTCTTGCCAAAGGTTCAACTGTGTTTTCGAAACAAAGATCGCAATTGATGGAAGATGTTGAGAGACTCTTATTGGTGTGGATAAATGAAAAACAGATAGCAGGAGATAGCGTCTCTCAAGCGATCATATGTGAAAAGGCTAGGAAGTTGCATGAGGATTTAATTAAAAAAATGCCTGCAACTAGTGATGATGTGAGTGAATTTAAGGCCAGCAAAGGTTGGTTTGAGAGATTTAAGAAGCGTAGTGGCATCCATAGTGTGATAAGGCATGGTGAGGCTGCCAGTTCGGACCACAAAGCGGCTGAAAATATGTGCAGGAATTCAAGGAGTACATAGAAACTGAAGGACTGAAACCTGAACAAGTGTTTAATTGTGATGAAACAGGCCTGTTCTGGAAGAAAATGCCAAGCAGGACCTACATTACTCAGGAGGAAAAGGCACTCCCAGGACATAAGCCTATGAAAGACAGGCTTACTTTGTTGATGTGTGCCAATGCTACTGGTGATTGCAAAGTGAAGCCTTTATTAGTGTATCACTCTGAAACTCCCAGAGCGTTCAGGCAAAAGAATGTCCTCAAGGATAATTTGTGTGTGCTGTGGAGGGCAAACAGTAAGGCATGGGTCACTAGGGAATTTTTCTATAACTGGTTACACCATGCATTTGCCCCCAATGTGAAAAATTACCTAACTGAAAAGAAATTAGAACTTAAGTGCCTCCTGGTGTTAGACAATGCCCCTGGTCATCCTACAGACGTGGGGACATGAGCTTCATTAAGGTGAAGTTTTTGCCTCCTAATACCACTCCTCTCCTGCAGCCCATGGACCAGCAGGTTATTTCCAACTTCAAGAAACTGTACACAAAAGCTCTGTTTGAAAGGTGCTTTGTAATGACCTCAGAAACTCAACTGACTCTAAGAGAGTTTTGGAGAGATCACTTTAATATCCTCAATTGTGTAAACCTTATAGGTAAGGCTTGGGAGGAAGTGACAAAGAGGACCTTGAACTCTGCTTGGAAGAAACTGTGGCCAGAATGTGTAGACAAAAGGGATTTTGAAGGGTTTGAGGCTAACCCTGAGAATCCTGTGCCAGTTGAGGAATCCATTGTGGCATTGGGAAAGTCCTTGGGGTTGGAGGTTAGTGGGAGGATGTGGAAGAGTTGGTGGAGGAGGACAATGAAGAACTAACCACTGATGAGCTGCTAGATCAACTTCAAGAGCAAGAGGCCACACCTGAGGAAATTGCTTCGGAGGAGGGGAGAGAGAAATTGAAGAAGTTGCCTACTTCAAAGATTAAGGAAATCTGTGCAAAGTGGCTTGAAGTGCAAACCTTCATGGATGAAAATCACCCTCACACAGCTATTGCAAGCCGTGCTGGTGATTATTACACTGACAATGTTGTGAAACACTTTAGCAAGTCATAAAGGAACGAGAGGTACAGGCCACTATGGACAGATATCTTGTGCGAAAGAAGTCCAGTGACTCTGAAGCTGGCCCTAGTGGCATTAAAAGAAGAAGGGAAGTAACACCCAGAAAAGGACTTACTACCTCAAGTCCTAATGGAAGGGGATTCCCCTTCTAAACACTAACACACTCTCTCCCCTCCTCCCATCCCATCAATCATCACCAGATCTTCAATAAAAGTAAGTGTCATTTAATTGTGCATGCCTTTTTCAGTTTGTGTGTATTAAAATTAACATTTCATGTGGTAAAAAAAATTTTTTTTCATACTTTTGGGCGTCTTGCACGGATTAATTTTATTTCCATTATTTCTTATGGGGAAAATTCATTCGCATAACGATTATTTCGCATAACGATGAGCCCTCTTGCACGGATTAAAATCGTTAACCGGGGGTCCACTGTATGAGTTGTCTGACAACAGACAAACAAAATTCACCATACGGTGGTCTGTTGCCAGTCTTTATTTGGTACATATTATATGCATTGAGCATTGAAATGTCCATGAGATGGAAGAAAAGTTTCATGTACCACTTGTAACTCTTAGGAACACAGTCAACAAAACCAATCTGCATGTCACACTTGTCAACCAAGCGCATGTTTTGTGTATAATCAATCGCTGACACTGGTTTTCCAATACGTTCATTAGTCACTCGATCAACTTTGCCACTGTCTTGCATTTCATTACGGTGAATGGTTGTCAACAATGTGACATCTCGTTTGTCATGCCACCGTAATGCCATGATGTCATTGGCAGTAAACACCTGCACGTCATCACCACGAGCACCTGCGTTGAGCCTGGGCATATGTTTACGATTAGATCGCACTGTGCCACACACATCTGTCTTGTTCACTCGCATGAAATCACTGAGTAATGGGCTTGTGTACCAGTTATCGGTATATAATGTATGCCCCTTACCAAGATAAGGTGCCATCATGTTTCTTACTACGTCACCTGAGATACCCAATAACATCTTGGTATCTTTCAATGTTTTACTTCCCGTGTATACAACAATATCCAACACCAGGCCACTGTCACAATCACAGAGTACAAACAGTTTTATACCAAAGCGTTTCCTCTTGCTCGGTATATACTGCTTGAATGACAGTCTACCTTTGAACAAAATCAAAGACTCATCAATTACAAGATTCTTGAATGGATAAAAGTATATGCTGAACTTTTGTTTGAGATACATGAAAACATTTCTAATCTTGTATAACCTGTCACTTCTGTCAGGCCTGGTTTTGTCAGAGAAGTGCAACATACGTAAGAGTAAGATAAACCTGTTCACTGGTATGATTTCACTGAAGACCGGGGTAGAAATTAGCGGATCTGTGGACCAGTATGCTTTTATATTATGCTTATAGACGTCTGGCATAAGCATTATTGTTGCAAAAAGCAAATACATTTCTGCAACAGTCGTCTCTTTCCACCTGTGTAGTCTTGACTGTGGTGATAAGATCGTATTTGCCATGGTGTACTCAAAATACTTATTACTTTCCCTGACAATAATTTCCATCATTGGCTGGTCAAAGAATAATTCAAAGAATTCCAGTTCATTGGCCGTGGTTCCAAGGGGACAAGTAGGTAGAATTCCACTTTGAGAATCATCAAAGTGGTGAGGCTTGGGAACAAAATTGGGATTTTGCTGCCAATCCCACATACGGTTTGCTGGTGGATACTGGACATCATAGGCTGGTTGTGCGGGTGGTTGTGGTTGTGGTTGTGGTGGGCTGGTGGCTGGCGCTCCGCTTTGTCCTTGAACTGACGAGTCAGCAGCGTGGGTCCCAGCGTGGCCTGGTGAGTCACGCATGGCGGTGCCACTACCATCACCACTAACACCATCCACTGATGCCTGTGGTCTATCCATGCCAAGTGTAGCCACATCATCCTCACTATCACTACCTAAAACTGGTGTTGGGCCACGGGATGTACTCCGGGATGTACTCCGTCCCCTGGGCACAGCATAGGGTACACTACCCGAGCGCATGCGGCGGCGAACATACCGACACTTCACTGGTGAATATGATTCCTCACTATCACTACTCGATTGATCGTCGAGCGCAATAAAATCACAGTCCACGTCACTATCATCATCATTACTGAAGTCAGAGACCTGGCCACGCGAAAATATTAGTTTTCTCTTGCGATGAGGAACAACCGACCGTGAGTCACGAGTGCCCACACCAGAGGTAGAAGGTTGAGGATCGTCAGGGTTTTCTGCACTATTATCGATATCCTGGTCATTCTTTTCGGTCACTAACTGATCAAAGCCGTAGAATTCGTCTTCATTTCCACTTCCATCAGTGTCAGAACTATCAGATAGGAAGAGGAGAGTCCCAGTTTTCCGGGGAGTGAGAGCTGACTTGCGACGAGGCATGGTGAACAAGGGTAACTGAGCCGGCGTTCCCACAATGCTATGCGGGCGCCTAGATTTTTTGTTTATGGCGCACACCCACCACGCAGACCCATTCTCTCACATGTAGGCCTATGAGCGTTTTCGCGCTAAATTTGATGGCGCTAGAATTTTGGCGTTGATCTACGGTTTGGACACTCAACGTAAAGCCGTTGATCAACGGGACGGACCCTGAAAGGGTTAAATTAAGCAAAGGAAATGATAAATGGACAGTGTTATTTGGGAATAAATTCCAAACAAAAAAAATAACTCCTGTAGTTCAATTGCTAGCTCACTCAGTTCACACACTGAGGTCCAGAGTTCAGATCTCCTCCGGTACGGCTGGAAAACATTAGGGACATGTTTCCATAAGAAACTTGCTGTTCCTGTTCACCCATCAGTATAAAATGGGTACCTGGGTGTTAGTCGACTGGTGTGGGTCGCATCCTGGAACAAAACTGACCTGATTTGCCCGAAATGTTCAGCATAACAGGAGCTGTCTATATAGTAGTTTATATGTCAGCTAGGCCTGTATACCTTGTACATGTATGTGTAGAAATAAAGATGTTATTATTATTGGGGAGGAGGGTGCTGTTCTACTTGTTTGGGAAAATTTCTCCTGGAGAGAGAACATCGTATGATGACCCACTCAGTGGAGTTTTTGGTCATGTAACCAAAGGCCTTCCTCAGACTTGCCAGTCCATTATGTAAATAATATACAGTATCACATCATAAGATTTGTATCTTTTTGAACACTGGTCATCTCCCACCTAGGTAGGGTGACCCAGCAGGTAGGAAATGCATTCCCTGTCATTCATTCAGTCAGTCACTGTCTTGCCAGAAGAGGTACTAGGACAGTTTTCTTCTCGAGTAGAGTGGTAGCTTGGAATGAATTACAAGAGGATATAGCAAGCTCTTGAACCCTTAAACTGTCCAAACGTAGATCTATGTTTCCGTGTGTAGTGCTCCAAACGTAGCTCTACTTTTTTTATTTTTTACATAAAGCATATAAAATAGAAAGTTCGGAGCGCTATGCACGTGAATGTAGATCTACGTTTGGACAGTTTAAGGGTTAATCACTGGAAATTTTAAAAAATTATACGATGAGCAAATTATTGAAGATGTGACATCACGAGCATGGCTCTGCACCTGTAGCTACAAACAGTTATTTACAGATAAGTGATTATATTTCAGACTGCTAAAATCTCAAGAATATCTGATGTGCAGGGAGACATTGGGGCAATTAGAAACAAACTTTTGCCCAATATTCTCCAGAGTACGATACAGAAACAGGCTGATATAGCTTTCAGTGTATGGATGGTGAAATACTAAACAAAAATTGGATTATTAAAAGCAAAATTACTGATATACATTATGAAGAAATACTGAAAACACTGAATATGCTCAATTTGGAAAACGTGTAAATTTGAAAACAGGAAGAAATGTGACAACTACCCACACATAAATTTGAAAAGCAAAAGTAAATTTGTTAACGACATACATGTAAATTCATAGAAAGTTGTATTGGGAAGCTGCCCCAGTACAAGAAGTTGCCATAATTTCAAACTGAAAAAAAAAAGGCAGTAAAATAACCCAATGCAGAAGCATTTCTTTAGAACGAACTTTAGTTGGAGGGAGTTAACACTGAAATTACAGGAAACTTTAGCAAATTATGTGACTAATTACAGAAAGTATGTACTACTGAAGCATGGGTGATGAATGTTGCAGCGAGGAGAAGGCTGGAGGCAGTGGAGATGTCATGTCTGAGGGCAATGTGTGGTGTGAATATAATGCAGAGAATTCGTAGTTTGGAAGTTAGGAGGAGGTGCGGGATTACCAAAACTGTTGTCCAGAGGGCTGAGGAAGGGTTGTTGAGGTGGTTCGGACATGTAGAGAGAATGGAGCGAAACAGAATGACTTCAAGAGTGTATCAGTCTGTAGTGAAAGGAAGGCGGGGTAGGGGTCGGCCTAGGAAAGGTTGGAGGGAGGGGGTAAAGGAGGTTTTGTGTGCGAGGGGCTTGGACTTCCAGCAGGTATGCATGAGCGTGTTTGATAGGAGTGAATGGAGACGAATGGTTTTTATACTTGACGTGCTGTTGGAGTGTGAGCAAAGTAACATTTATGAAGGGGTTCAGGGAAACCGGCAGGCCGGACTTGAGTCCTGGAGATGGGAAGTACAGTGCCTGCACTCTGAAGGAGGTGTGTTAATGTTGCAGTTTAAAAACTGTAGTGTAAAGCACCCTTCTGGCAAGACAGTGATGGAGTGAATGATGGTGAAAGTTTTTCTTTTTCGGGCCACCCTGCCTTGGTGGGAATCGGCCAGTGTGATAATAAAAAAAAATAAAAAAAAAATATGTACTACTGTAACTACTGATGACTGGACATCACGGACATATAATTACATGTACAGGTTGGCCATCACTAATCCAGCAGTCAGTAATCTGGCACTAATTTCGGCTAGCATAACTTCAAATTCCCGGGGTCACCACACCAACCTGCCACAACTGTTTGGTGGCACTACTTGCTGCATAAGTCATTCCAATTTCATTTTCTCAATTTATTGTTTTAATCTGCTCACTTTTAGCCCTAGCCATGATTCCAACGAATGAAAGAAATGCTTCTCATTGTATAAAGCACATACAGCATACATTGTTCATAAAAGGTAAGGTGGCTTTGAAGCCACTGTTGGTTGCCATGAGCTCAGCTCATTCATATAAGCTGTGACTGGTAAATTTGGCCCTACATATGAGAGAATAGGTCTGTGGTAAGTGTGCACTATATAAAAAAAAATCCTACAGCACGGAGTGCATAATGAGAGAAAAAAGGCAGCTGTGCTTTTGGTGTAAAACAGCAGTTTTGCTGTGTATTTTCGTATGGTTTATATGGTTGTACGTATTCTCATTTTTATGGTGTCATTTGATAGAATGGAAGATATATCACAGAAATAGGTAGACAAATGACGTCACCATCAAATACATGTCCAACTGGCCAGTCTAAAATGCAGTCATGAATGGGTTGACATTATTTATGCAATTATTGCAATAATGTAGTAGTCTACATAACAGTAAGTCTTCTATTTTTTGTGTGAATAAAAATTCAAAATGAAAAGCTAGCATAATATAAGAGAGGCCTGGAGACGTGACTAATGAACAGAGAAAATGTTATTTTAGTGTTGGGAATGTCTGAGTTCTTTATTCCGGACCTTACTTTGAAATTGGCATCTTTTGAAATTTGTGTGAAAGTGGCCAAATTGCCAATTTCTGACCACTTTATTGGGTAGTTGAAATAGGTGAATGGGCAGTTTCTTGTACTCAATCGACAGAATAGAAGGAATATAACTATGAGTTTTGTAGACATGAACAATGGAATAGGCCAAAAATAAGGTGTAAAGTGGGTGAATTTGCCAATGCTTAAACATCGCTGTTGGGTTAAATGTATTCTAACCTAACCATTCCGTAATTCGGCAAAATCACTAATCCGGCACCCTACAGGTCCCAGTGATGCCGGATTAGTGATGGCCAACCTGTACTACTGTAATTTTAGAAGGCTGGACACAGTACCCATGTAAACTATTATAATTATAGAAGACTGGATAACATAAGTACGGTAGACCGTCATTTAACACGGTAGTTACATTCCTGAAAACACCGTGTTAGGTAAAACCGTGTTAGACAAACTGAAGAACTTATGGAAAAAATAGGGTTACATTCCTGTTAGCCTCCAAAAAGCCAAGCAACTTTTTTTTAAAGCAACTGATCTTACAAAAATAAAAGTGCATATGTAATTGTAGTTCATTGTCGTGATATGTTACTGCTTAAGACTACAAATGCAAAAGAAATAATAGTATTTCTTACCTTAAATTGTGGGTAATGATGTTTGTGGATGATTGCGAAGAGTGGATATGCATGGTGTGACCCTACTGGTCTGAGGTGGATGGTTGTTGGTTGTCTGCAGAAGTGGATGGTAGAGGTTCTGGTACTAAAGTCCATGGTTTTATTGGAGTGTGCATAAATTCTGTAATGGATCTCGGGGCTCTTTTACCCAGCAGTACATTATACAGCTGACAATATGGCATCATCAGCTGGTCTAGACCCTGTTTCAAAGCGCTGCTTCTAGATTTGTCTGGGCCCTCTTCACTGAAAAAGTCTGTAACTTTACCAATATTATGGAAGTGCTCACGTAACTGCTGCAATGTTAACTGTTTTTCTGCATGTTCTTCTTCATCTTCTTCTGTTATCTGGCTGCCTTGTATCTGTGCATCGAGCTCTGCCAACATTTCCTCTGAACTCCTGTCTTCATCATCATCATTATCTTCTAAGAACTCATTCACATCTTCAAAACCATCACCTGGTAATCTCCTTGCCACCTGAACAATTTCCTGAACCTGACTCTCAAGCAAGGGAAAACCAGTCAAAGAATTAACTACAGAAGGCCATAACTTTCCCCAGCCTACATTTAATGTTGATTAGGGTACTTTATTCCATGCACTTCTAGCATAGCTGATGGCATCTGAAATGTTAAATTTATTCCAGAAGCTTGGTACTGCCAAGTTGGAGTCAGAGTTCATTGATGCAACTAGTTTTTTCATAACTTTTTTTTGTATAGTTTCACTTGAATGGCTTAATAACTCCCCAATCCAGTGGTTGAATTAGGGATGTTGTATTTGGAGGTAACAATACAACTTTTATATGTGAGGTCACATCCAGCAACCATGGCACCTACTGGGTGCCATGATTACTTGGCAGATTTAAGATATGGCAATTAAAATATGTATCTGAACAAATACAGCGAGCTCCTAGCAGAGGTTCATCCAACACGCGTATGAACCAGGCTGGGAGGGTGGCTGGGGATGGCGACCATGTGGTCAAAATTTTTTCCCCTCCCGTAGACTGAACCATGTTAAGTTAATTTTATGAAGTGTATAAAATTGTTCAGCAGTTGTTCAATCGTGCTATAACCAAAACGTGGCAAATGATGGTCTGCTGTATAAAATTACTGAAATTACAAATAAGTACATATAACTACACACAGAACTAAGATATAATCATCTCATTCAAACTGTGCTCATTCCTGCATTCTTCATTGAATGAATTTATATACAGCCTCTCCTCACTTAACGACAGAGTTCCATTCCTATGACCACATTGGTAAACGAATTCGTCGCTAGTGAGGAGCAAACTGCATATAATGGTAGTGGGTTTGTGTCAACCATGTTTGATATTGTTTTAATGTCACCTTTGCACCATTTATAACATTTTTTGTATACTTCTAAATGTTTATACAGTAGTATACAGCCTCTCTTCCATAGCGAAGTACGTACTCGTTTACCAACGTCTCAGACTTACAACGGTCTCTTTGACCAGTATTCATACCTAAATAATGTATATTAAAGCTGATTTCCTCTATTCTGTTTATTTAGTATCCAGTACACTACTGTATAAACATTTAAAAATATACCAGAAATGTTATAAATGGTGCAAAGGTGACATTAAAACAATATCAAAGATGGTTGACACAAACTACCATTATAGTATGCTCCTCATGTAGTGACAAATTCGTTTAACGACATGGTCTCAGGAACGGAACTCCGTCGTTCCGTGAGGAGAGGCTGTACTGTATATTGTAATAAGCAGAATAGAGGAAATCAGCTCTAATATACATAATTTAGGTAAACCATACCACGGGCGGGGATAGAACCCGCGATCAGAGAGTCTAAAAATTCCAGACCGTTGCGTTAGCCACTGGACCAGCTAGCCACAATAAGATTCGTCCAACTAGGTACACCTTCCATCCGACTTACGACCGAGTTCGGTTCCGAGAAACCGGTCGTAAGTCGAAATGGTCGTAAGTCGAACTTTACTACTGAATATCAACAAAACACTTTTGTAATGACTTTATTTTATTGTTTTATTTTGGTATTTCATGTTTTACTTTACTTTTTATGCTGTTAGTACTGCATTTTATACTGTAAGGTTTAGGATAAACATTGTGTACTACACAAATAGTTGTTTATTTCCCAGAAATTTGGCATAAAAAACACAGTTGTAAGTCGAGTGGTCGTAAGTCGAGCAGGTCGTAAGTCGGATGGTAGGTGTATATTTCTACACCATAGGAAGGTTAGCATAGGCACCACTGTGACCGCAAATGCAAGTTTTTACAGACGAATCTCCAGCTAGCATGGCCATGATGAACTCTAGCTCAAGTCCCCTCAAACCCGTCAACATGACTCACGAAGTTGTAAAGACACGATTGCAAACAAACCATACCACGGGCGGTTTTACAAACGAATCTCCAGCTAGCCTATGCTAACCTTCCTATGGTGTAGAAATATACCTAGTTGGACGAATCTTATTGTGGCTAGCTGGTCCAGTGGCTAACGCGGCGGTCTGGAGTTTTGACTCTCTCTGATCGCGGGTTCTATCCCCGCCCATGGTATGGTTTGTTTGCAATCATGTCATTACAATTTTTTGAGTCATGTTGACGGCTTTGAGGGGACTTGAGCTAGAGTTTGTCACGGCCACACTAGCTGGAGAATCGTCTGTAAAAACTTGCATTTGTAGTCACAGTGGTGCCTACGCTAACCTTCCTATGGTGTAGAAATATACCTAGTTGGACGAATCTTATTGTGGCTAGCTGGTCCAGTGGCAAATGTGATGGTCTGGAGTTTTTGAGACTCTGATCGCGGGTTCTATCCCCGCGTGTGGTATGGTTTGTTTGCAATCGTGTCATTACGATTTCGTGAGTCATAATTTAGGTACGCATACTGGTCAGAGAGCCCATCATAAGTCCAAGTCATCGGTAAACAAGTACGTCGGTAAGTGAGAAGAGGCTGTACTGTACTGCAATTTGAAAAAAATATGTTTGGCTTCATATCACAAATCTTGTGAAAGTACAGTACTTGTTGGGGCTGATACTTTATTTGCATTTTATCTTGTATACATTATACAGTATTAGCAGACTATAGGAACCCTTTTTAATATGTACACTATGTAAATTTTAATTTCAGTTACCCATAATGTGTTAGGGATGTGTATAATAAAATTGATTCAATAACTGCTCTTATGAAATTTTTTATGTGTGAATTCTTTAAAGTGTGTGATACTCACATATACATTATATCTGTGCAATGTTACACATTCCCAGTTAGATGTTTCTTGCGAAAAAAAAAAATCACAAACAACTTCACTTTGTAGCGAAAACTTCAACAACGTTTTGGTCCATGCTGGGCCGTTATCTGGCCACAACTGTCTTGACTTAAGAGGCACGTAAGTTCTCCCATCTTCTAATAACATGTTCATTTTTCCACTATAATCTACCTCATCCATAATTACTATTGCATTTGCTTTGTCTGTTTCATAAGGTGAAGTCTAGGATCTTTCTTTAATTCATGGTATAACTTAACAAATTTTTGATGATAGTGGTGTAGAAATCTGAGCTTCGCTCAGATCTCCACAGCACAATTGTCTTCAAAAATTTGTTAAGTTGTACCATGAATTAAAGAAAGATCCTAAACCTCACCTTATGAAACAGACAAAGCAAAGGTGATATGAATTATGGACAAGGTAGATTATAGTGGAAAATGAACATGTTATTAGAAGATGGGAGAACGTATTACATGCTTCTTAATAATGGCGCAGGAAGGACTGAAGCATTAAAAGTTTCCTCTCCAGTGTCGAGTTATATTTGTAAATTGTTCCAGCCATGATACTGTGCCTTTTATTTTTCTTGCAAAACTAATTAAACAGTACAAGCTGTACATTTCTAGTTACCAAGACTGTACTAGAAGTGCTCACTTTTTGCGTTAAACTAATGCTGGGGTTTCCTCTTTTACTTCAGACCATGCACTTGATGTCTGCTCCAACACTAGGTCACACACACACACCACATGTCTACTGTAATTTTAGACCACACACATGATGTGTATAATCTAGGTCACACATCTGATGTCCACTCCAACTATATTTTAAATATTTAATCTGTATTCTTATAGTCACAGATTATTATAACAGCAAGACTTCAGCCTAGTCATGATCACTTGCTTCCTTTAAAAGCATTACATCTTCTTTGAATTTCATATTTACATTGTCTAACCATTTTAACTTCTTTAGAAAAAGTTGCATTAAACACCTAACCTTTGACTTAGTTGTGCTTTAGCTTTTTTCTACCAATTAACAGTCTCTTACATTACATTTCCTTGTGCGTGATTCTTCTTATGCTCTGTTTTTTAATAAATTCCTTATATAAACTATAAACAAAGGATCTGTATCTTTCTGATGCATTAAAACTTAATTTTCACCAGGAAAAAATCATTTCCAAAAAGAAGGCCACCAAAAGTTTGGGTTGAGCAGCTATCCACAAGGAATATCCCAGAGGACCTAAACAGTTCTGGATATCCTCTTTAAGCAGCCAGCATCATTTGCTGCGTCTTCTAATCTTTGTTAAACTGCAGGTGCACACTCAACACTACAAGTACAAATCCACAAAGAATCGCGACGAGGAATTGAAAGCGGCCATGGAAGCCACTGCCGGTGCTCTGGATCCCAATGCAGAAGTGGTGGAAGACGAGGTCGAAAAGCTCTCTGACGAGGCCAATGAGTACAGGAACTGGTGCAAGCTGATGGAGCTCAATGCCATGAAGAACATTGGTGTCAACTCTAACACCCCTCCTTCAGAGGAAAAGAAGAAAATTGGAACTTCCAGTTAGTGTTGGTTGTGGGTGTTAGGCAGTGTTTTGAATGCATGCTTGGAGAAGGAGCTTATTGGTGGTACTAGTGGAGGAGCACACAGCCATGACACAGTCCTCAGTCCAAGTTAGACATTAACGTGTGTATGTGTGGTTCGCCAACCCTCAGGAAGGGACTTCTCTTGTGTTCATTGTGACATGGAAAATATATTCTAAGGGTTCCTTTCGTATGCTGAGGCAGAAATGTGAGTATTCTAGAAAGAATGTATAGTGTTTAGTTGCACCCCTTTAGAAAATGTGAGAAAATTTGCTAGAGGTACATAATATTTAGAAAAAAAATTATTTCATCTTTTTGAAACAGGAAGAGCAATAATGATAGTATAAATGTGGTAAGTTAAAATACAGGGCAGTTAACTACCTTGAAAGCCTACTTAGAATACAGTAAAAAAAATGGTTACTGTTTGAGTTACTGTATAAATGAAAAAAAGGAAATTATAAATGATAATCTTAAATCAAGATATATTGGTGCGATAATTATAAGTTAGTATATGAATCAAGTGTTCAGTGTATCTTCATGTAGTGCAACAGAGAAAGCAAAGCTAACCAGGGATGAAATAGAACTTAATACTATCACTGGACTGTCTGCCTTTGTACCTCTGAGTGCCATAGAACTGTGATTGTGGTGCAGATCTCGGTGCATGAGTCCATTGTGGACTTAAAAAAAAAACATTCTCAAGGCAGGGGTTGATGTTTTATATACAGCACAGGAATCTCAGTAAGGTCCACCATGCTCGTCTCCAAGACAAATGTGTGGGTGACTTCATGTTTATAGCAGCTTCATATCACATGTTTGTACATAATGACAGTGTGTGAGTAGTTAATGTAAGTGACCACCAGTGTTGTGCTTTGTTTGTCTAATTAATTATAGAGATTTAAAGTGTTCAAAGATAGGGACTTTTAACTTAGGTTTTTATTTGTACTTATGATTGTTTTCTACTACAACATAATTTGTGGTTTATAGGCTATTTTTTTTTTTTTTTCTAAAATAGTTGTGAACTGAAAGCATTTACATTTATGCAGGTTTTGTGTATCTGCATATAGCATTTATGAACAGCAGGTAATTTGCTTTTAGATATGTTGCCTAAGCTTATAGCTTCTATTATCTAATGCTAGAGACAAGTGTACAGGTGCAATGTAAGTATCTCGGTGCTGTGCTTCTTGGCTACTGTTGGTTACAGAGCAAACAGGGTGAATTACGTTAGGAGTTAAAGGTTTATCAGGTTAATTTTTATTTCTACAATATTTGATAAGATATTTATTTGCTTAGCTGACAGTTATAGGCAGTGTACACAACCTGTCTTTTCATCCCATAAGTTGATGAATGGTAGTAAATATGGATGAGGCTTGTAGTATGAATGATTTGTTGATGTGAATGCCATTGTTGTTGTCTGTGTGACTGACATATCATTGAGAACATCAAGTGATATGCACATACTCTAGACAGTTTTTTTTTTTTAAACAGAAATTCCACTAAAGGTTCCTAAAAATAATACTTAGGAAAAGATCACCTCAGAACATAGATATGTTATTGTTCCTTTAGTTTTCTGTCATCAGTGGATTTCAGTTGCCCGCTACTCAAGCCATTTTAGTTTACACACTGTTGTCCCTTTTTGCAGTCTTGTATGAGCACTGACTGATCTGTGGCCAGAAATATGCATCTGACATATGGCAGTCTTTTTTTTATTAGCCATTCTTTGATTTTATGAAGTGACAGTTGAGATCAGTGGGCAAGAGAAAATCCAAATAAAAAAAAACCAAAACTAGTATCAATGTACTATGTCACACTGTTCTTCAGGGCAAGGGACATTTCTTGTTCATTCCATATGAAAAGGACATGTCACATGAAACAGTAATACTGGTTCTGTTGAATATTTATTTTTCTTATTGTGAAAATATCATAAGGGTCACTATTTTCAATTTGCTTTAAAGCTAGCTATTCAGTCAATTTAAGGCATACTTTATTCATAAAATTATCCAAATGTTTACTGAAATTTCCACTTTAAAACTATAATCAGGTATCATGATAGGCAGTAAATTTTATTTTTAGAATCAAACCCCTTAGTTTTAAAGCCCGAAACCTACATCAGAATTTGACAATTTAGAACTTTTCCTCTTGAAAATTTACATTTGTAATTACTCTGTGAGAGAAATTCTCTGTTGAACTTATCAGTGATTTACATTTGACTTCCCAGGTGTGAAAATGGAATAACACATCAGCTGGCAAGGTAAACCTTAAATGACATTATTTCTTTAGTTTTAACATCAGAAGTACAGTATAAAGAATAAAAGTTTATCTCGTGCTACATTTCCATGACTGGTTTTGAGAGAGCTTCTAATTCTGCAACAACCCTTTCTGAGCCCAGATTTTCCTGTTGACTTCATGAAGATGTTGGCTCTACTTCATGAAAACTTCAGCTCCTCTTCTGAAAGTATTTCTTGTACCTGTTTGTAGAAGAATCTTCAACTACAGTTATTGACACTCAATTCTCTAATTTTTCTTAGGACATCTTTGCATTTTTTTTTACTGGATTTCTATACTTCTCTCTTTATCTCTCACTCTAGTGAGAGTGGTTGTAGCAGTGTGTGTACTAGAGACCTGGCCACTACTCTCTAGAGTACATTCCAGGTCCTTTGAGTTGTTCCTGGTTGTAAAGATATTTTATTGATTCCAGCTTGAGCTTGGTCTTGGATGGGCCTAAATATTTAAACTTTCTTCACCGAATTGTGGGTTAATAGTGAATTGCTCAAGCCATAGTACAGGATTGTGACTTGTATTTGGCATAAATGCAGAGGAGTTAATCATTGTTTTGAAGATTATATCTTGTGGAAGGCCCAATGAACCCTAATGGAAAAAGAAGCAACACTGCTTGAATTTCTTGAGATAGCTGAGGTTAATAATCCAGTAATCAAAATGAAGTAGTCATATTCTTGGCAGTGAAAGTGTCTGCCTCAATCTGCAGTTAACCTTCCTATTCATCATTTGTATGTTAACCTGAAACCGGGGAAAAACATATGGAATATTTATCCTGTTTAGCATCTTTTAAATTACTAGAGGTTTATATGTGTATTCTCAGAAGCAATACAAAAGCAACATATATTTGTGTAAGTAAGTCATCATTGCATCATTGAGAGAATCATTCATTCTGCGTTGACTACATAATATCAGAGTTATTAGTTAACTTTTTTTTTTTTTTTTTTTTTTTTTTTTTTACAAGTCGGCCGTCTTCCACCGAGGCAGGGTGACCCAAAAAAGAAAGAAAATCCCCAAAGAGAAAATACTTTCATCATCATTCAACACTTTCACCTCATTCACACATAATCACTGTTTTTACAGAGGTGCTCAGAACACAACAGTTTAGAAGCATATACCTATAAAGATACACAACATATCCCTCTAAACTGCTAATATCCTGAACCCCTCCTTTAAAGTGCAGGCATTGTACAGTACTTCCCATTTCCAGGACTCAAGTCTGGCTATATAAAAATAACCTGTTTCCCTGAATCCCTTTACTAAATATTACCCTGCTCACACTCCAACAGATCGTCAGGTCCCAGATACCATCCGTCTCCATTCACTTCTATCTAACATGCTCAAACACGCTTGCTGGAAGTCCAAGCCCCTCGCCCACAAAACCTTCTTTACCCCCTCCCTTCAACCTTTTCGAGGACAACCCCTACCCCGCCTTCCTTCCCCTACAGATTTATACGCTCTCCATGTCATTCTACTTTGATCCATTCTCTCTAAATGACCAAACCACCTCAACAACCCCTCTTCTGCCCTCTGACTAATACTTTTATTAACTCCACACCTTCTCCTAATTTCCACACTCCGAATTTTCTGCATAATATTTACACCACACACTGCCCTTAGACAGGACATCTCCACTGCCTCCAACCGCCTCCTCGCTGCTGCATTTACCACCCAAGCTTCACACCCATATAAGAGTGTTGGTACTACTATACTTTCATACATTCCCTTCTTTGCCTCCATAGATAACGTTTTTTGTCTCCACATATACCTCAACGCACCACTCACCTTTTTTCCCTCATCAGTTCATAAATCCATCCGCCGACACGTCAACTCCCAAGTATCTGAAAACATTCACTTCTTCCATACTCCTCCTCCCCAATTTGATATCCAGTTTTTCTTTATCTAAATCATTTGATACCCTCATCACCTTACTCTTTTCTATGTTCACTTTCAACTTTCTACCTTTAATTTACCTTTACCTTTGATCTGTGTAATTTTCTTTTTTCCAAATGGTACATGTGTAGAACCCATGTACATTTTGGCATGAAACTAACATAGAGCTTTTGAAGCCTAATTTCCCAATATTTTAGTGGCATGATATTGACAGATGGTTAATTATGTATGTGAATGTTTTTTTTTTTTTTTTTTTTTTTTTTTTTTTTTTTTTTTTTTTTTTTTTAATTTGCACACACATTATATACTTGGCCATTTTCTTCGGTTCCCCATTGCATTCCAGATGGGGTGATCTACCAATCCCCGCTTTGGAGTTTCTGACTTATCTCCATTAATTGGTTTACTAAATCTAAAAAAAATTCTCAAATGCTATTAGTTTTCATTCTAACGACTCATTCTTTGGACATGACCTTGTCTGTACCTGCATGTTTCTCCGCTGTTTGCTGATAACACTTTTAGAGAGTGGCTACACATTTCAGTAAATGTTCATTCTACATAAAATTGGAGAAACTGGACTCTTTTTTTTTTCTTTCTTTCTTTCTTTCTTTCTTTCTTTCTGCACTAAAAGATACACAAGTTTGTAGACTCAGTGGTTCTGTAAAGGTTCAAACAATCTACTCCACATTGTCGACTGCAGGAGCTCCCACAAAAACACTCACTGTTATTTTGAACATTTTCTCAAGTACTTGTTTTGCCTATTTCTGCCTTGGTATCACTTGTAATTTTTAGGGTGCCATAGGTATGAAGAATGACGTGGAAGGAGGGAAGATATAAACTAAAAGTAAATATAGTAGGACAGTATTTACACCTACAAGCCAAGGCACTTGTCAGCTGACTTGTTGAAGAATTAGACACACGTGCATCATCTGGGTATCTTTATTTATAGACGTTTTGCTATCCAGTGGCTTTATCAATACAGTACAAGGACATAATGTGAAGAATGTAGAACTATATACAAAAGATGGGGTAATCATTCATTTTTTGTATATAGTTGTACATTCTTCACATTATGTCCTTGTTTTGATAAAGCCAATGGGTAGTGAAACATCTACAAATAAAGATACCCAGATGTTGCACTTGTGTCTAATTTTTCATCTTGTTGGTATTATATACCATTCATGTAAAGCTGACTCTTAAGTTAAAGGGGGAAACCCTTAACCAGTTTCATGTGGCTAGGAGTGTTAGTGTGTTGGAGTTGGGTGTCCTCACACACATTTCTTTAATGCCACAACATGCAGCATTGCTTACTGCTGGAAGTAATTTTACATACTAACTGCACACATTGGCAAGTGTTTTGTGTGCCTGAAGGAGTTACTCTCTTTTGTATTGAAAATAAATGTGAGGGGAGAGTAGCTTCTTACCCAGTTGTGCTGCTTTGCAGCTGTAGGGCATCATAGTTTTGTGCCTTTATGCACAGCTTTCCCCTCGTGCCATGACAGCCAGCTTCCTGTTTTGCTGGATTACACAGGAAATGATTGTTATATCACCAGTGCACTGAGGATGGTTATATCATTGATGCACTGGGGATGATTACATCACTGATGCACTGAGGATGATTACATCACTGATGCACTGAGGATGATTACATCACTGATGAACTGAGGATGATTACATCACTGATGCACTGAGGGTGGTTTTATCACTGATGCACTGGGGATGATTACATCACTGATGCACTGAGGATGATTACATCACTGATGCACTGAGGATGATTACATCACTGATGCACTGAGGATGATTACATCACTGATGCACTGAGGATGATTACATCACTGATGAACTAAGGATGATTACATCACTGATGCACTGAGGATGATTACATCACTGATGCACTGAGGATGATTACATCACTGATGAACTAAGGATGGTCATATCACCAGTGCAGATGTATTGACAATGAGTGGTTTCCTCTTAGTATTAAAGAGATATACAACACAAGCACCATTGCTTCCTACCTCACTATTCGCCATCATTTTCTGCTAACATTTCCCCACGAAAGCTGACCTCTTATTTAGTGGAAGTGCTACATATATTCATAGCCATTTGACTGGTGTTACACATCTTATGTAAGGCTGCATGTGTGTGATAGCAAATTTAAGGTCGAATATTTTCTTTCTTGAAGTGTTCATTTTTTCCCTTGGAAGATCTAAGGCCATTTTCTGGTGACCATAAAGTTCTAAAATCTTAAAACCCACCCCAAACATTAAGCCATGTATGCCTCTATTTCTGTATAGTTATTCAAGTTATCACTTCCCATAATTTCAATAGTTATACAATACAATAGTTCAGTTATATTACAAATAACTTATCTCCCAGCTGATTATCAAATGTTATACAATACCGACAGGTTGGTAGATAACACACATAGGCAACATTTAGGCAACTTTATTCTGAAACGTTTCGCCTACACAGTAGGCTTCTTCAGTCGAGTACAGAAAGTAAGCGGGAGCAGTAGAGATGTGAAGACGATGTAATCAGTCCATCACCCTTGAAGTCGTAGATTTGAGGTTGTCAGTCCCTCAGCCTGGAGAAGTTCTGTTCCAAAGTCTGGAACTAACTGAAGATCAAGCGACAGTGTTGAGACTTAAATACTGTCGGAAGGAGAGGTGCAGAGTAGTAGTAGTGAGAATGTAGCCACTGAGAGGTCATGTCCCTCTCAGATCAAACAGTTCTCACTTGAAAAAGTTGTCCAAGGTGTTTTCTCTGTCAGACACTGCAACACAATGGCATCTTGGTACAGAAGAGAAAACACCTTGGACAAATTTTACAAGTGAGAACTGTTTGATCTGAGAGGGACATGACCTCTCAGTGGCTACATTCTCACTACTACTACTCTGCACCTCTCCTTCATACAGTATTTAAGTCTCAACACTGTCGCTTGATCTTCAGTTAGTTCCAGACTTTGGAACAGAACTTCTCCAGGCTGAGGGACTGACAACCTCAAATCTACGACTTCAAGGGTGATGGACTGATTACATCGTCTTCACATCTCTACTACTCCCGCCTACTTTCTGTACTTGACTGAAGAAGCCTACTGTGTAGGCGAAATGTTTCGGAATAAAGTTGCCTAAATGTTGCCTATGTGTCTTATCTCCCAACTGTTTATATATAAAATTTACCTATTAAATGATCTTGAGTAACTGTACCTTGCTTCATAAATACAATATTCTTGAACTGTATTTGACTGCACATTTGTCCTTCACAAGAATATAATCAGAGCAATCCATTTTGGCAGAAATAATTCAACTATAAAATGCTATCGAGTAAATGCAAGTTTGTCGATAAATTGACTTTACCACCAGAAAGTGTCTTCAGAAATCACTATTCTGGTCTGGAATTTTCACATTTTTGCATTTAATTGAATTTTGTGATTCCAGATATTAATTTAAAGAGTTTTTGAGTATTCTTCCTTTTATTCACTGGCTTATACTTGTGCAACTCGCTAGTATAATATTAAAATACTCTATACTGTACTGTACGTATAGTGATAGTGTATGAAAATGAGTACAGTGAGGTGCTTGGTCAATTCTCATCTCTCCATCTCATTTGTTAACCAAAGAATTATAAGGATAAATTACCCAACTCTTTTGCAGAAAAAAAAAACTAACCACTTTGCACATGGTATGAGGAGCCAACCAAGCTCACTAACTATTTTTTACGATATTAGCAGCTAAAGTCATGGTGATTGTAATGGGCAATAATAATAAGTTGTAATTTTTTAAAGTGAACAAACTAGGAAAATGTAAAGGAATCCTCTGGTTTTTAACACAGGAAAACCAAGAAATATGGTTTATTTCCATTGGGTTCCTCCCATAGGATGTGACTCATAGTAACTGACTAACTCCTAGATATCTGTGTATTGGTAGATAAAAAAGAGGCAGTAGAGACTTGTCCATACATCTTTTGTCTGGTAATCGAACCCTGGTATTCATCATTGTGAGCCGAATTCTTTAAAAGTTCATGTGTAACCTAAAGTTTCAAGGTTAGGTCAGAGCCGGGACAAGTTATTTGATCACCTGCTTTATGTTACTTAACATTATAATTTTCCCTCCATTATCTGACAAATATGTATCTGACAAATAAATGTCATGCATGCTAGAAACTCACATATAGAGTTAAATCAGTCAAAACTTTTTTTCTAAAGTACAAACACATATTGAATTTTATTTTTAATTTTGAAAACATTTAATACCTTCTTAACCACATTTACTGACTGATTGCCTAAGTTATGATGACTGTGTGGACATGCTGGTTGTAAGCAGCAACAGCCTGGTTGACCAGGCAGTCAGCAAGCAAGTCTGACCTTGGGTCAGAATGTAAGGGTACAGAAATCCTCAAAAAGTAGTCACAGTTTTACCATAATTATGAAAGTAGTATTTTCAAGCAATTAAAATTTGAATGAATATTAAATTCCTCTACATATTCTTTAAATTGAATATTTGGTATTAGTATATAGATGTAACAGGATTCCCTTTCTTTATTAAGGGTTATTTTCTTAGGCTATAGTCTTGAAGTGCCATCTGTCAGTAATGGTTGCCTCATTTTGTTTCTATTTTGCCCTTTCAGTAAGTACTGCATCACCATTCTCTTTTATTTTTTGTCCCTGTGTCTTTGTCTTTTCATGGTTCTTTCCTTCTTTCTGCCTCCTTACTTGTATGTGCTTGCTGTGGGGTTAAATACAAGTTACACTACCATTGCTAGAATAATTCACAATTTTTTTTTTTTTTTTTTTTTTTTTTTTTTTTTATCACACTGGCCGATTCCCACCAAGGCAGGGTGGCCCGAAAAAGAAAAACTTTCACCATCATTCACTCCATCACTGTCTTGCCAGAAGGGTGCTTTACACTACAGTTTTTAAACTGCAACATTAACACCCCTCCTTCAGAGTGCAGGCACTGTACTTCCCATCTCCAGGACTCAAGTCCGGCCTGCCGGTTTCCCTGAACCCCTTCATAAATGTTACTTTGCTCACACTCCAACAGCACATCAAGTATTAAAAACCATTTGTCTCCATTCACTCCTATCAAACACGCTCACGCATGCCTGCTGGAAGTCCAAGCCCCTCGCACACAAAACCTCCTTTACCCCCTCCCTCCAACCTTTCCTAGGCCGACCCCTACCCCGCCTTCCTTCCACTACAGACTGATACACTCTTGAAGTTATTCTGTTTCGCTCCATTCTCTCCACATGTCCAAACCACCTCAACAACCCATGAATTGACAACAAACTAGACAACATTTCTGATCATCCTGGACATTATCATCAAATCTCAACACTTCACACTAGTTTATTTGTTTGGCAAATGCTTCATGGGCTCCTTCAACAACCTTGAACACTTGGAGGCATTTGAAATGTTTGGGGTAGAGCTTTATGTCAAGATTTGAGACTCCCACAGGAAACAGTACATTGAATATACTGAGTAATAATAGATTTTCATAACCTTTAGAGTTTCA
Source organism: Cherax quadricarinatus (assembly GCF_026875155.1). Lineage (NCBI taxonomy): Eukaryota > Metazoa > Arthropoda > Malacostraca > Decapoda > Parastacidae > Cherax > Cherax quadricarinatus. The sequence continues at coordinate 52,434,009 of NC_069406.1, read as the reverse complement.
TCAGGTAAAAATTTGGTACTGGCAAATTGACATACTTTTTGTTGCATTATTATTTATTTTTAATTGTTTGCACATCTGAGTGAGAGTTTTGCATTAGACATGTCTTTACACCGGCTCAAGTATTAGAACCTCAAAGAAGTAACTAATATTGGTATGCCACAAAATACTGATCCTTATCCTCATAAGGTGAGAGGTTACTGTCAGGCCAATTATATTACATTTTTTCAGAGTTGATTCCCTTTTTAAGTTTTCATTCAGGCCACGTAGGCAGCAGTTTTTTTTTAGCCATGGATTCGTTAATGACTTTACAATTCCAGATTGGAAAGGGGCAAGAGAACTCACATATTTTTCACACGGAAGGCAGAAGTCTCAATTTGGTACTCTAAAAAAAAAAAAGCTGTATATCTTGATGAGAGAAATTAAAAAAAAGTTATTCAACTTCTTGAAGTGATTTTCCACAAGTGTGTTTTGCAGACACCATGCTAATGGAGAGTGGGCATTTTTTTCTGGCAAGTGTTAGCTTACATGTGGTGTGTAGTATAATGTCTTTATATGCAGATGTTGCTAACTTCTGCTGCTTATGGTAGTTAATAAGAACCATCCAAACTCTGTAATAAATTAGTTTGCTCGTTTTGAATTTTACGTAAGTAAGCAGGGTTCACGCTAGCCGTTTTGTAAGGTGATTAATATATGTCAGCTGTAATTTTCTGTAGAATGGCAAGCATATCTTGCTGTTATTTTATTTTTTACATCCTTAAAACAATTATTTGGTGCTAAATATTAAAATTTAAAAGAGCAAAACCAGAGCCTGTTAGCTATTTCATGGAATTTCTAAAAAAAAAAAAAAAATTAGGTAAAGATCATATAAAGGTTACATACATCCTCTTTAATGCTCCCAAAATAATTAATCAGTACTTTATATGAATGATTTGAGGCTGTGTATTAGCTGTTTGTAATAATTTGAATGTGTGATAAAAGAATATCAGATTTGTTTGAACAAAGACATTTGTGTGTAGTTGCATGTACAGCAGTAGTCAGTTCTTCTTTAACATGTCTTACTCATTAAATAAATTCTATGGTTTTTTTTATATCTTTAAAATTTTGGTAATACATACTTGTACATTTGTTTTCTAATGTTATGTAAAACAAATGAGATGCAAACATAAATAATATGTCAAATACAGTACATTTTATAAACTTTAGAACTTGTTGCTTGCAGTGAAGCACTAGTGAAGTTAGCATATAATGCAGTGCACAACAGTGAAGGGCTTTACAACGTCATACAGTGAATCCATGGAAATGCTGCCACTCGCAGGGCAGTACCATCACCAGCTTTCGAGTTTTGTTTTTAGGCAGTAGTTCAATGCTCCATTTTTCTCCAGACCTCATAGTTTAGACTGTAGAATGCCAGCATGTTCAATATTTGTCTTTTATTTAAATGTTCATTTTGCACAGTATTAGTAAAGATTTTATTTTTGTCAGTGGAAATGTCGAATTAGTCATTTTTCGCGGTTACTGCCGAAAAAAAACATTGTTGGTCATTAGTACAAGTGAATACCCTAGTGAAAATTTTATTCTCATTAATATATCAAGCCAAACGTGGTTAATGTTGAATACTGTACTTAATTCAAGCAGTTGTTAATTATTTATTTTTTTATTATCACACTGGCCGATTCCCACCAAGGCAGGGTGGCCCGAAAAAGAAAAACTTTCACCATCATTCACTCCATCACTGTCTTGCCAGAAGGGTGCTTTACACTACAGTTTTTAAACTGCAACATTAACACCCCTCCTTCAGAGTGCAGGCACTGTACTTCCCATCTCCAGGACTCAAGTCCGGCCTGCCGGTTTCCCTGAATCCCTTCATAAATGTTACTTTGCTCACACTCCAACAGCACGTCAAGTATTAAAAACCATTTGTCTCCATTCACTCCTATCAAACACGCTCACGCATGCCTGCTGGAAGTCCAAGCCCCTCGCACACAAAACCGCCTTTACCCCCTCCCTCCAACCTTTCCTAGGCCGACCCCTACCCCGCCTTCCTTCCACTACAGACTGATACACTCTTGAAGTTATTCTGTTTCGCTCCATTCTCTCCACATGTCCGAACCATGTCAACAACCTTTCCTCAGCCCTCTGGACAACAGTTTTGGTAATCCCGCACCTCCTCCTAACTTCCAAACTACGAATTCTCTGCATTATATTCACACCACACATTGCTCTCAGACATGACATCTCCACTGCCTCCAGCCTTCTCCTCGCTGCAACATTCATCACCCATGCTTCACACCCATATAAGAGCGTTGGTAAAACTATACTCTCATACATTCCCCTCTTTGCCTCCAAGGACAAAGTTCTTTGTCTCCACAGACTCCTAAGTGCACCACTCACCCTTTTCCCCTCATCAATTCTATGATTCACCTCATCTTTCATAGACCCATCCGCTGACACGTCCACTCCCAAATATCTGAATACATTCACCTCCTCCATACTCTCTCCCTCCAGTCTGATATCCAATCTTTCATCTGTACTGCATCACGATGATGCAGTACAGGACTGGTATTGTATACTCTTATAAATCATCATTGCAGTTGTATTGTTGCAGTGGGATTTGCATATCTAGCTTCTCATTGTTAAATTACAAAGAATCATAACTAAAATATTAAGGTGTTAGATTGTCTTCATTGTGCTGTACAGTATTACTAAAATGACAATGTTCTGATTATCAAATTTGAGAGCGAAAGTACATTGTTGTACACAGTTACAGTTAATGTTAATGTAAGCAGTTAAAAAAATCATTAAAACTATTCAGAAGGGTAACTAAACATTGCAAACATTAAGTAATTAATGAAAGTTGAAAAAGAATTAATGTAAAATAATGCACAAAATAGCTAAAAAATATTCCTCTTAAACCAGCAAGTCACAGGAGCACTCTGCTGCCATGTTGTTAAACTTGTAATTAGCACAAATGAAAGTCCCCCTCTGATTTGCTGGGTTTTGTTTTTCTTTTTTAATGGTCTTGTAGTCACTTTATTTTGTTTTTATTATTATCACACTGGCCGATTCCCACCAAGGCAGGGTGGCCCAAAAAAGAAAAACTTTCACCATCATTCACTCCATCACTGTCTTGCCAGAAGGGTGCTTTACACTACAGTTATAAAACTGCAACATTAACACCCCTCCTTCAGAGTGTACACGCTGTACTTCCCATCTCCAGGACTCAAGTCCGGCGTGCCGGTTTCCCTGAACCCCTTCATAAATGTTACATTGCTCACACTCCAACAGCACGTCAAGTATTAAAAACCATTTGTCTCCATTCACTCCTATCAATTACGCTCACGCACGCTTGCTGGAAGTCCAAGCCCCTCGCACACAAACCTCCTTTACCCCTCCCTCCATCCCTTTCTAGGCTGACCCCTACCCCGCCTTCCCTCTACTACAGATTTATACACTCTCGAAGTCATTCTGTTTTGTTCCATTCTCTCTACATGTCCGAACCACCTCAACAACCCCTCCTCAGCCCTCTGGATAATAGTTTTGGTAATCCCACACCTCCTAATTTTCAAACTACGAATTCTCTGCATTATATTCACACCACACATTGCCCTCAGACATGACATCTCCACTGCCTCCAACCTTCTCCTCTTTGCAACATTCGTCACCCATGCTTCACACCCATACAAGAGTGTTGGTACAACTATACTCTCATACATTCCCCTCTTTGCATCCACGGACAAAGTTCTTTGTCTCCACAGACTCCTAAGTGCACCACTCACCCTTTTCCCCTCATCAATTCTATGATTCACCTCATCCTTCATAGACCCATCTGCTGACACGTCCACTCCTAAATATCTGAATATATTCACCTCCTCCATACTCTCTCCCTCCAATCTGATATCCAATCTTTCATCACCTAAACTTTTTGTTATCCTCATAACCTTACTCTTTCCTATATTCGCCTTTAATTTTCTTCTTTTACATACCCTACTAAATTCATCCACGAACCTCTGCAACTTCTCTTCAGAATCTCCCAAAAGCACAGTGTCATCAGCAAAAAGCAACTGTGACAACTCCCACTTTATTATCTTCTATAATGTTTCATAGTGATATTTTCTTAGTTATACAGTGGAACCTTGGTTTTTGTGACTAATCCATTTGAAAAAGTCTGATGAAAACTGAATCATACTAAAACTGAAGCAATATTTCCCTCAAGAAATAATGTAAATCCAATTAATCCATTTCAGACACCTAAAAATATTAACAAAAAATACATTTTATAGAGAATAGCTATAGTTTTACATACAGAAAACAATGAAAAATAAATATAAATGACTAATGAAATGGATAAATGAACATTTAACATATTTACCTTTATTGAAGACACTTGTATGGAAGATTTTGAGGAGGGGAGAGGGAGGAGGAGAGGTTATTGTTTGAAAGAGGAATCCCTGTTCTTAAGGAATTCAGGTATCAAGGCCCTATCTGTGTATGCCAGTTTGCTTCTTGAATTTGTTGAACCAGCCTCTGCTGGCCTTAAATTCATTAACAGCAGCACTCGTTCCAGATATTTTCTTTGCGAGATCCATATGCAACTGCCTTGCCTTTTCACAAATTATCGCCTCCAAAACACTATCCCCTGCTAACTGTTTTTCGTTGATCCACACCAACAACAACTTCTCAACATCTTCGATTGTTTGCAATCTCTGTTTTGTTATCACATTTACCCCTTTCGCAACATCAGCTTCCTTGATTTCTTTTTCCTTTGCCAGGATGGAACTGATCGTTGATGCGAACTTCCTGTATATCCTGGCAACATTGGCCACGCTTACACTACTTTTGTACTTTGCTACAAGTTCTTTTTTGAATTCTATCATGTTTCTCACCTTCTTTATCAAAGGGCTGGCACTTGGAACTTTTTTGGCCCCATGGTGGCTTATTTATTTAGTCGCACTCAATAAACAAGCACAGAAAAAATGGATTATTATGAAATGTTTTGGATGAATGCGCAGGGTGATGCTCACTCAACGAGAAATAAAGGCAGACTGAGTCACGAACGCATGGGATGCTTTGTATGGGCACTCGATTCCGGGAAATGAGTGGCCAAGTCATGCGAGCAGGTGGATGTGTTTGGTATGGACCATTTTCAACTGTATGAAAACCTAGCGGATTTACGAAAACCGGGACAAAATTTTGACAAAAATGTCGTCGAAAACCGAATCATATGAAAATTAGGGCTTACAAAAACCAAGGTTTCACTGTATATGTGTTAATTGTTTTTCTTGCAAATTTTAGTTCCTCATGCTTTTTTTAATTCAGACATTATTTTTATTGTTTAGTAACACTAGATGTACCCATTTCTTTTTATTTTTCTTTCATTTTCAGACATGAGAATACCTGTTTCACAAAACATTGCCACAATGCAGTAATGGTTTCTTTCTGGTACACATGCAGCTCCTACTTTTCTTTCATTCATGGCTGAGGCCTCTTGTTCTCCCTATTGATTGTGTTAAGAAATCTAACCGATCCTTCCTTATCTTTTTGTAAGTTCATGTGTGGGAATCGTCCTCTCTTTTCTTCCTATTAACCAACAAGGGGATACCTGATCTTTTCTTCACAACATTCAAAAATACTCGGTTAATAGGAGCAAGAGAGAAAAATCATGATACCCACATAAAATTTTACGAAAGAACGTTAAATATTTATAGGGAAGATATTCTTATCAACATGGAGAACAAGAAATCATAGCTATAGATTCAAGAGGATGAATAGTTGCTAGGAAGTTATTTGTAAACAGTGGTTGAGTAGTGGGTTGCAGGAGTACTGTGTAAGTGCTACAACCAAGGGAAAATTTTTAAAAAATCATATAATACTGTAGATTAAATGCTGAAAATTGGGGACACCACAAGGTTAGGTGTCCTTTTGTAGCTACGAATAGGCAAAGACATCCATACACGTACATATGCAACAAATTGAAAACCAAGCGATTAAAGAGTCATAATGGGGAAAGGAGCTAATCTATCTCCCCACTGCGGCTTGTTTTCCATCCACATCCATATATGTAAGAGAAAGGCTTTACTTTCTTGGTAAAAATGCTCACTTCAGAATTGGATAACATGATTGTCATGACAGTTTGAAGGACAGCTACAGAAGAACTGCTATCTTCGTTCATCACTTCAAAGTTAAAATCTTATAATGATAGCATTAACTCCATACCATTACCATTATATGATTTATTTTGATTTACAGTGAAACCTCAGTATAATGGAGTAATAGAGGAAAGGGATATCCATTTTTAACAAAAATCTGTTGTACCAAAATACGTGATGCAATGGATGTGGTCCATTGTATGGAGAGCATTCTTGACAAACACACCATAGCTAACAGTCTTGATGCAGCGGACATGGTCCATTGCATGGAGAGCATACTAGACACACAGACACACACTATCCTAACAGATAAAATCTTGATGTGGCTGATTTGGTCTGTTGTATGGGAAGCCAAGCAGATACACACATACTTCTGCTAATGGACAAAATCTCAATGCAGTGGCTTTAGTCTGTTGCATCGAACATTTGTCCAGGCAAATATTTTGTTATGTAAAAAGTCTGTTACATAGGGGTCTGTTATATCCAGGTTTTAGTTGTATTCCATAGATGTACTAGACCACCTAATAGTAACTGTTGACATGAATGATTTTTGGGTGTTTTAAGGATTTAACAAGAAAAGATTGGAATTAAACATACTCAGGGCATGCTGTGTTTTTCTAAACTTTGAACAGTAGATTTCAGTAAACAAATCAGTCATTAAAAGCAAATCATCTAGTTAGACGTGTGCATGACGTACAGTAGGATCGTGTTCAGTTTGAGCTTCTATTATAGCTACCTACCCAAATGCTCAACTTTGGCTGCATCTCGGATTTTTCATATACGTATTATACTCAAGTCAGATGAAGATTTTTTCGGTCTGTGCCTCTTTTTTTTTTTATTGCATTTATGTCTCTATTTAATTTTATATTTTATTAAATAGTTAGGTTTCACTTTTTTTAATAATTAATTTGGCAGCTATTGGGACCAAATATTTTTTCATTCTGAATTCAAAGTACGTGTCTTTTGAAACAAGATAGAAAAAAATGAATATAGTGTGTGTGCATTAACAGTACTTTTTCTCTGCATATACAATTATAATGTTTGGCTCTGTAATATGGAGATGTAGACAGGCTTCAGTGTGTGTGTGTATTTTAACATGTGTGATTGTGTGTTCAGGAAACAGTGTGTAAGATATGAAGTTTGTACACTGGTGAGGTGTCAGGTACCTGTTATTTGAAGATTATTCTTGTTTTTATCCATTTATATATATATTGCAGTTGTATTTTGGTGCTAATGTCAAGATCCATGTTGTATGCATTAGTTATATCAACACACGTAGCTGAATTACCTAAACAGGGTTACACCATTAGCATGTTGCTTGTTGGTATATATTGTGCCTGTCTACTTTTTTTTTTTTTTTTTTTTTTTTTTATACATATTAAATAATGATAAATGGTTCACAAAAAGTGAGACAACTCCACAGCAGTATGTCGAGCCGATGTTTCAGAAACTTATGATTTATCCTGCTTTCTTTTCAATACTGTCTTCTGATGTGAACGTTCATATCTCATTAAAATAGTTATAGTCCAGTAAAACCTGGCATAGGTTAATTAACAGCTACTTATTGAAGAATTAGACACTTTTGCAACATTTGGAAATCTTTATTGTGGAAATTTTATGCCAACAGGTGGCTTCCTCAGTCTGGTACAGAGATGAATTCTAGAAGAGGAGAAGGAGTTTGAGGTAATCAGTTCCTCAGCCTTAAGTCAATGTGTTCAGTCCATTGATGGACTGATTACCGCAAACTCCTTCTCTTTTTCCAGCAGTGTTGTCTGTACCAGCCTGAGGAAGCCACTTGTTGGCAAAACATTTCCACAATGAAGATTCCCAAATGTTGAAAAAGCATCTAATTCTTCAACTTGTCAGTTTTCTAAACCATTTACATCACAACAGCTACTTATTACTCAGACTTCAGTGTTGTCTTGGTGTGATTCAGACCACACAAGATTGTAATGCTAATCTGTGTAAAGTTAGATTTCAGTGGTAATTAGCTACATCGTGAAGATTATTTGTACAACTAGCGTGAACCCCTGTGTAGTATAGCGTCTTCTTAACCGTCACTGCAGCTAAACTTAGCACTCTTATTGTACTTTGGTGCTAATTTTTGTTCTTTATTTGTATACAGGTTGTGGCCTAGAAGGGAAGAGGTTTATGTGAATAGGTTGCCAAAAGAAATTATTGATAAACATAATTGTCACTGTTATATATGCAGTACAGTACCGTTATTAGTTTCTTGTGTGCATTGTTGTTATTTGCCACTTTTACTTTGGGCCTTTGTCACTCATAATATAAATTTTCTATAGTTGAATAGGAAATTTGCTTGTTTTATTTATTTATTTATATATATATATATATATATATATTTATATAATATATATATATATATAATTATATATAATATATATATATAATAATTTTATATATATATGCAATATATATGCATATGGCATATATATATGCATATGCATATATATATGCATATGCATATGCATATGCAAAACAACCACTCTGAAAGAATAGAGAAATTCCAAGCGCTTTCGTGACTACTCACATTATAAAGGAACTATGAAAGTAAGCATCCAAGGAAGCTATATAAGGGGCCCGGGCCACCCACCTCACTATCAGATCCCACAACGGTTAAACACGTGACGTGCGCGACCCAACTTGGATAGGTCCTTTGCACAACTCGCCCACAAACTATTCTACCCAAGAAAATTTAAAAATTATTATTTGTCCAGTGTATTATTAAATTCTTCCCAAATTCTATTTAATTATAAATGGATCTAATTTAATATAAACCAAAGGAATTATTCATATTATTGTCAAAACTGCTTTTTATGAAACTAGATTCAATTATATTCCTGTGCCCATGGACTTGCTTGATACTACTTTCTCAACTTTTTGAAAATCAATTGGATGGTTAAAATCTCTTACATGAATAAATAGAGCTTTGGGAATCTTGTCCCGTTCTAATGCTATATTTATGTTGTTTAATCTTAGTTCGAGATTTTTACCAGTTTGACCGTAATAAACTTTATCGCAAATTTTACAAGGAATCTTATAGCACATCCATCAGCATTATGGGGGGAATTTTCTTTATCAAAGTTTTTTTACTGTATCAAGATTTTTGAATACAACTTTAATATTTAAAAGTTTTAAGAAGAAAAGGGCATATCAACCAAGTTTCATGGTAAGGGAGAACCAACATATTTTTAGTTAAATAAGGCTGGTTGTCCCTTTTGGATTGTAAAAAGTATTTCTAGCAACTTTAAAAGATTTTCAATTACATTTCTTGGGTATTTTAATTCATTACCTATTTCATAAATTTGGATATTTCCTCATCTATGAACTCAGGACTACAAATTCGTAAAGCTCTCCAAAACATTGATGAGAAAACAGACGTTTGACTTATCTTGATGCAAGGAATAATAGTGGACATAGGAACAGTTATTTTTTAGGTTTTCTGTAAATTTTAAATTTGAATTCATTATTACCCTAATAATTAAAACATCTAGAAAAGGCAATGAGTTATTTTCTTCAAACTCAACAGTAAAGTTTATAGAATTTGGGGTATGCTTTTAATTTTTTCCCAAAGGGAAAAGGTGTATATCTACATTTTTGGCATAAGACAAAATATCATCAACATCTCTGAACCATTTAGCTCTATTAGGGAGGATTGTGGTTAAGCAAACCTTTTTTCAAAAAATTCCATGTATAGGTTACTAAGAACAGGTGAAAGAGGATTTCCCATTGCCATACCAAACCTCTGAGTGTAAAACTTATCATTAAATTACAAATTTTGCATCAACAATTCAAAGTTTAATAAGTTTAATGATTTGTAGGAACTGGCAATGGTAAATCATAGTTAACGAGTTCTTCAGATAAGAAACTTAATAAATCATCAACAGGAACTTTCGTAAACAAGGAAGTAACATCAAAACTAACCATGTTAAAATCATTTAAGTCAGTCAAGGAGCTTAATTTATCAACCAAGTCTATGTTGTTTTTAACATTAAAGTTAGAAATTTTGCCAACAATAGGGCTCAAAATATCAACAAGCCATTTGGATAATTTATATGAAACTGACCCTATGGAGCTAATAATTGGTCTGACTGGATTCCCTGGTTTGTGTGTTTTTACTGGTCCAGTCAGACCAATTATTAGCTCCATAGGGTCAGTTTCATATAAATTATCCAAATGGCTTGTTGATTTTTGAGCCCTTTGTTGGCAAATTTCTAACTTTAAAGTTAAAAACAAAATAGATTGGTTGATAAATTAAGCTCCTTGACTGACTTAAATGATTTTAACATGGTTAGTTTTGATGTTACTTCCTTGTTTACGAAAGTTCCTGTTGATGATTTATTAAGTTTCTTATCTGAAGAACTCGTTAACTATGATTTACCATTGCAGTTCCTACTATTTATTAAACTTATTAAACTTTGCATTGTTGATGCAAAATTTGTATTTAATGATAAGTTTACACTCAGAAATTTGGTATTGGCAATGGGAAATCCTCTTTCACCTGTTCTTAGTAACCTATACATGGAATTTTTTGAAACAAGGTTGCTTAACACTATCCTCCCTAATAGAGCTAAATGGTTCAGATATGTTGATGATATTTTGTGTCTTATGCCCAAAAATGTAGATATACACCATTTCCTTGGAAAATTAAATAGCTTAGCCAATTCTATAAACTTTACTGTTGAGTTTGAAGAAAATAACTCATTGCCTTATCTAGATGTTTTAATTATTAAGGGTAATAATGAATTCAAATTTAAAATTTACAGAAAACCTACAAATAACTGTTCCTATGTCCACTATTATTCCTCGCATCAAGATAGAGTCAAACTGTCTGTTTTCTCATTCAATGATTTTGAGAGCTTTACGGAATTTGTAGTCCTGAGTTCATAGATGAGGAAAATATCCAAAAATTTATGAAATAGGTAATGAATTAAAATACCCAAGAAATGTAATTGATAAATCTTTTAAAGTTGCTAGAAATACTTTTTACATCCAAAAGGGAACAAACCAGCCTTATTCAACTAAAAATATGTTGGTTCTCCCTTACCATGAAAACTTGGTTGATATGCCTTCTCTTTCTTAAGACTTTTAATAATTAAAGTTGTATTCAAAAATCTTGATACAGTAAAAAAACTTTTGATAAAGAATTCCCCCCATAATGCTGATGGATGTGTCTATAAAATTCCTTGTAAAATTTGCGATAAAGTTTATTACGGTCAAACTGGTAAAAAATCTCGAACTAAGATTAAAACAACATAAATATAGCATTAAAACTGGACAAGATTCCAATGCTCTATTTATTCATGTAAGAGATTTTAACCATCTAATTGATTTTCAAAAAGTTGAGAAAGTAGTATCAAGCAAGTCCATGGTCGACAGGAATATAATTGAATCTTGTTTCATAAAAAGCAGTTTTGACAATAATATGAATATTTCCTTTGGTTTATATAAATTAGATCCATTTATAATTAATAGAATTTGGGAAGAATTTAATAATACACTGGACAAATAATAATTTTTAAATTTTCTTGGGTAGAATTAGTTTGTGGGTGAGTTGTGCAAAGGACCTTTCCAAGTTGGGTCGGCGCGCGTCACGTGTTTAAACCGTTGTGGGACTGATAGTGAGGTGCTGGCCAGACCCCTTATATAGCTTCCTTGGATGCTTTACTTTCATAGTTCCTTGATAATGTGAGTAGTCACGAAAGCGCTTGGAATTTCTCTATTCTTTCAGATGGTTGTTTTGCATATTCTGAAATCACCTGTTTACTGTGATCTTATTGCATTATATATATATATATATATATATATATATATATTATATATATATATATATATTTATATATATATATATATATATATATATATATTTATATATATATATATTATATATATATATATATATATATATATATATATATATATATATATATATATATATAATATATATATATATATATATATATATATATAATTATATATATATATATATATATAAATAATGAGTATGCAATGGTGGATAAATAATTGATTGCTAAAGACTTCTCTTGCGCTACATTTGATAGGTATAAAATTTTACTGTATATATTCATTGGTTGTTTAGATTTTGTGTAATTAATTTTTTGATATTTTCTTGGTCTGTGGAGGTACAAACCATTTTGCACTTATATAATGACAATTGTTGGTATTACTTCGGAGAGAATGTTTAGTGTTTGGATAAACAAGAATGAAATTTTTTAACATATTTTGTTCTGTAAAGACAGCTAATTAATTGATGCTATTTGTGAAGTGTTGCAAGAATAGATCTGCATTTTTATATTCCCCATAATTGGGCTTCCTATTTTGTGACTAGAGAATTACCAGAATTAAGTGTTGCTTTACCATATGTTTTTTTAATGATTGTTAAATTACTGTATATTATTTGTCAATGTTAAGTATTTTTTTAGCACTTTTTTTGACGCAGCTAGTAAGGTTGCATCATTGAAGAATTATTCAGTTGAATCAGAAATTACTCTAGTATATTTATGTTAAAAGATGGCATATTATATATGCGTTTTTTTTATTTATAAATTAATAGTGTTGCTCACGAAGCATGTATTAGTTGAGAACTCTCTGTGCTAATGAAGGCATTTTTCAAACTTGCAGTCAAGATTATTTTAGAGTCACGGAGAAGAGTGCTGAACTGTAAGTGGCCATACAGATCCAGGGAATAGGGGGTGATCTAGTTTGGTCAAGGAAGGGGAAGGTATTACTCCGTTCCTTGATCAAGCTTTCACTTGCATCAATGGCACCCCATGAAAGGATTTGGAGTAAGGAATCTTCAAGACTCTGTATGTAATTAACATTGTGCATTGCACACTTCCAGTATATTTCTGTTAAGTCACAATGTCTTATGCAACTTACCGAGGGAAAGTCAGCGTTTTTTTTCCACTTGTCTATGGAAAATTGTCCTTGTGTAATATTTTAATGAAATAATCAAGTTTGTCAACATTTTTTTTTTTTTTTTTTTTTTTTTTTTTTTTTGTGAAGTGACAATATTGTATCCAGGCATCACATTTTGAAAATGTGACTATTGTATTGTGTTTTGCTTGGCAGAGAAAAGGTTCAAATTAGCAGTGTAAGAGGAAAATTGAAACAATGCTGCATCAGGATTTATTACTTTTGTTGTCAAAACATTGTTTACAATTTTGTTTTAAGTACTTTTCCATAATTTTGTTATGCTTGTTACTGGTGAGCTGTTAAGTTACTTTGCTTCCTTAGTTGAAAGCTGCGTTCTCGTACCAATTAAAGTATACGACTCAAGTTGATCTGCACGAGTGTGAACTTTTGTCAAGTGGTTGTGCATGTCAGCTCCACAAAAGTACATTTGTATTAAGCCTGACTTTTTTTTTTTTTTTTAAATACATGTACAGGCATACTTTTTCAGTAATTTTTGTTAATTTGTTACATTTAGTTCACTCATAAGTAGTTTTATGCAGTGAAGTATCACTACTATAACTAATTATAGATAACTTATAAGTACAATCATTATTGTACTCTTCTCAGTCTGTACAGTCCTGTACTCTAAAGTACAGTAATTTATGTTCTTTGAAAATACGCAATTTGATATTTAAGATTTTTCATGACTGTGTCTTGTGCAATATGCAAGTAGGATTGTCAGGAATTGATATCCGAAAGTGATCTTTTATGTAGCTTGCTTGTCATATGATTCTAATGATATTTTTTGATTACTGAACCTAATCTGTGCTACTTGTACTAATATGTATGCAATATTCATGTGTAATTTGTATTACTTTTTTCTATGCTGTCTGAGTAGTATTTATGAAATATTTAAAATGGCTAGGGAGTACATATTGTGCAAAGCCCTAAATATGGACTCGAGATTTTCTCCGCATATGCAATGTACTTCCTCCATCCAATTGATTTATAGGGCTCGGCAACAGGTAGAAATTGTTGGAAACGTAAGTGGAATTTAGTGCTTGTAGCTCTGTGTATCCCTTAACTGTGACATAAACAGGGATTATTTTGCCTTGTATCCAGACTCGGTTATCAGCTAATTTTTCACTTACCAGTCTTGGTGCTGACACTGGTACAAGTGGCCATGGGGGGAACCATGCTTTACAACCATCAACTGGGATCTTTGTTCAGGGTGATTTGTTTGTCATTTTCTTAGGCCATGAAGCTTGAAGGATGGATGGGAGAGTACTAACTCAAAAGATCTCAAAATGCATGATTTTGCACTCTTGTCTGTGAGGGCTGCTAAATGGTGAAATTCCTGAAGTAATGAATGTACATTGTTGTGTGCATGCGTGTGTGTGTGTGTGTGTGTGTGTGTGTGTGTGTGTGTGTGTGTGTGTGTGTGTGTGTGTGTCGGTGTGTGTCGGTGTGTGTCTGTGTCTGTGTGTCTTGTGTGTGTATGTAGTAAACTGTGGGCTGAAAAAGATTTTCAGTAAAGTTTGATGCATACTGTGTAGTATTTTTGTATATGAAGATTCGCCTACTAGTTTGTGACAAGTGTATTGATTTGTTGCATTGTTCCAGTAAGCAAGTTGAGCTCTACACAGTGATGCCATGGGTGGAACTCCTTAATTGGTTGTTTTTGTATTGATTCACAAGCCGAATAAAAACGTAAAGGGTTCTGTGATAGTGTGGAAGCACAAAGGGATATTTTCAGTGGTTTGGATTCAAAACTGTGATATTAGTCTATATTTATTTAATCCCCATTTGTGTTCATGGTTCTCTCCATAATGGCTGGGATCCAGTTTGTAAAGTTGCCAGCTTGGTTGTTTGCGTTGATCCACCCAACCACACCTCTGTGTAGCGCCCCATGGAGCTCTGGGAATCCCCTGTAGCAATGTACATTCAAGTCCAGACTGTTTTTGTACCTGCGTATGAAAATAAAGCTGCTGTCAACTGCCGAGTCCTTCATTGTCTTCAACCTTTGGCTTAGTAGGATCAAGTGCTAAAAAAAAAAAAAGGTAATGGATTTGAAGAATATGGTGATTACCATCTGCTTATAGATACTGTATTATAAATTACAGATGATCTAAACACAAAAGTATAATGCACACTTCTCAATGGCTCAAACAAATTAAATGTTTTATTATCTTCATGTGGTTTCATTTGAGCCATTATGTTAGATATATAAGAGTAACATGAGACATAAATGCAGAACTGAAGAGTATTTAGTCCTTCATTTCACTTTTTTTCAAATAAAAACTGCAGAATAGGAAATGTAATTTATACTATTGGTTTTTTAGTTTGCCATTTCTTATCTCAGGATATCTTAAAAAATATCTTCACAATTGTTTTTCTAATTTATATAGCACTTTAAGGAAGAACAGTTTACAAAGGGAACAAAGCATTAGAAATTTACCTCTTCAAAGCATTTTGATACTAAAGAGGTTCTTTGTTTATTGAACTGGAGCTTCACCTCCCCAGGGGTGTGGGATGTAATCGCATCTCATTTCTCAAGGGTTATGTGACCCCAAATGGGTTTAGTGCTTCCCCATGAATATGATAACGAGAAAAACAAGTTCAAATGAATTAGATACAAGAGTAGAGAAAGGTGCAAGTGCAACACAAAATTACAGTGTACCCCTGGCTTACGATATTATTTCATTCCAGAAGTATGTTCAGGTGCCAGTACTAACCGAATTTGTTCCCATAAGGAATATTGTGAATTAGATTAGTCCATTTCAGACCCCCAAACATACACATACAAACGCACTTACATAATTGGTCGCATTGGGAGCTGATCGTAAACCGGGGGTCCACTGTATTTGGATTTTCTCTGAGAGGACAATTTTTTAAAACTGACAGGAATGTGATCATAGTTATGAAGCTGATTGTACATACTGTAGTAGGTTATTATTCATGGAGAAGTGCTAAACCTGTAAGGGTCATATTGCCTGAGGAATGGGAAGTAATTGAATTCAATGCAAGGAGGGTGTAGCTCCAGTTCCTTAATCCAAGTGTCCATCACCAGCATCAAGGCAAAATACTTGAAATGATTATATACAGTAGAGAGAGAGAGAGATCATTGGGTATTATAAATAAAAATGTTCCAGTGGGGAGAAAGATTAAGTCTCTCTATATACAGTTAGCTAACCAGTCCTCCTTATCACCAGTAAAACCTAGATATATGTAATGAACTCCTGTATACATAACTCGTATAAGACCTGCCTCTCACTTGTGGAGAAGTGCCCAGCACCACTGAGAATTGTTAAGTTCCATTGTCAGTTCACTATCTACTAATAGACTGTACTGTTTACCAGCGAGCACACAATTTACCTCTGGTGTCTCCGCTCTAACACACTTTATATGTATTTCATTTTTAGCACATCCTGCTCTGCATCGCTGTATGACCCTTTGCGGGTTTAGTGCTTAGTTTTGATGGTAATAGTAATACATAATAATAACTGATTTTGAATACATGTATAATGGAGAAAATATTTGGCTGGAGAATTGATTTTGATGCAATGGACTAAGTTCTATGTGTAGAGATTTTATCCATTAAGGTTAGTGTGTGTCTAGTAGGCGTCTTATACAATATTCCTATCATCAGTATCGAGGTTGGGAGACTACTCTCTCCCGTCTTTGCATCAGCCACACTCGTCGTACTCACAGGTATCTCTGAGAATTGTCAGGTTCCAGTTTCTGTTAGTCCTATTCTGTTGGACTGCCCACTCTATCAACGAGCACACAGAATTTACCTCCAACATCGTCACCACTCTACTGCCTTTACTTTACCTTCCCATCTTGCTGATGGACCTTCCTTTAACCTAGACTCTCTCATTGACTTTTTGACAACAACTGATTTACTACACAAACTCTGATGATGATGATGCCTCTAGTACTCCTCACAGCCCTTTCTACCTCAATCTCTTGCTACCCTCTACCCCTGCACTATCCACTGCCCTGCTGCTTTCCATGACCTAATAATCATCCCTCTCCCTCTTGCTACCCAATACCCCTACATCCTTCCCTGCCCAGCGGCACTATATGACCCTTGTATGTTTAGCACTTCATTTTTTATTATAATAATATACAACAGTTCAAGTTCACTGTATCAAGATTTTGTCGGTTATTGGTAGTGTGTGTGTGTGTGTGTCCGGTTGGTTCCCAACATGACTCTTCAAGTCCGCTGCATTGAGATTTTGTCTGTTAACAATAGTATGAATGTCTGGTAGGTTCTCCATACAATGGACCATGTTTGTGGCATTGTGCGTTTTGATAATGGATTTTTCATTAAATGTACACCCCCTCTTCCCTATTACTTCTTTATTCTGGGGTTTAACTGTACTGGTGGGCTTTATACTTTGCCTCAAAAATGTGAATGGGAATTTTGACACTAATTACAGAAAATTTTTGTTTCCAAAATATTTACTCTCAACTTTTGTGCATTATTTTATCGATAGGTATTATTGTATATATTGGTTAAAGTTGATGATTGGTGCTAATCTAACCTAAATAATGTAGGAGAGAAGTAACAATACTGTGACCGGAACAGTTTCACAACTAGGCTACACCTCTTCAAGGGAGGCTCCTTGGCGTGGTGAAGAGGCTCTTGGTCTGAGGAATTAGACCTGTCGGTCTCCTTCCTAAGGCCGAACCTAATTATCCCCCCTTTCCTATCCCATCTTCCCCTTTTTCCTTTCCTCCTCCTCCCCACCCCTCCCTTTTGCCCTTCCTTTTTGGCCTTTGGAATTTTTTCCCACAGGCGCGCTAGTTCCTAGGTAGGGAAAAGGGTACCGGGGTCCATCCCATTCCATTGAGGTTCTTGGCGGTGGCATAGTTTGCCGTGGAATCTGGATTGCCTGGGGATGTCCCGATCCCTCTCCGGTATCCCAGAGGGTGGCTTTGGGTGTCTTTCGGGCGATGGGTGCATCTCTGGAAGCCACCTTTCAGATTCCAGGGGTGGTGGCCAAAGGAGGTATGCTTTGTGGCGGATATCCGGCCGCCCTCTCTTTTGTCCACCAAGGTAGCTCGGCAGATGTGAGGTTGCTATCCTGGATTGCTGGTTTACTGGCATGATGGGTAGGGTATGGCATGGGTTCCATGCTGCATCTGTGCTACTTGCGGTGCTGAGGTCCTCTTGGGCGCGGAGGGAGATTTCTGGCCCTTTAATTCCTCCTAGGAACTATCCCTCCCCGGTCCCCCCCTTTTTTATTCTTTTTTTTATTTTTATTTTATTTTCTTTTTTTTTTTCTTAAAAACAAAAAGAAAGAAGTAACCTAACCATGGAGTACCCGATCCATGACCCCGCTACCCCCGGGCCCCTTATTGTTACCGCACCTCATTCTGACCTCGCCTCGTCTTTTGGCCACTCTTCAGACATTCCTAAGGTGCCTGTACCTCTTGCTGGCGCTGTTTCCTCACCCGCTTCAGGTATCGGGGCTTCCACTGACTCCTTCGATTTGTCTGACCTCCGCTTTCCTTTGACTATGCTTCCGGCTTCTCCCTCTATGGTGCAGCGATTTTTGAATCGCCAGCCCGTCCCACGTCGGACCGAATCTGGTCCCACTTCTAAACGTCAACGACAATCTCCTAATGATGTTACTTCGTTACCTTCCCATTCTACTCGGAAAAGACCGACACGTCATGCACTCCCTCTCCACACTCAGTTTCGGACCACACAATGGACTAAATTCTTTACATTAAGACCAACTTCTTTTACTGCCTATCTTTCCGACCATAGTATTGGCAAAGCGCTCCTATGCCACGTTGGTAAGAGATATTTCCTTTCATGCTCATAAGAGTGGTACGTGCATCATCACAGTCCAGAATTCTACCCAAGCTCATGATCTTTCTCTTCTTTCACATATCGATACTATTCCTATCACTATCGAAAAACATCATTCCCTCAATTCTTGTAGTGGTACTGTTATTCTGCCCCATACCATAGTCCAACAGAATTTCCAGACATGTGGCATTGACATTCTCGAACAGCTGGAACTCCAAGATCTCCCAATTCTCAAGGTAGACACTTATGTTCTTCCTGCCCACGGGCGAAGACGATACCCTTGCAATGTGGCTCATTTAACTTTTGACAACCGTGAACTCCCATCCTCTGTTTATGTAGCAGGACATCGGTTACAAGTTCGGAAGGTGATCCCTACACTGCAACAGTGTAGGAATTGCTGGTGATTTGGCCACCCAGCAAAATATTGCAGATCTATAGCCGAATGCCCAGTCTGTGGTGCCGATGACCATTCTAATACGTCTTGCAGTCGAACTCCCTCTTGCCTTAATTGTCATGAGGCTCACCCTTCGTACTCTTGCCGTTGCCAAGTCTACTTAAATGAGTGGGAAATTCGTTGCCTCAAAGAGCCAGAAGGTCTCCCTTATGCTATGGCGGTTTCTCATCTCCGCCTCCAAGGGAGACTGCCCCATGTTTCTTATTCTTGTGCTTCAAAGCGTCCCCTCACTTCTGGGGTCCCATCTTCTGCAGCCTCCCCTGCGGTTGCCAGTCCCATAGTCACTCCTGTATCTAATTCTTTTGCTGTCCTGGGCTCAGACGTCCCTACTTCAACTCCTCAGTCTGTCCTCACTTCTTCGTGTCCTCCCTCACAAACCCCGGTATCGACAAGACCTCGTACGACACCTCCTCTCAATCATCCCTCTACTTCTCAGAGGTCCAAAAAATCTCCTTTAACCCCTCCTTCCCTTCATCCACCTCCACATTTTACCTTCCCGGTTTCTGTACCTGGGTCTTCCCCTTTCACTGGCTCTGTTACAAGTGTGGAGGTTCATCCTCCTCCTCATACTGTACCTTCCTCCCCTGTCCCCTCCCAAGTTTCTTCCTCTTCTGGTACCTCCCAGGTTTCTGCCTCTTCTGTCCCCTCCCACACTTCTCCAGTTCCCTCCACCCTTTCGCCCCCCCCCCACCCCCACCTTGGTACAGTCCATTACAGCTCCGATCTTTACTCAAACTCCTCCTCCTTCCATCTCCAATATTATCCCCCATACGACGTCTCTGAACTCTGAAACACTTGAAGCAATCTCTGAATATATTGCAGAGACCAAACCATCAATGGACACTGATCCACCCTCTGTTCCTTCTCTTTCCTCTTCTCCATCTGCGCAACTCCTTTCTTCACAACGCACCGTTCCTTCGCTACTTTGCCACCGCATGTGGACTTTCCTAACTCCTCTAGTCCGTAGGTACCCTTACCTGTGGATTTCAGGTATCTTTATCGTTGCCAATCATGGCCTATTTACAGTGGAATATTCGCGGCCTCAGGGGTAATCGGGGTGAGCTTCAGATGTTGCTCTCCCAGTTTTCCCCTGTTGGTGTTTGCTTACAGGAACCAAAATTACACTCTGCCATTATCTATCCTATCTCAGGCTATAATTTATTGTATTCTTCAGATCCTTTTCCTGATGGGACTTTTAATGAAAGTGCCCTTCTTCTACGCACTGATATTCCATGCCATCAGCTATTTGTTTGTACTTTGCTACATTACACAGCAGCCCGTATCTACTTGCATAGGTGGTATACACACTGTTCTTTGTATCTCTCTCCTTCTCGGGCATTATCTATCCCAGATATTGCCTTTCTTGTTTCGTCATTACCACCACCACTTCTGTTACTTGGCGATTTTAATGCCCATCATTTCCTCTGGGGGGCATCTCACTGTGATTCCCGTGGCATTCAGTTAGAGGCTTTTCTTGCTACCCACCCCCTCCATGTTTTAAATACAGGTACTCACACCCATTTTGATCCTCGGACTCTCACTCTCTCTTGCATCGATCTCTCAGTCTGCTCTTCCTCTGCCGCATTAGACTTCACCTGGTCTGTTCTCCCGGATTTACATGACAGCGATCATTTCCCAATCATTCTTACTTCCCCTTCATATTCACCACCTCTTTGTAACCCACGCTGGCAATTTGATCAAGCAAATTGGAACCTTTACTCACAAGTAACTGTTTTTAGTGAGGTTCCTTCTTCATCCTCCATTGATGAGCTTTTACACCTCTTCTCCTCCTCCGTTATAACCGCAGCTTCTCATTCTATACCCCAAACTTCGGGCAGGCATTCTCAGAAATGTGTGCCTTGGTGGTCTCCTGCTTGTGCTCATGCAGTACGTTTGAAATGCGCTGCGTGGGGCAGGTACCGGTACAATAGAACCACGGAGAGACTTCTTGAATTTAAGCAGAAGCGTGCAATTGCTCGCCGTGTCATCCGTGATGCTAAACGCAGTTGCTGGCAAGATTATGTCTCCACCATCACCTCTGCTTCCTCTATGAGTGCAGTCTGGAAAAAAGTATGAAAACTGAGTGGTAAATATTCTCCTGACCCGGCTCCTGTTCTGCAGGTTGCCGGTGTTAATATAGCAAACCCACTAGATGTTGCCAATGAAATTGGCAATCATCTGATCCTTATTTCTCAGGGGCTCCATCTATGCCCCTCGTTTCTTTCCTCAAAGTCTGCCAGAGAGTTAGCACCCTTGGACTTTTCTTCTCTCAGAGAAGAACAGTACAGTGGACCCCCGCATAACGATTACCTCCGAATGCGACCAATTATGTAAGTGTATTTATGTAAGTGCGTTTGTACGTGTATGTTTGGGGGTCTGAAATGGACTAATCTACTTCACAATATTTCTTATGGGAACAAATTCGGTCAGTACTGGCACCTGAACATACTTCTGGAGTGAAAAAATATCATTAACCGGGGGTCCACTGTATAATGTGCCTTTTACACTAAAGGAACTGGAGGCAACACTCTCAGCTTGCCGATCATCGGCAGCTGGGCCCAACAGCATTCATATTCGTATGCTACAACATTTACATCAGTCAGCCCTTGCAGTTCTATTATGCCTTTTCAATCTTATTTGGTCACAGGGAGTTCTTCCACAGCTGTGGAAATCTGCCATTGTTCTCCCTTTCCGCAAACCGGGTACTACGGGACATGAAGCCTCTCACTATCGTCCCATTGCTCTTACCAGTGCAGTTCGCAAAGTGATGGAACGCCTGGTGAATAGACGTTTAGTGTGGTATTTAGAGACACACAACAGTCTCTCCACTCGTCAATATGGCTTTTGTAAGGGCCGTTCTACCATAGACCCCTTACTACGCTTGGATACGTATGTTCGTAATGCCTTTGCAAATAACCACTCAGTTATTGCCATATTTTTTGACTTTGAGAAGGCATATTACACAACTTGGAGGTATAATATTTTGGCCCAAGCCCACTCCTTAGGCCTTCAAGGCAATCTACCATCCTTCCTTAAGAACTTTTTAACTGACTGACATTTCCGTGTTCGGGTTAATAATGTGCTCTCCCCAGACTTTATCCAAGCTGAAGGTGTACCCCAGGGATGTGTTCTGAGCACAATACTTTTTCTCCTTGCTATAAATGATTTGGCCTCTATTCTTCCATCCAATATTTGGTCATCACTCTATGTTGATGACTTCGCTATTGCCTGTGCAGGCGCTGACTGTCACCTCATTACAGTTTCTCTCCAACATGCGGTCGACCGTGTTTTCAATTGGGCCACCACACATGGGTTTAAATTTTCCAGTACCAAAACTCGCCAAATTGCTTTCACTAGATGCTCTGTTATCTCCGATCATCCTTTGTACCTCTATGGCTCCCGTATCTTTGAACGTGATACAGTCAGGTTTCTAGGCCTCCTCTTTGACCGTAGGTTATCCTGGAAACCTCACATTACCTCTCTGAAGGCAACTTGTTACAGCCGGCTGAACCTTCTTAAAACCCTTGCTCATCTTTCATGGGGAGCTGATCGTCGAACTCTCCTTTGCCTACATTCTGCCCTCATTTTATCGAAACTTGATTATGGTGACCAGATCTATTCAGCGGCCTCTCCTGCTACTCTCTCTAGCCTTAACCTCATTCATCACCAAGGATTACGTTTATGCCTTGGTACTTTTCGCTCTTCCCCTGTTGAGAGCCTCTATGCAGAAGCAAACGTTCCATCCTTATCTGATCGCCGTGATGCCCATTGCCTTCGCTACTATGTATGCTCTCATGATCTCCGCAATCCTTCCATTTATAGAATGATCACCGATATTAGTAGACATTCTTTATTTGTTCGCCACCCCTGTTTGCTCTGTCCCTTCTCCCTTCGCCTACATTCGCTCTTGTCTTCTCTTCAATTACCATCTTACTATGTTCATGTAGCATCTCACTTTTCCCTACCCCCCTGGGAAGTTCCAGCTGTTCGGGTCTGTTCTTTCTCACTCCCTTGCTCGAAAGCCCAACTGTCTATGGTAGCTTCCCGCTCTCTTTTTCTTGACCACTTCCACTCTCATTCTCATGCCATTGCAGTGTACACAGATGGCTTTAGTCTTCTGACAGCGTAGGATTTGCAGCAGTGTTTCCAGACAGCATCGTACGAGGGCATTTACTATCTTCGGCTAGTATCTTTACTGCTGAATTGTATGCCATTCTTGAAGCACTTATCCGCATTGCATCTATGCCTGTGTCATTATTTGTGGTTGTCTCAGACTCCCTTAGTACTTTACAGGCTATACAGAAATTTGATACACCTCACCCCTTAGTCCTCCGTATCCAACTTTCGCTACGCCGCATCTCTTCCAAGCATAAAGATATTGTTTTTTGTTGGGTCCCTGGTCATGTTGATGTACAGGGCAATGAACAGGCAGACATTGCTGCGTGGTCAGCAGTACATGACCTACCAGTTTCATATAGAGGTGTTCCATTTATGGACTATTTTGCTGCAATAGCTACCCACCTTCACACCCGTTGGCAACAACGTTGGTCTACCCTGCTCGGTAACAAACTTCAATCTATTAAACCGAGTATAGGTTACTGGCTGTCTTCTTGTCACCAGTGTCGAGGTTGGGAGACTACTCTCTCCTGTCTTTGCATTGGCCGTAATCGTCTTACTCATGGTTATCCCATGGAGAGGCGCCCTGCTCCTCTCTGTAAGAATTGTCAGGTTCCATTATCGGTTAGCCACATTCTATTAGACTGCCCACTTTATCAACGAGCACGCAGAATATACCTCCAACGTTGTCTTCGCTCCGCTGCTCTCTCTTTACCTTCCCTTCTCGCTGATGGACCCACCTTTCATCCGGACTCTCTCATTGACTTTTTGACAACAACTGACCTACTTCACAAACTCTGATGATACCTTCAGCCCTTTCTACCTCAATCTCTTGCTGCCCTCTACCCCTGCACTATCCCCTGCCCCGCTGTTTTCTCTAACCTACTGATCATCCCTCCCTACCCTGCAGCGCTGTATAGCCCTTGTGGCTTAGTGCTTCTTTTTGATAATAATAATAATAATAATAATAACTAGGCTACATTTGTGAGAGGAAACTTTAATGGCCTTTTGATCGGTCCTGGACCTTTACGTGGTCACAACTGATCAAAAGAAAGCAAAGACAAAAACTAGTCATGGAGAGGGTGGAAAAATTGAAGTAGAAGTAATAATGGCAGTAGTAATAAGAGAAATAGAAGCAGTAGTAACAGTATTACTAATTATAGTGGTAGTACAAAGATGTATGACCCTAGTGGGCTTAGTGCTTAGTTATGAGTGTAACAATTATATAGTGATGGTGGTGGTAGTAGTAGTAGTAGTAACAAGGCTAAGTTTTGTTTTGAGGTGGTGGAGAATCAGATAATATAGAGTGACTTGAGCACATAACTTTTAGATATCTACATTGGCCTTAGGAGGACATGTTCAACTGACTTGACTGTTAAGAACATAAGAACGAAGGAACACTGCAAAAGGCCCACCGGCCCACGCGAGGCAGGTCCAAGTCTCCCACCGGCTTAAGCCAATGCACCCAACCTAGTTAGGTCAGGTCACATTGACTTAAGGGAGGAACACGGCAACCGACCTGGTAGCACAAGCTATCAGGTCCAACTCACACCCACCCACATCCACTCATGTATTTATCCAACCTATTTTTAAAGCTACACAACGTTCTGGCCTCTATAACTGTACTCGGGAGTTTGTTCCACTCATCCACAACTCTATTACCAAACCAGTACTTTCCTATATCCTTCCTGAATCTGAATTTTTCCAACTTAAAACCATTGCTGCGAGTCCTGTCTAGGCTAGATATTTTCAGCACACTATTTACATCCCCTTTATTTATTCCTGTCTTCCATTTATACACCTCAATCATATCCCCCCTAATTCTACGTCTTTCTAGAGAGTGCAGTTTCAGGGCCCTTAGTCTATCCTCATAGGGAAGGTTTCTGATACATGGGATCAACTCTGTCATCCTCCTTTGTACATTTTCCAGAGAATTTATATCCATTCTGTAATACGGTTAACAGAGACTACGAGCAGCCCTGTGTGCTAGCCATGCATGGACCCTTCATGAAGGGAGGTTTAATATTGACCTACCTGACTCAAATGATTGGTCTTTATTGTCTTACTGGATATATTGACAAGAGTCAAGTAGACTTTGGAGGGAGTGCAACGGTTAGGTCTTGTGGCTGCTACTAGAGACACACTCTCTCTCTCTCTCTTCTCTTTTTTTTTCTTTTACACAGGGTTTGACAAGGTTAAGGATCCCTAGCTTTATTGACAAGCTATTTACAGGCTAAGGATTCCTAACTTTATTGACAAGCTAAGAGCTGTTACCTACAGCAGCTCATTTGAAAGCATTTTTATTGCTATGAGACATACAAGTAGGGAACAGGATGAAGTTGGAGTCATCTGTGGGCCAACATTTTCATTTGATCAACTGACTTTATCTCGTTGACATCATTATGCTGTACGAATGTGTTCCATACTCGAGTCATCCTGGGTATATATGATCTCAGATGGAGTGATGTTCTGGAGAAGGGTACAGCCAGAGTGAAGTTGCTGCTTTCTGCCCGTCTTGCGGCATAAAAGCTTGTTTCACGCTGTCCTCGAAGTGGATCCAAGTGTGGTACTTTGACAATATTGGCCTTGTACATAACAGTAAGGCCACCCACATCCCTCCTGTGTTGAAGGCTCTGATGAAATGACAGATCTATCCAGGATGGGTCCAGGCAAGAGATGAGACGTCTTGCTCTGTTCTCTACTCTATCAAGCAGTCGCAGATGAGAGGGGGGGGGGGCAGGCAAACCAAGAAAGTGGAGCATACTCAAGGTGTGAGCGTACTTGTCCCTCGTACAGAATCTTGCAACCCCTACTGTCAAGCAGATGCGAGATACAGCAAAGTGCTGTAAGCTTCCTGGCTGCCTTGTTTGCAAGATTTACAACATGGTTCTTCATGGTTAGTTTGGAGTCAAATTTCACCCCAAGGATATCAACTTCTTCTCCAGGTGCCAACACCCTCCCATTCATCTTTACTACTGCACCAGCATTACCATCATGATGCCTAGAGACGATCATTATTTGCATTTTCTCAGGTGCTAATGTTACTTGCCATCTATTTGCCCAAGCTGATATAGCTCTCAGCTGGTGATTGATGTAGCTTAGAGCAGCTGGCATTTCTTCTCTTGGATAAGTGAATGTCAGTGTACAGTCGTCTGCATATGCATGTGATTCTGGGATGAGATGAAGAAGGTCGTTGAAGTAGACATTCCATAACAATGGTCCCAGCACGCTTCTTTGTGGAACACTTGCCCCAATAGGATGTCTTGCTGATTCCATTCCATTGAGAACTACATTTAGAGATCTACCATGAAGGTAATCACTGAGGAGACGTAGTGTAGAGCCTGCAATTCCCAGTGCTTGAAGTTTTGCTAAGAGGCCCTGGTGCTACTCTCTCTCTCTCTCTCTCTCTCTCTCTCTCTCTCTCTCTCTCTCTCTCTCTCCTCTCTCTCTCTCTCTCTCTCTCTCTCTCTCTCTCTCTCTCTCTTTCTCTCTCAGTAACAAGTACAATATAGAATGAACATTTGGAATAATTGACATGTATAAATTAATTTATAGAAAGCCTCTTGTTAGGCAGAGGACTTCAGACAGCCTCAAAATAAAGATGAGTCGAACACATGGTATATCAGAGACATACTTATTTCTTGTATTGTGTTGTGTGTTATGCTGCAGTTCTCCAGGAAGAGTCGAAGCGCTGGGTTGAACTTATATTTTATGAAGGGATTCAAGGAAACCGGTTAGCCGGACTTGAGTCCAGGAAATGGGAAGTACAATTCGTGCACTATAAAAGCTGGGTTTGGGATATTGGCACTTAGGAGGGATATTTAAAGTGTCGTATCCGAGTTCCTCTGCAAAGACAGTGATTATGTATGAGTGATAGTGAAAATGTTGAACTATAATAAAAGTTTTTTGTTTCTTTTTGGGTTTTCCTTTCTTTTTGGGCCACCCTGCCTCGGTGGGCCACCCTGCCTCGGTGGGCCACCCTGCCTCGGTGGGCCACCCTGCCTCGGTGGGCCACCCTGCCTCGGTGGGCCACCCTGCTTCGGTGGGAGACAGCCAACGTGTTTTACATTTATATATATATATATATATATATATATATATAATATATATACATATATATATATATATATATATATATATATATATAGTGTTAGTAAAAATTAGACACGTGTAACATCTGGGTATGTTTACTGTAGACGTTTTGCTATCCATTGGCTCTATGAAAACAAATTCAAGGACATAATTGGAAGAATGTAGAAATATATACAAAAAGATACGGTAATCAGTCCCTCAGAGAAGAGAAGGATAGTCGATTCAGAATCATCACGACTACGGTGGTCATCACCAACTCCAAGACTGAGGGACTGATAAACTCATGTTTTTGTACATACTTCTTCCTGTTATGTCTTTAAATTTGTATTGATAAAGCCAGTGGATAGCAAAACGTCTACAGTAAAGATACCCAGATGTTACACGTGTATAACATCTGGGTTATTGTCTGCTGCAGAGTCTGCTGTGTGTCATGTTAACTTCCCTCAGACACCCCTGCCTCTCCTCACTCCCATTTCAAGCATCCCACCTCAAGACTGAGGACCCCAATAAGTCAGTTTGTCTGACTTTCTGGGGAGGGGGGTTATTCTAGGTAAATCTAAATCTTAGAACCTCATGACTAGACAACCAAGCTCATATATTGACAAATTACCACATAGAAGTATAATTACCTACCAACACCAGTATTACCCTTCACCAAACTGCAGCAGTCTCGTGCTGTAAACTACTGAAAACTACTCCTGAATCATGTTTCATAAAAAGCATTTTAAATACATAAATATATCCTTTTGTTTGTGTAAATTAGATTCACTTATTACTTATAGAACTACTGTACAACTATGATAATTTCTTTAGTGATAAGCAGTCAGTAAGTCATTGAATTAAGTCAGCCCATCATGGGAAGGCATAACAGAGGTTCTCTCTGTACTGCGACCCATCACTGTAAAAATATGATCTCAATGTACTACTTGCAAAGAAATAATTGAATCTGAATCTATGCTTCCCTCAGGGAAGGTTCCTTCATGCTAGTGAGGGGCTCTTGATCTAGGGAATTGGATGTGCTTCACTTCCCTAAATTGAGTCTGAATAATTTCCATCCCCCTCCCCACAGGCGCTGTATAATCCTACGGGTTTCGCGCTCACCATGATTACAATAATAATAATAATACATATATGCTGCTATGTATGAAAATTTATGTAACTGTATATATGTGTACCTGAATATATTTACTTATCCTCAACCCTTGAACTGTACCGTGGTGTTGGCACTGAAGGAAGACACTGGTGTTGGCACTGAAGGAAGGCACTGGTGTTGGCACTGAAGGAAGACACTGGTGTTGGCACTGAAGGAAGGCACTGGTGTTGGCACTGAAGGAAGACACTGCTGTTGGCACTGAAGGAAGACACTGGTGTTGGCACTGAAGGAAGACACTGGTGTTGGCACTGAAGGAAGACACTGCTGTTGGCACTGAAGGAAGACACTGCTGTTGGCACTGAAGGAAGACACTGGTGTTGGCACTGAAGGAAGACACTGGTGTTGGCACTGAAGGAAGACACTGGTGTTGGCACTGAAGGAAGACACTGGTGTTGGCACTGAAAGAAGGCACTGGTGTTGGCACTGAAGGAAGACACTGGTGTTGGCACTGAAGGAAGACACTGGTGTTGGCACTGAAGGAAGACACTGGTGTTGGCACTGAAGGAAGACACTGCTGTTGGCACTGAAGGAAGACACTGGTGTTGGCACTGAAGGAAGACACTGCTGTTGGCACTGAAGGAAGACATTGGTGTTGGCACTGAAGGAAGACACTGGTGTTGGCACTGAAGGAAGACACTGCTGTTGGCACTGAAGGAAGACACTGGTGTTGGCACTGAAGGAAGACACTGGTGTTGGCACTGAAGGAAGACACTGGTGTTGACACTGAAGGAAGACACTGGTGTTGGCACTGAAAGAAGGCACTGGTGTTGGCACTGAAGGAAGACACTGGTGTTGGCACTGAAGGAAGACACTGGTGTTGGCACTGAAGGAAGACACTGGTGTTGGCACTGAAGGAAGACACTGGTGTTGGCACTGAAGGAAGACACTGGTGTTGGCACTGAAGGAAGACACTGCTGTTGGCACTGAAGGAAGACACTGGTGTTGGCACTGAAGGAAGACACTGGTGTTGGCACTGAAGGAAGACACTGCTGTTGGCACTGAAGGAAGACACTGGTGTTGGCACTGAAGGAAGACACTGGTGTTGGCACTGAAGGAAGACACTGGTGTTGGCACTGAAGGAAGACACTGGTGTTGGCACTGAAGGAAGGCACTGGTGTTGGCACTGAAGGAAGACCCTGGTGTTGGCACTGAAGGAAGACACTGGTGTTGGCATTGAAGGAAGACACTGGTGTTGGCACTGAAGGAAGACACTGGTGTTGGCACTGAAGGAAGACACTGGTGTTGGCACTGAAGGAAGACACTGGTGTTGGCACTGAAGGAAGACACTGGTGTTGGCACTGAAGGAAGACACTGGTGTTGGCACTGAAGGAAGACACTGGTGTTGGCACTGAAGGAAGACACTGGTGTTGGCACTGAAGGAAGACACTGTGTTGGCACTGAAGGAAGACACTGGTGTTGGCACTGAAGGAAGACCCTGGTGTTGGCACTGAAGGAAGACACTGGTGTTGGCACTGAAGGAAGACACTGGTGTTGGCACTGAAGGAAGACACTGGTGTTGGCACTGAAGGAAGACACTGGTGTTGGCACTGAAGGAAGGCACTGGTGTTGGCACTGAAGGAAGACCCTGGTGTTGGCACTGAAGGAAGACACTGGTGTTGGCATTGAAGGAAGACACTGGTGTTGGCACTGAAGGAAGACACTGGTGTTGGCACTGAAGGAAGACACTGGTGTTGGCACTGAAGGAAGGCACTGGTGTTGGCACTGAAGGAAGACACTGGTGTTGGCACTGAAGGAAGACACTGGTGTTGGCACTGAAGGAAGACACTGGTGTTGGCACTGAAGGAAGACACTGGTGTTGGCACTGAAGGAAGACACTGGTGTTGGCACTGAAGGAAGGCACTGGTGTTGGCACTGAAGGAAGACCCTGGTGTTGGCACTGAAGGAAGACACTGGTGTTGGCATTGAAGGAAGACACTGGTGTTGGCACTGAAGGAAGACACTGGTGTTGGCACTGAAGGAAGACACTGGTGTTGGCACTGAAGGAAGGCACTGGTGTTGGCACTGAAGGAAGACACTGGTGTTGGCACTGAAGGAAGACACTGGTGTTGGCACTGAAGGAAGACACTGGTGTTGGCACTGAAGGAAGACACTGGTGTTGGCACTTAAGGAAGACACTGGTGTTGGCACTGAAGGAAGACACTGGTGTTGGCACTGAAGGAAGACACTGGTGTTGGCACTGAAGGAAGACACTGGTGTTGGCACTGAAGGAAGACACTGGTGTTGGCACTGAAGGAAGACACTGGTGTTGGCACTGAAGGAAGACACTGGTGTTTGCACTGAAGGAAGACACTGGTATTGGCACTGAGGGAAGACACTGGTGTTGGCACTGAAGGAAGACACTGGTGTTGGCACTGAAGGAAGACACTGGTGTTGGCACTAAAGGAAGACACTGGTGTTGGCACTGAAAGAAGACACTGGTTTTGGCACTGAAGGAAGACACTGGTGTTGGTACTGAGGGAAGACACTGGTGTTGGCACTGAAGGAAGACACTGGTGTTGGCACTGAAGGGAGACACTGGT
Organism: Cherax quadricarinatus; assembly: GCF_026875155.1. Taxonomy (NCBI): domain Eukaryota; kingdom Metazoa; phylum Arthropoda; class Malacostraca; order Decapoda; family Parastacidae; genus Cherax; species Cherax quadricarinatus. Next base: position 52,402,745 of record NC_069406.1, on the reverse strand, counting down.
GTTTTCACTGAAGGAAGACACTGGTGTTGGCACTGAAGGAAGACACTGGCGTTGGCACTGAAGGAAGACACTGGTATTGGCACTGAGGGAAGACACTGGTGTTGGCACTGAAGGAAGACACTGGTGTTGGTACTGAAGGGAGACACTGGTGTTGGCACTGAAGGGAGACACTGGTGTCGGCGCTGAAGGAAGACACTGGTGTTAGCACTTAAGGAAGACATTGGTTTTGGCAATGAAGGAAGACACTGGTGTTGGCACTGAAGGAAGACATTGGTGTTGGCACTGAAGGAAGACACTGGTGTTGGCACTGAAGGAAGACACTGGTATTGGCACTGAAGGAAGACACTGGTGTTGGCACTGAAGGAAGACACTGGTGTTGGCACTGAAGGAAGGCACTGGTGTTGGCACTGAAGGAAGACACTGGTGTTGGCACTGAAGGAAGACACTGGTGTTGGCACTGAAGGAAGACACTGGTGTTGGCACTGAAGGAAGACACTGGTGTTGGCACTGAAGGAAGACACTGGTGTTGGCACTGAAGGAAGACACTGGTGTTGGCACTGAAGGAAGACACTGGTGTTGGCACTGAAGGAAGACACTGGTGTTGGCACTGAAGGAAGACACTGGTGTTGGCACTGAAGGAAGACATTGGTGTTGGCACTGAAGGAAGACACTGGTGTTGGCACTGAAGGAAGACACTGGTGTTGGCACTGAAGGAAGACACTGGTGTTGGCACTGAAGGAAGACACTGGTATTGGCACTGAGGGAAGACACTGGTGTTGGCACTGAAGGAAGACACTGGTTTTGGCACTGAAGGAAGACACTGGTGTTGGCACTAAAGGAAGACACTGGTGTTGGCACTGAAAGAAGACACTGGTGTTGGCACTGAAGGAAGACACTGGTGTTGGCACTGAGGGAAGACACTGGTGTTGGCACTGAAGGAAGACACTGGTGTTGGCACTGAAGGGAGACACTGGCGTTGGCACTGAAGGAAGACACTGGTATTGGCACTGAGGGAAGACACTGGTGTTGGCACTGAAGGAAGACAATGGTGTTGGCACTGAAGGGAGACACTGGTGTTGGCACTGAAGGGAGACACTGGTGTTGGCGCTGAAGGAAGACACTGGTGTTAGCACTTAAGGAAGACATTGGTTTTGGCAATGAAGGAAGACACTGGTGTTGGCACTGAAGGAAGACACTGGTGTTGGCACTGAAGGAAGACACTGGTGTTGGCACTGAAGGAAGACACGTGTTGGCACTGAAGGAAGACACTTGTGATGGCACTGAAGACACTGGTGTTGGCACTGAAGGAAGACATTGGTGTTGGCACTGAAGGAAGACACTTGTGTTGGCACTGAAGGAAGACACTGGTGTTGGCACTGAACGAAGACACTGGTGTTGGCACTGAAGGAAGACATTGGTGTTGGCACTGAAGGAAGACACTGGTGTTGGCACTGAACAAAGACACTGGTGTTGGCACTGAAGGAAGACACTTGTGTTGGCACTGAAAGAAGACACTGGTGTTGGCACTGAAGGGAGACACTGGTGTTGGCACTGAAGGAAGACACTGGTGTTGGCACTGAAGGAAGACACTTGTGTTGGCACTGAAGGAAGACACTGGTGTTGGCACTGAAGGAAGACACTGGTGTTGGCACTGAAGGAAGACACTGGTGTTGGCACTGAAGGAAGACACTGGTGTTGGCACTGAAGGAAGACACTGGCGTTGGCACTGAAGGAAGACACTGGTGTTGGCACTGAAGGGAGACACTGGTGTTGGCACTGAAGGGAGACACTGGTGTTGGCGCTGAAGGAAGACACTGGTGTTGGCACTGAAGGGAGACACTGGTGTTGGCACTGAAGGGAGACACTGGTGTTGGCACTGAAGGAAGACACTGGTGTTGGCAGTGAAGGGAGACACTGGTGTTGGCACTGAAGGAAAACACTGGTGTTGGCGCTGAAGGAAGACACTGGTGTTGGCACTGAAGGAAGACACTGGCGTTGGCACTGAAGGAAGACACTGGTGTTGGCACTGAAGGGAGACACTGGTGTTGGCACTGAAGGGAGACACTGGTATTGGCACTGAAGGAAGACACTGGTGTTGGCGCTGAAGGAAGACACTGGTGTTGGCATTGAAGGAAGACACTGGTGTTGGCAGTGAAGGGAGACACTGGTGTTGGCACTGAAGGAAGACACTGGTGTTGGCAGTGAAGGGCGACACTGATGTTGGCACTGAAGGAAGACACTGGTGTTGGCACTGAAGGAAGACACTGGTGTTGGCACTGAAGGAAGACACTGGTGTTGGCACTGAAGGAAGACACTGGTGTTGGCACTGAAGACACTGGTGTTGGCACTGAAGGAAGACACTGGTGTTGGCACTGAAGGAAGACACTGGTGTTGGCACTGAAGGAAGACACTGGTGTTGGCACTGAAGGAAGACACTGGTGTTGGCACTGAAGGAAGACACTGGTGTTGGCACTGAAGGAAGACACTGGTGTTGGCACTGAAGGAAGACACTGGTGTTGGCACTGAAGGAAGACACTGGTATTGGCACTGAAGGAAGACATGCCATCTCCATTAACTCCAAATTTTGCTAGGCGTGAGGAGTCTTACTTGACCTCAGACACTTTAACATCTGTCACAGGTCAACTGCTGCCACAAAGTCCATTTGGAGCTGCCCTCCTCTTCCCCAGATCAAACTTGATTACCCGTCTTTCCCCAGGTGTTCTAGATCCCTATTGGTGTACCGCTTTTCCATGAACATAAGAATAAAATAATAATGCCAAGTGGAAAGTAAACGGTATAATGAACTTGCAAAATAAAAATTATACCATTTAGGGAAATGTGAATCTTGATCCAAGATGACTCAGTGAAAATTTAGTCAGTGAATTACTTTGGTATATTTTACTTTGTGAATAGACAGATGAATGGATGGAGTCTTGAACCTTGGCACTCAAAAGTGGCAGGCCCAACATTGTAACCACTCAGCCATGGAGCTTACTATACGATGATTTTAGAACCAGCACCTGCGTGATATTTTTGTACGAGTGGCACCAAGTGTGACCCACGGGATGAGGTGGATCACAGCTGGTGCCGCTGATACAAATACGTCACAGAAGTGCTGGTTGTAAAAGCATCCTATTGTAACCTCCATAGCTGAGTGATTGCAGTGTTGGTCCTGCTACCAGCAAGGACCACAGTTCGAACCCCTCCTTCCCAGTCCATTCTCCCATTTAGTCTTGGACAATCATTCACGACGACTTACTGTGGGCTTTATCACCCTATATTTCAATGCGTTGTTTGCCAGCCTACTGTAACCTGAGTCTAACCTTCCACACCTGACACAAGAAAATCACTCTACCTTTCGCTGTACAAAAAAAAAATTGAAGCTGGCTGGCGCTTTCCACGAGTCAGTCGTGATCCCCTTACAGGTTTAGTGCTTCCTCATGAATATAACGGTGGTGGCATACGACATTCCTAATGTCAATGAGCATAATAAGTCATCAACGTCACCTGTGGGTTTAGCGCTTGGTTTTGATTGTATTAACAAGTCATCAATGTCACCTTGTGGGTTTAGCGCTTGGTTTTGATTGTATTAACAAGTCATCAATGTCACCTTGTGGCTTTAGCGCTTGGTTTTGATTATAATTAGTCACCAACGTCAAGACATATCAGACGCGTCAAGCGACACCAGCAACGGGAACATCGTCATCAATGTCAAGACGTATGTACCATCAGGCGACGCCAGCAGCAGCCAAGTCATCAACGCCGAATTTACATGTGAATTCGCCAGGAGCGACAGACATCTTCAGAGGAAGAGAAAAAAATAAAAGAAAGCGGAACGGGAAGGAAAAAAATGGAAATATCTCCTCATTTTTCAGGTAAATTTATTTTTCATTTGCTCTCGATTTCTGAGATGCGGAACTGGAAGCAGAGTTGGGATTGCGAGGGAGTTGGGATTGTGGGGGAGTTGGGATTGTGGGGGAGTTGGGATTGTAAGGGAATTGGGATTGTGAGGGATTTGGGAGTCTTAGACTAGTCCAAATTAGATGAACCTTCACAGTTGGTATCAACTCAGTTCCTGGAGGACACTGGAGGGACTGGTACCAAACCTGCACACCGAAATAACTACTTGTGAACACAAGAGGTTTGGCAGACAGTGCAGGATACCTCCAATGAAAAGCAGAGAGCAATGAATACACCGAGGGAGAACTCAGTAAGTGTAAAGGGACTACGACTCTTCAACACCCTGCCTTCATACATGAGGGAGATCAACATCAAAGTCTTGGTTGTCTTCAAGAAGGAACTTGACAAATTCCTCACAACAGTTCCTCTCTCTCTCTCTCTCTCTCTCTCTCTCTCTCTCTCTCTCTCTCTGTCTCTCTCTCTCTCTCTCTCTCTCTCTCTCTCTCTCTCTCTCTCTCTGAGGGTCATATATTATTTCACACACATGTACACACAAGAAGACATATGAAAGCAAACGAACATGCATGAGGCATACACAAGCACAGGTACACACAGACATACACTCACAAGGATACATGCTCACACACACACACACATGGATATACACACACACACACACAGGCATACACACATACATAGGCATACATGCACATACAGGGATACATGCACACACGATGGGGCCAGATAACATCTCTCCTTAGGCCCTGAGGGAGGGAGCAGAGGCGCTCTGTATACTACTAACAACAATCTTCAACACATATATTGAAACAGGGCGACTACCCGAAGTATGGAAGATGGCAAATCTAGTCCCAATTTTTAAGAAAGGAGACAAATACACCAGCATTAAACTGCATGTATTGTATGCAAAGTCATGGAGAAGATTATCAGAAGAGTGGTGGATCACCTAGAAAGGCATGACCTTATGAACGACAACCAGCACGGATTCAGAAACGGGAAATCCTGTGTCACAAACCTACTAGAATTCTGTGACAAGGTGACAACAGTAAGACTAGAGAGAGGGGTGGGTAGACTGCATTTTCTTGGACAGCAAGAAGGCTTTTGACACGAGATTAGTGCAAAAGCTGGAGGACCAGGCAGGTATAACAGGGAAGGCACTGCAATGGATCAGAGAATACCTGACGGGAAGGCATCAGCGAGTCATGGTACATGATGAGGTATCTGAGTGGGCGCCTGTGACGAGCAGGGTTCCACAGGGGTCAGTCCTAGGACCGGTGCTGTTTCTGATATGTGTGAATGATATGATGGAAGGAATAGATTCAGAAGTGTCCGTGTTCGCAGACGATGTAAAGTTAATGAGGAGAATTCAGTCAGAGGAGGACAAGGCAGAACTACAGAGGGAACTGGACAGGCTGCAGGCCTGGTCCAGAGACTGGTTCCTGGAGTTCAACCCCACCAAGTGCAAAGTCATGAAGATTGGAGAAGGGCAAAGAAGACCGCAGACAGAGTACAGTCTAGGGGCGCCAAAGACTACAAACTTCACTCGAGGAAAAGCATCTCAGAGTGTGTATAATACCGAGCATGTCTTCCGAGACGCACATCAACCAATTAACTGTTGCAGCATATGGGCGTCTGGCGGACCTAAGAATAGCATTCCGGTATCTCAGCAAGGAGTCGTTCCAGACCCTGTACACTGTGTACGTCAGGCCCATATTGAAGTATACAACTCAAGTTTGGAACCCACACCTGGCCAAGCACGTCAGGGAACTAAGGTGCAAAGGTTTGCAGCCAGACTAGTCCCGGAGCTAAGGGACATGTCCTACGAGGAGAGGTTAAAGGAAATCGACCTGACGACACTGGAGGACGGGGGACATGATAACGAAGAATCGACTAGATGGACAGAGACAGGATGTTCCAGAGATGGGACACAGCAGCTAGGGGTCACAGTTGGAAGCTGAAGACTCAGATGAGCCACAGGAATGTTAGGAAGTATTTCTTCAGCCAAGGAGTTGCCAGGGAGTGGAATAGTCTGGAAAGTGAGGTAGTGGAGGCAGGATCCATACATAGCTTTAAGAAGAGGTACGATAAAGCTCATGGAGCAGGAAGAGAGTAGACCTAGTAGCGACCAGCAAAGAAGCGGGGCCAAGAGCTGTGACTCGACTCCTGCAACCACAATTAGGTGGGTACACAGGCATACACACACAGGCATGCATGCACATGCAGGCATACACGCACACACAGGCATACATACACACAGAGATGTTAGGAAGTATTTCTTCAGTCATAGAGTTGTCAGGCCGTGGAATAGCCTAGAAAGTGATGTAGTGGAGGCAGGAACCATACATAGTTTTAAGACGAGGTATGATAAAGCTCATGGAGCAGGGAGAGAGAGAGGACCTAGTAGCAATCAGTGAAGAGGCAGGGGCCAGGAGCTGAATCGACCCATGCAACTACAAATAGGTGAGTACAGGCATACACCCACACACAGGCATACATACACACAGGCATACACACACTCACGGAGACAATAACAGATGCAATCTTCCCACCAGGATACCAGATTATGAGGAAAGACAGTAGGGGCAGAGGGGGAGGAGGGGTTGCTCTGCTCGTAAAAAACAGATGGAAATTCGAGAAAATGGAAGGCATAGACGAGACGGGAGAAAGAGACTACGTAGTAGGTACACTTCAGTCTGGGGAGCACAAGGTGATCATTGCAGTGATGTATAATCCACCACAGAACTGCAGGAGGCCAAGAGAGGAATATGAAGAGAGCAACAGAGCAATGGTGGACACACTTGCTGAGGTGGCAAGAAAAGCTCACTCCAGCAGTGCAAAGTTACTGGTTATGGGGGACTTCAACCACGGGGAGATTGACTGGGAAAACCTCGAGCCACATGGGGGTCCCGAAACATGGAGAGCCAAGATGTTGGACATGGTGCTGGAAAACCGCATGCACCAACATGTTAAGGACACTACCAGAATGAGAGGGGAGGATGAACCAGCAAGATTGGACCTTGTGTTCGCCCTGGGCAGCTCAGACATTGAGGACATCATGTATGAGAGTCCCCTAGGAGCTAGCGACCACATGGTTCTGTGCTTTGAATACATAGTAGAGTTGCAAGTGGAGAGAGTAACAGGAGTGGAATGGGAAAAGCCTGACTACAAAAGAGGGGACTACATAGGGTTGAGGAACTTCCTGCGGGAGGTTCCGCGGGACAGAGAACTGGCAGGAAAGCCAGTAAATGAAATGATGGAATATGTAACAACAAAATGCAAGGAGGCAGTGGAAAGGTTTATTCCCAAGGGCAACAGAAACAATGGGAAGACCAGAGTGAGCCCCTGGTTTACCCGACGGTGTAAGGAGGCAAAAACAAAGTGCAATAGAGAATAGAAAAAGTAAAGAAGGCAGAGAACACACAAAAATAGGGAGATCAGTCGCAGAGCCAGGAACGAGTATGCACAGGTGAGGAGGGAGGCCCAGCAACAGTATGAAAATGACATAGCATCGAAAATCAAGACTGACCCGAAACTGTTGTATAGCCACATCAGGAGGAAGACAACAGTCAAAGACCAGGTGATCAGATTGAGGACAGAAGGTGGAGAACTCACAAGAAATGATCAGGAGGTATGTGAGGAGCTAAACAGGAGATTTAAGGAAGTTTTTACAGTAGAGACAGGAAGGGCTGTGGGAAGACAGCACAGAAGGGAACATCAAGATGGAATGTGCCAACAAGTGTTGGATGACATAAGAACAACCGAGGAGGAGGTGCAGAAACTGCTAAGTGACCTTGATACCTCAAAGGCGATGGGACCGGACATCTCCCCATGGGTCCTTAGAGAAGGAGCAGAGATGCTGTGCGTGCCCCTAACCACAATCTTCAACACATCCCTTGAAACTGGGCAACTACCTGAGAAATGGAAGACAGCAAATGTAGTCCCCATATTTAAGAAAGGAAACAGAAATGAGGCACTAAACTACAGACCTGTGTCTCTGACATGTATTGTGTGCAAAGTCATGGAGAAGATTATCAGGAGGAGAGTGGTGGAACACCTGGAACGGAACAAGATTATAAATGAAAACCAGCATGGGTTCATGGAAGGCAAATCCTGTGTCACAAACCTCCTGGAGTTTTATGACAAGGTAACAGAAGTAAGATACGAGAGAGAGGGGTGGGTTGATTGCATTTTCCTAGACTGCAGGAAGGCCTTTGACACAGTTCCCCACAAGAGATTAGTGCAGAAGCTGGAGGATCAGGCGCATATAACAGGGAGGGCACTGCAATGGATCAGGGAATACCTGACAGGGAGGCAGCAACGAGTCATGGTACGTGAAGAGGTATCACAGTGGGCGCCTGTGACGAGCGGGGTCCCACAGGGGTCAGTTCTAGGACCAGTGCTATTGTTGATATATGCGAACGACATGATGGAAGGAATAAGGAATAGACTGAAGTGTCCCCATTCGCAGATGTGAAGTTGATGAGAAGAATTAAATCGGATGAAGATGAGGCGGGGCTGCAAAGAGACCTGGACAGGCTGGACATGTGGTCCACAAACTGGCTTCTCGAATTCAATCCTGCCAAATGCAAAGTCATGAAGATTGGGGAGGGGCAAAGAAGACTGCAGACAGAGTATAGGCTAGGTGGACAAAGACTACAAACCTCACTCAGGGAGAAAGACCTAGGGGTGACCATAACACCGAGCACGTCACCGGAGGCACACATCAACCAAATAACTGCTGCAGCATACGGGCGCCTGGCAAACCTGAGAATAGCGTTCCGATACCTTAATAAGGAATCGTTCAAGACACTGTACACTGTGTATGTTAGGCCCATACTGGAGTATGCAGCACCAGTCTGGAACCCACACCTGGTCAAGCACGTCAAGAAGTTAGAGAAAGTACAAAGGTTTGCAACAAGGCTAGTCCCAGAGCTCAGGGGAATGTCGTACGAGGAAAGGTTGAGGGAAATCGGACTGACGACACTGGAGGACAAAAGGGTCAGAGGAGACATGATAACAACATACAAGATACTGCAGGGAATAGACAAGGTGGACAGAGATAGGATGTTCCAGAGATGGGACACAGAAACAAGGGGTCACAACTGGAAGCTGAAGACTCAGACGAGTCACAGGGACGTTAGGAAGTATTTCTTCAGTCATAGAGTCGTCAGGAAGTGGAATAGCCTAGCAAGTGAAGTAGTGGAGGCAGGAACCGTACATAGTTTTAAGAAGAGGTATGACAAAGCTCAGGAAGCAGAGAGGGAGAGGACCTAGTAGCGATCAGTGAAGAGGCGGGGCCAGGAGCTGAGTCTCGACCCCTGCAACCACAATTAGGTGAGTACACAGGCATACAGGCACACACAGGCATACATGCACACACAGGCATACACTCACAGGTAAACACGCACACAGGCATACACGCAAACACAGGCATACATGCACACAAAAGCCTACACTCACACAGGTATACATGCACACAGGCATATACACACACAGGCATACACGCACACACAGGCATACATGCACACACAGGCATACACTCACACAGGTATACATGCACACAGGTATACATGTACACAGGCATATACACACACAGGCATACACACACATACACATCCCTGGAAACTGGGCAACTACCTGAGGTATGGAAGACGGCAAATGTAGTTCCCATTTTCAAAAAAGGAGACAGAAAAGAGGCACTAAACTATAGACCTGTGTCACTGACGTGTATAGTATGCAAAATTATGGAGAAGATTATCAGGAGGAGAGTGGTGGAGCACCTGGAACGGAACAGGAGTATAAATGCCAACCAGCACGGATTCACGGAAGGCAAATCCTGTGTCACAAACCTTCTGGAGTTTTATGATAAAATAACAGAAGTAAGACAAGAGAGAGAGGGGTGAGTTGATTGCATCTTCTGGACTGCAAGAAGGCCTTTGACACAGTTCCTCACAAGAGATTAGTGCAGAAGCTAGAGCATCAGGCGCATATAACAGGAAGGGCACTGCAATGGATCAGAGAATACCTGACAGGGAGGCAACAACGAGTCATGGTACGTAATGATGTATCACAGTGGGCACCTGTGACGAGCGGGGTCCCACAGGGGTCGGTCCTAGGACCAGTGCTATTTTTGGTATATGTGAACGACATGACGGAAGGGTTAGACTCAGAAGTGTCCCTGTTTGCAGATGATGTGAAGTTAATGAGGAGAATTAAATCTGATGAGGACCAGGCAGGACTTCAAAGAGACCTGGACAGACTGGACACCTGGTCCAGCAAATGGCTTCTCGAATTTAATCCTGCCAAATGCAAAGTCATGAAGATAGGGGAAGGGCACAGAAGACCACAGACAGAGTATAGGCTAGGTGGCCAAAGACTGCAAACCTCACTCAAGGAGAAAGATCTTGGGGTGAGTATAACACCGAGCATGTCTCCGGAAGCACACATCAATCAGATAACTGCTGCAGCATATGGGCGCCTGGCAAACCTGAGAACAGCATTCCGACACCTTAGTAAGGAATCATTCAAGACACTGTACACCGTGTATGTCAGGCCCATACTGGAGTATGCAGCACCTGTTTGGAACCCGCACTTGATAAAGCACGGCAAGAAACTAGAGAAAGTACAAAGGTTTGCAACAAGGTTAGTTCCAGAGCTAAGGGGAATGTCCTATGAAGAAAGATTAAGGGAAATCGGCCTGACGACACTGGAGGACAGGAGGGTCAGGGGAGACATGATAACGACATATAAAATACTGCGTGGAATAGACAAGGTGGACAAGGACAGGATGTTCCAGGGAGGGGACACAGAAACAAGAGGCCACAATTGGAAGTTGAAGACACAAATGAGTCAGAGAGATAGTAGGAAGTATTTCTTCAGTCATAGAGTTGTAAGGCAGTGGAATAGCCTAGAAAATGACGTAGTGGAGGCAGGAACCATACACAGTTTTAAGACGAGGTTTGATAAAGCTCATGGAGCGGGGAGAGGAGGGCCTAGTAGCAACCGGTGAAGAGGCGGGGCCAGGAGCTAGGACTCGACCCCTGCAACCACAAATAGGTGAGTACAAATAGGTGAGTACACAGTAGGGACAGGAGCGCGCTAGTCACGCCTTCCGTGCTCCGGGAATATAAGTGTTTTTGATCTAGAAAATAAAAACGTTGTGGCACAGAGTGGGCAGGCTAGTGTGTAAGGCGACGTTGTCAAGTGTCACCCAAGAAAGATAATAAAGTGAAACAATCGTGCGACCAGCGAGAGAAATACAGTGAATAGGGTACATTATTAACGAGAAGAAATTGAGGTGGATCTACACCAGGACGTACATCGAGCTGGATCTACGCCAGGACGTCACATCGAGCTGGACAATCTCAGTGCTACAGCTGCACTACAAGTACTGTATCACCTATGAGTGGTTGTTTGGGTGTGGGGTTCCAGGTTTCAATTAACCGCCAAGCTGAATGTGAATGGTCTAACTCTCATAGCACGATAAAGAATAGGCACTCAAGTATTCAATAAGGAATAGCAACACACACACACACACACACACATATATATACACACACATACACAAACACACACACACACACACACACACACACACACACACACACACACACACACACACACACACACACACACACACACATACACACACACACACACACACACACACACACATATATGCACACACATACACAAACACACACACCACACACACACACACACACACACACACACACACACACACTATATACACACACATACACAAACACACACACACACACACACACACACACACACCACACACACACACACACACACACACACACACAGGGGTGGGTGGATTGCATTTTCTTGGACTGCAAGAAGGCGTTTGACACAGTTCCTCACGAGAGATTGGTGCAAAAACTGGAGGACCAAGAAGGGATAACAGGGAAGGCACTACAATGGATCAGGGAATACTTGTCAGGAAGACAGCAGCGAGTCATGGTACGTGGCGAGGTGTCAGAGTGGGCACCTGTGACCAGCGGGGTCCCACAGGGGTCAGTCCTAGGACCAGTGCTGTTTCTGGTATTTGTGAACGACATGACGGAAGGAATAGACTCTGAGGTGTCCCTGTTTGCAGATGACGTGAAGTTGATGAGAAGAATTCACTCGATCGAAGACCAGGCAGAACTAAAAAGGGATCTGGACAGGCTGCAGACCTGGTCCAGCAATTGGCTCCTGGAGTTCAATCCCACCAAGTGCAAAGTCATGAAGATTGGGGAAGGGCAAAGAAGACTGCAGACGGAGTACAGTCTAGGGGGCCAGAGACTACAAACCTCACTCAAGGAAAAAGATCTTGGGGTGAGTATAACACCAGGCACATCTCCTGAAGCGCACATCAACCAAATAACTGCTGCAGCATATGGGCGCCTAGCAAACCTCAGAACAGCATTCCGACATCTTAATAAGGAATCATTCAGGACCCTGTACACCGTGTACGTTAGGCCCATATTGGAGTATGCGGCACCAGTTTGGAACCCACCTAGCCAAGCACGTAAAGAAACTAGAGAAAGTGCAAAGGTTTGCAAACAAGACTAGTCCCAGAGCTAAGAGGTATGTCCTACGAGGAGAGGTTAAGGGAAATCAACCTGACGACACTGGAGGACAGGAGAGATAGGGGGGACATGATAACGACATACAAAATACTGAGAGGAATTGACAAGGTGGACAAAGACAGGATGTTCCGGAGATTGGACACAGTAACAAGGGGACACAGTTGGAAGCTGAAAACACAGATGAATCACAGGGATGTTAGGAAGTATTTCTTCAGCCACAGAGTAGTCAGTAAGTGGAATAGTTTGGGAAGCGATGTAGTGGAGGCAGGATCCATACATAGCTTTAAGCAGAGGTATGATAAAGCTCACGGCTCAGGGAGAGTGACCTAGTAGCGATCAGTGAAGAGGCGGGGCCAGGAGCTCGGACTCGACCCCCGCAACCTCAACTAGGTGAGTACAACTAGGTGAGTACACACACACACACACACACACACACAGTGCGGAACAGGATCCTCCAAGAGAAACCACGATTGAAATACTCGGAAGAGTACAAGAGGGTGTTCCTAGACAGAGACAGAACAAAATCAGAACGACAGCAGCTGAGGGAGAGGACAAAAAAGCGAAAGGAGCTAGGAAAAGAGACAAGGAGGGAATCAGCAGAGGTCAGTCAGAGCAGGACAGAACAGCAAGGGCAAGCACACACACAACTACTCTCAGAACCATACAACCTATCACACCATCCCAACACACACTACAATCCATACCCACAGCCTCCACCCAACACCGAGCTATAGAATCCCACAGTATGCCACCAGGTCTCCCACCCTCACAGGCCCCCCAAACCACAGTGTTGGAAAGGAAACTGAAGGTATGGTACACAAACGCTGATGGAATAACAAATAAGTGGGAGGAGTGGCACGAAAGAGTCAAAGAAGCATCACCGGACATCATAGCTCTCACAGAAACCAAGCTTACAGGTATGATAACAGATGCCATCTTTCCAACGGGATACCAAATCCTGAGGAAAGACAGAGGGAACAGGGGGGGTGGAGGAGTGGCGTTGCTGATCAAAAATCGCTGGAATTTTGATGAGCTGGAGAGAGGAGATAGCGGAGAAGAAAGTGATTATATAGTGGGAACACTTCACTCTGGAGGTCCAAGGTGGTAATAGCAGTGATGTATAAACCCACCACAGAACAGCAGGAGGCCAAGGCAAGAGTACGACGAGAGCAATAGAGCGATGGTTGACACACTGGTTAGAGTGGCCAGAAGAGCTCATGCATGCAGGGCAAAGCTCCTGATCATGGGTGACTTTAACCACAAGGAGATCGATTGGGAGAACTTGGACCCACATGGGGGCCAAGATACATGGAGGGCTAAGATGATGGAGGTGGTACTGGAGAACTTCATGTACCAACACGTAAGGGACACTACAAGAGAGAGGGGGAGAGGATGAACCAGCAAGGCTGGACTTAGTATTCACCTTCAGTAGTGCAGATATCGAGGACTTCACATATGAAAGCCCCCTTGGGGCCAGTGACCATGGGGTTTTTAAAGCTTCGAATACACAGTAGAGCTACAATGGAGGGAGAAGCGGGAAGGCCAGGACGAATAAACCCAAAACCCAAAAGAAAGGGAATACACAGGAGAGGAACTACCTAAACCCGGGGTTTCAGGGGGGACAGAGAACTGGCAGGGAAGCCATTTTGGGGGAATAAATGGGAATATGTAGCAACAAAATCCCAAGGAGGGAGGAGGGGTTTGTCCCCAAGGGTAACAGGATTTAATAAAAAAAGCCGGGATGACCCTAGGGGTTTACCCAAAGGGCAGGGAGGAAAAAAAACCAAGTGTGCTAGGGAATGGAAAAAATAAGAAGGAAAAGGGCCCCAGGAGAATAAGGAGAACAGTCGTAGAGCCAAAACAAAAATATGCACAGATAAAAAGGGACCCCCAAAAAGACAATATGAAAATAAACATAGCAGCGAAAGCCAATCTGCCCCGAAAACTGTTGTACAGCCACTCAGGGGGAAAAACAACAGTCAAGGCCCGGAAATCAGGCTAAGGAAGGAAGGAGGGGGAGACAACGGGAAAAAGGCCCTTTGAAGTTGTGAAAAACTCAAAAAGGAGTTTCAAAGAAGTGTTCACAGAGGAGACAGAAGGGACTCCAAAAAGCCGGAGAGGTGGGGCACACCCCCCAAAGTGGCTGGACACAGTGCCCAAAAACCGAGGAAGAATTTGAAGGGTTCTGAGTGAGTTTAAATATCAAAGGAAAATGGGGCCAATAACATCTCCCCAGGGGTATTAGGAGGGAGCAGAGGCGCTATGTGAAACCCCTACAACAATTTTCAATACATCTATCAAAAACAGGGGATTCCCTGAGGAAATGGAAGACGAAATGTAGCCCCAATTTTTAAAAAAGGAGACAGACATGAAGCTTTAAAACTACGACCAGGGGCACTGACAAGGGATAGTATGAAAAAATCATGGAAAAGTTTATCAGGAGAAGAGTGGTGGAACACCGAAAAAAATTGATCCCCTAAAACAGCACCAGCATGGTTTCGGGGGACGGAAACCCTTTTGGTCCCCAAACCTACTGGATTTTAAAATGACATGGTGAAGCAGTAAAAACAAGAAGAAAAGGGGTGGGGGGAAATTGCATTTTTTTGGGAAACTGAAGAAGGCGTTTGACAAAGTTCCACACAAAAATTGGTGCAAAAAGGGGGGCCCAAGGGCGGGGAAAAACGGGGGAAGGCAACCCAATGGATCAGGGAATATTTGCCCGGGGAATACCAGCGAGTCAGGGTAGTGGCGAGGTGTCAAAAGGGGCACCTGTAAACCACGGGCCCGAAAGGGGTCACCCCTGGGACCAGGCTGTTTTGGGTATTTTGAACGACAGGGACGGAAGGAATAGACCCTGGGGTTTCCCTGTTTGAGATGACGTGAAGTTGATGGAAGGGGAAAAACACCGATCGAAGCCCAAAGGCAAAACTCCCAAAGGGATCTGGACAGGCTGCAGACCTGGTCCAGCAATTGGTTTCCGGGATTTCAATCCCCCCCAAAAGTGAAAAAGTCAAAAAGTTTGGGGGAAAGGGGCCCCAAAGAGGGGGGGGGGGGGGGGGGGGGGGGGGGGGGGCCAAGATGGATTTACGTCTGGGGGGTCAGAGAGTAAAAACCCTTTCACTCAAGGGAAAAAAGATTTGGGGTGAGTAAAAACACCAGGCACATCCCCCTAAAGGGGCCATCAAAAAAATAACGCTGCAGCATATGGGCGCCTAGAAAACCTCAGAACGCATTGACATCTTAAAAAGGGGAAAGGGTTCGGGGCCCCTGTACACCGATAGTTGGGGCCCATATTGGATAGGCGGCACCATTTTGGGAAAACCCACACCTACCCAAGCAGAAAAGGGAAACTAGAGAAAGTGCAAAGGTTTGCAACAAGACTATCCCAGAGCTAAAGGTAAGTCCTTCGAGGAGATGTTAAAGGAAATCAACCTGGGCGACAAGGGGCAAGGGGAGTTTGGGGGGGGGTGATTAAAACCCTACAAAATACTGAGAGGAATTGCAAAGGGGACAAAGACCCCGGGTTCCAGAAAATTGGGCCAGTAAAAAAAAGGGGGCACAGTTGGAAGCCCGAAGAAAACAAGAATCACAGGGATGTTGGAATATTTTTCAGGCCCCAGGGGTAGTCAGTTTAAATTTGGGAAAAGTTTGGGAAGGGGAAAGGGAGTGGAGGCAGGATCCATTAAAATAGCTTTAAAACAGAGGTATGTAAAGCTCACGGTCAGGGAGAGTTAAAACCAAATAGCGGGCAGTGAAGAGGCGGGGGCCCGGGCTCGGACTGGCCCCCGCCCAAAACCCCAACTAGGTGATACAAAATAGGTGAGTACCATATATATAATATTATATATTTACACACACATACACAAAAACACACAACCACACACACCACACAAAAACCAAAACACAACACACACCCACAAATGGGGGCAGGATCCATACATGCTTTAAGCAAGGTATGTAAAGCTCACGGTTCAAAGGGGGAAAATGCCTAGTAAAGACCAGTGAAGAGGCAGGGCCAAGAGCTTGGGCTCGACCCCTGAAAACCCCAAATAGGGGAGTACACACACACCACAAAAACACAACCCCACACACACAAACCACACACAAATTTTGAATTTAAAGCTCACGGGTCAGGGAAAGTACCCAGTAGCGACATGAAGGGCGGACCAGGGGGCTCGGACTCGGGCCCCCGCCAAACCCCAACCGGGGAGTACACACACTGTAAGTAAGTGCCGGTAAGTCCCCCCAGGTTTGGGGGGGCAGGTCAAAAAGAAAATTTTGGGCAGCCCAAGGGCCAAATGAGACTTACATTTCAAAGCCCCAAGCCACCTACCCTTTTAGTACATAAAAAAACCCACACATAATTTCCCCAAAAAATTTTCACAAAAAAAAATTAAAACACACACACAACACACAACACAAAACACATACCAGACTCCACCCTACACCCCCCCCCACCACCCACATCTCCTTTCTTTTCCCCCTTCCCCCCCCTCTCTCGATAACCCCCCCCCCCCCCCCGTTCCCCTAAAAAACCCCCCCCACCCTCCCCACCCCCCCCAACCCCCCCCCACTCCTCTCCCACATAGCCCAGTTCCTCCACTACTTCCCCCCCCCACACCCCTGGGCATACCCCACTACTAACCAAAATACAAACTAAATAGGGTTTTCCCCCTCTGGGCAATCAGGGTAAAACAAAAATGGGGCCAGGGAGCAAAAAGGGAAAAACCAAGGGAAGGGGGGAAACTGCCCAAAAGGGGAAATTTGGGGAGCAGGGGTCATAAAAAAGGGGTATGAATTTGGGGAAAAAAAACTAGAAGAACTTTGCATGAGAATGGAAGAGAGGATAAAAAAAGGAAAGAGGGAAATGGGAGGTGCATGTCCCAAAACAGGGAGAAACTAGGATACAGATTTAGAAAGGAATTGAAAAAAACTGAAAACAGCCCAAAGAACTAAAGAACAATTTTGGGGTTGACAACAGAGATGCCCACCTACCACAAATAAGGGCTGTTGGGAAAAAAAGGGGCACAACTGGGATGGAGAACTCTATCAGAGGGGACTGTAGCAAATGAAAGAGCTAAAACTTTATGGGGAGGCCCTAACGAAAAAACAACAGAGGCCCCAAAGGGAAAAATGAAAAAGGTTAAATGACAGGGCCCCGGGGCCCAAGTACATTTGCCAGTGAAAATGATGAAAGGAAAAATGGGAGTGGGGGGAAAAACCCCAAAATTAAAGAGGGGGGAAACAGGGGTATGGGAGGGGGAATGAAAGGGGGGAGGTCAGTCTTTTTGGGATGGGCTTTCCCGGAAGTCGAAGGGGGGGAAAAAATAAGAAAAAAGAAAACAAGGGGAAAAAAAAGCCTTGAAAAACACCTGAAAACAATAGGAGAAGACGACATGACCCCCGCCCGGGGAAAAATTTTTGGGGAATAGGGGGGGTTTGTAAAAAAAAGAACCCAGCCAGTGAGAGTGACCTTCAAGGCAGAAGCGACTCGGACCAGGATCCTGCAGGAGAAAGCATGATTAAGGGACATGCCGGCATACAGGAAGGTGTATCTCGACCGCGACAGAACACAAGAAGAAAGGCAGAAACTGAGAGAGATGGTACAAAGGCGAAAGGAGGAAAGAGAGGGGATGGAGAAGACAGACAGGAGATCCCAGACCCAGGAAGAAGATCAAATACAGCCTCCCTCACAACTTCCTATAGAAGCCTCCCAACCAGGTCAACCCCAGTGCAACCAAACACTCTAAATCAAAACACCCATGCCACATCCAATGCCCCCACCCACTACATTACAAACTCCATCCCCACAGCAACAACCCATAGTTCCTTACCAGGTCTCCCACTTCCCCAACCCCAATATACCTCCCAGACCACAGTCTTAGAAAAGAAGTTGAAGGTGTGGTATACAAATGCAGATGGAATAACAAAAGTATGAGGAGTGGCACAAAAGAATCAAAGAGACATCCCCAGACATAATAGCACTCACAGAAACAAAACTCACCAGAATAATAACAGATTCAATCTTTCCATCCGGATATCAAATCCTCAGGAAAGACAGAGGGAGGAGAGGGGGAGGAGGAGTTGCACTGTTCATTAAAAACCAGTGGGGTTTTGAGAAAATGGAAGGAATGGATGACACCGGCGAAAGGGACTACTTAGTAGGAACAATCCAGTCTGAGGGACATAAGGTGATAATTGCAGTAATGTACAACCCACCACAGAACTGCAGGAGGCCAAGAGAAGAATACGATGAGAGCAACAGAGCAATGATCAACACACTAGCCGAGGTGGCCAGGAGAGCACACATGGGGGGAGCAAAGTTACTAGTTATGGGTGATTTCAATCACAAGGAGATTGACTGGGAAAACCTGGAGCCCCATGGGGGTCCCGAAACATGGAGAGCCAAGATGATGGATGTGGTACTGGAAAACCTCATGCATCAACATGTTAGAGACACTACCAGAGAGAGAGGAGAGGATGAACCAGCAAGACTGGACCTTGTATTCACCATGAGTAGTTCGGACATCGAGGGTATCATGTATGAAAGGCCCCTGGGAGCTAGTGATCATGTGGTTCTGTGCTTCGACTACATAGTTGAGCTCCAAGTGGAGAGAGTAGCAGGAATAGGCTGGGAAAAACCAAACTACAAAAGGGGGAACTACTCAGGCATGAGGAACTTCCGTCAAAACATTCAGTGGGAGAGGGAACTGACAGGAAAACCAGTTCAAGAAATGATGGACTATGTAGCAACAAAATGCAAGGAGGCAGAGGAGAGGTTTGTTCCCAAGGGAAACAGAAATAATGGGAAGAACAGAACGAGTCCTTGGTTCACCCAAAGGTGTAGGGAGGCAAAAACTAGGTGTAATAGAGAATGGAAAAGGTACAGAAGACAGAGAACTCAGGAAAATAAAGAAATCAGCCGAAGAGCCAGAAACGAATATGCACAGATAAGGGAGGCTCAGAGACAATATGAAAATGACATAGCATCAAAAGTAAAGACTGACCCGAAGCTGTTGTACAACCACATCAGGAGGTACCTGGTTCTTGGTCAAGGACCAGGTAATCAGACTGAGGAAGGGTGATGGGGAATTCACAAGAAACGACCGAGAGGTTTGTCAGGAGCTCAACACAAGATTTAAAGAGGTATTTACAGTGGAAACTAGTAGGACTCCAAGAAATCAGAACTGGGGGGCACACCAGCAAGTGCTGGATGAGGTACATATAACCAAGGAGGAGGTGAAGAAGCTGCTGTGCAAACTTGACACCTCAAAGGCGGTGGGACCAGACATCTCTCCATGGGTCCTTAAAGAGGGAGCAGAGATATTGTGTGAGCCATTAACAAAGATCTTCAACACATCATTTGAAACTGGGCAACTCCCTGAGGTATGGAAAATGGCAAATGTAGTCCCAATTTTTAAAAAGGGAGACAGACATGAGGCACTAAACTACAGACCTGTATCACTAACGTGTATAGTATGCAAGGTCATGAAGATCATCAGGAGGAGAGTGGTGGGGCACCTGGAAAGAAACAAGTGTATAATTGACAACCAGCACAGTTTCAGGGAAGGAAAATCCTGTGTCACAAACCTACTAGAGTTTTATGACAAGGTGACAGAAGTAAGACAAGAGAGAGAGGGGTGGATCGACTGCATATTTTTGGACTGCAAGAAGGCCTTCGACACAGTTCCTCACAAGAGGTTACTGCAAAAGCTAGAGGATCAGGCACACATAACAGGAAAAGCACTGCAATGGATCAGAGAATACCTGACAGGGAGGCAACAACGAGTCATGGTACACGACGAGGTGTCAGAGTGGGCGCCTGTGACAAGCGGGGTTCCACAGGGGTCAGTCCTAGGACCTGTTCTGTTCTTGGTATATGTGAACGACATAACAGAAGGGATAGACTCAGAAGTGTCCTTGTTTGCAGATGATGCGAAGTTAATGAGAAGAATCAAATCGGACGAGGATCAGGCAGGACTACAAAGAGACCTGGACAGGCTACAAGCCTGGTCCAGCAACTGGCTCCTTGAATTTAACCCTGCCAAATGCAAAGTCATGAAGATTGGGAAGGGCAAAGAAGACCGCAGACACAATATAGTTTAGATGGCCAAAGACTGCAAACCTCACTCAAGGAAAAAGATCTGGGGGTGAGTATAACACCGAGCATATCTCCTGAGGCACACATCAATCAGATAACTCCTGCAGCATACGGGCGCCTGGCAAACCTATGGATAGCGTTCCAATACCTCAGTAAGGATTCGTTTAAGACTCTGTATACCATCTACGTCAGTCCCATATTGGAGTATGCAGCACCAGTTTGGAATCCACACCTAGTCAAGCACGTCAAGAAATTAGAGAAAGTGCAAAGGTTTGCAACAAGACTAGTCCCAGAGCTACGGGGATTGTCCTACGAAGAAAGGTTGAGGGAAATCGGCCTGACGACACTGGAGGACAGGAGGGTTAGGGGAGACATGATAACGACATATAAAATACTGCGCGGAATAGACAAGGTGGACAAAGACGGGATGTTCCAGAGATGGGACACAGACACAAGAGGTCACAATTGGAAGTTGAAGACTCAGATGAATCAAAGGGATGTTAGGAAGTATTTCTTCAGTCATAGAGTAGTCAGGCCGTGGAATAGCCTAGAAAGTGATGTGGTGGAGGCAGGAACCATACATAGTTTTAAGGCGAGGTATGATAGAGCTCATGGTGCAGGGAGAGGACCTAGTAGCAATCAGCGAAGAGGCGGGGCCAGGAGCTGTGAATCGACCCCTGCAACCACAAATAGGTGAGTACAAATAGGTGAGTACACACAGGCATACACGCACACACACAGGCATACACTCCCACACAGGCCTACACGCACACACAGGCATACACACACACACACACACACATAGGCATACACACGGAGCCAGGAGCTGAGTCTCGACCCCTGCAACCACAATTAGGTGAGTACGCAGGCCTACACGCACACACAGGCATACACGCACACACAAGCATACACGCACACGCATGTATACACGCGCACAGGCATACACGCCTATGTGAGGATGTATGCCTGGCGGCGGCCCAGGAGCAGTGGCCTCGACCCCCCAGCAACACAGCTAGGCGAGGACACGTTCTAACAAATCACAGGCCACAAGAGTCAGTTGGAGGAGGGGGAAGGAGTGGGGTGGGGTGTGGAAGGGTGGGGAGGGGGGAAGATCCATGGGTTTTTTTTTCCCCCGGGGGTTGATGGGGAAGTTGTGGGTTAGGCCCCTCTTGCCCGCCTTGGTTTCCCTCTCGATCAATACTTGTCTCTTTTCCCTCGCTGGCTGCCTGCGAGCGAGAGGGGCGTAAGCGGCAATCGCCCGGGTGCCACGGGAGACTGGCCCTTGCTAGGGCCAGGCGGAGGGGCGGGCTGGGACGTGGGCGGCGCTGGGCGGGTTAGGTCAGGCTGAGGGTCAACAAGGCGGGAGGGGGGCGGCGACCCCTGACAATCAACTGTATAAGAGCTTGTGATAGTGTAACCCACGACCTGACCCACGCCCACCCCTAACCCACGCCCACACCACGCCCACCCTAACCCACGCCCACCCCTAACCCACACCCACACCACGCCCACCCTAACACACGCCAACCCCTAACCCACGCCAACCCCTAACCCACGCCCACCCCTAACCCACGCCCACACCACGCCCACCCTAACCCACGCCAACCCCTAACCCACGCCCACCCCTAACCCACGCCCACCCTAACCCACGCCAACCCCTAACCCACGCCCACCCCTAACCCACGCCCACCCCTAACCCACGCCCACCCCTAACCCACGCCCACCCCTAACCCACGCCCACCCCTAACCCACGCCAACACCACGCCCACCCTAACCCACGCCCACCCCTAACCCACGCCCACACCACACCTACCCCTAACCCACGCCCACACCACGCCCACCCCTAACCCACGCCCACACCACGCCCACCCTAACCACGCCCACACTACGCCCACCCGCGCCCACCCTAACCCACGCCAACCCCTAACCCACACCCACACCACGCCCACCCCTAACCCACGCCCACACCACGCCCACCCTAACCCACGCCAACCCCTAACCCACGCCCACACCACGCCCACCCCTAACCCACGCCCACACCACACTCACCCGCGCACACCCTAACCCACGCCAACCCCTAACCCACGCCCACACCACACCCACCCCTAACCCACGCCCACCGCTAATCCACGCCCACACCACGCCCACCCGCGCCCACCCCTAACCCACGCCCACACGCCCACCCGCGCCCACCCTAACCCACGCCACCCCCTAGCCCACGCCCATGCTCAGCCTAACCCATGCCTACCCTAACCCATGACCACACCACGCCCACGACCATCCCACGCCCACCCTAACCCACAACCACACCATCAGGCCCACACCATGCCCACCTTCGTCCACCCTAACCCACGCCCACCCTAACCCACAACCACCCATCCCCACCCAAACCAACGCTACTCTAACCCACGCCCACACCATCACGCCCACCCCACCCTAACCCACGCCCACCCCATTCTAACCCACGCCCACCCCACCCTAACCCACGCCCACCTTAATCTATGACCTCACCACCACGCCCACATCACGCCCACCCACCCCACACCCACACCACGCCTACCTACTACCACCTAACCCACGCCCACACCACGCGCAATCCTCCAACCCACGAGGAAGGCACGAGACCAGGCAGGGTGGGTGAGGAAGGCACGAGACCAGGCAGGGTGAGTGAGGAAGGCACGAGACCTGGTAGGGTGGGAGAGGAAGGCACGGGACAAGGCAGGGTGGGTGAGGAAGGCACGAGACCTGGCAGGGTGGGTGAGGAAGGTACGAGACCTGGCAGGGTGGGTGAGGAAGGCACGATACCAGGCAGGGTGAGTGAGGAAGGCACGAGACCAGGCAGGGTGAGTGAGGAAGACACCAGACCTGGTAGGGTGGGAGAGGAAGGCACGAGACCTGGCAGGGTGGGTGAGGAAGGCACGGGACAAGGCAGGGTGGGTGAGGAAGGCACGAGACCTGGCAGGGTGGGAGAGGAAGGCACGAGACCAGGCAGGGTGAGGGAGGAAGGCACAAGACCTGCAGGGTGGGTGAGGAAGGCACGAGACCTGGTAGGGTGGGAGAGGAAGGCACAAGACCTGGCAGGGTGGATGAGGAAGGCACGAGACCTGGAAGGGTGGGTGAGGAAGGCACGAAACCAGGCAGGGTGGGTGAGGAAGGCACAAGACCAGGCAGGGTGGGTGAGGAAGGCACGAGACCTGGCAGGGTGGATGAGGAAGGCACAAGACCAGGCAGGGTGGATGAGGAAGGCACGAGACCTCGCAGGGTGGATGAGGAAGGCACGAGACCAGACAGGGTGGATGAGGAAGGCACGAGACCTGGTAGGGGTGGATGAGGAAGGCACGAGACCAGGTAGGATGGATGAGGAAGGCACGAGACCTGGCAGGGGTGGATGAGGAAGGCACGAGACCAGGCAGGGTGGGTGAGTAAGGCACGAGACCTGGCAGGGTGGATAAGGAAGGTACGAGACCAGGCAGGGGTGGATGAGGAAGGCACGAGACCTGGCAGGGTGGATAAGGAAGGCACGAGACCAGGCAGAGTGGGCGAGGAAGGCACGAGACCATGCAGAGTGGGCGAGGAAGGCACGAGACCAGGCAGGGTGGGCGAGGAAGGCACGAGACAAGGCAGAGTGGGCGAGGAAGGCACGAGACCAGGCAGGGTGGGCAAGGAAGGCACGAGACCTGGCAGGGGTGGATGAGGTAGGCACGAGACCTGGCAGGGTGGGCAAGGAAGGCACGAGGCCTGGCAGGGGTGGATGAGGAAGGCACGAGATCTGGCAGGGTGGATAAGGAAGGCACGAGACCAGGCAGGGTGGGCAAGGAAGGCACGAGGCCTGGCAGGGGTGGATGAGGAAGGCACGAGACCTGGCAGAGTGGATAAGGAAGGCACGAGACCAGGCAGGTTGGGCGAGGAAGGCACGAGACTAGGCAGGGTGGATGAGGAAGGCACGAGACCAGGCAGGGTGGGTAAGGAAATCACGAGACCTGGCAGGGGTGGATGAGGAAGGCACGAGACCAGGCAGGGTGGGTGAGGAAGGCACAAGACCTGGCAGGGTGGATGAGGAAGGCACGAGACCTGGCAGGGTGGGTGAGAAAGGCACGAGACCAGGCAGGGTGGGCGAGAAATGCACGAGACCAGGCTCGGTGGATGAGGAAAGCACGAGACCAGGCAGAGTGGGCGAGGAAGGCACGAGACTAAGCAGAGTGGGCGGAGAAGGCACGAGACAAGGCAGGGTGGGCGAGGAAGGCACGAGACCAGGCAGGGTGGGCAAGGAAGGCACGAGACCTGGCAGGGGTGGATGAGGTAGGCACGAGTCCTGGCAGGGTGGATAAGAAAGCTATGAGACCAGGCAGGGTGGATAAGGAAGGCACGAGACCAGGCAGGGTGGGCAAGGAAGGCACGAGACTGGCAGGGGGGATGAGGAAGGCACGAGACCTGGCAGGGTGGATAAGGAAGGCACGAGACCAGGCAGGGTGGGTGAGAAAGGCACAAGACCAGGCAGGGTGGGCGAGGAAGGCACGAGACCAGGAAGGTTGGGCGAGGAAGGCACGAGACTAGGCAGAGTGGATGAGGAAGGCACGAGACCAGGCAGGGTGGGTGAGGAAAGCACGAGACCTGGCAGGGGTGGATGAGGAAAGCACGAGACCAGACAGGATGGATGAGGAAGGCACGAGACCTGGCAGGGTGGATGAGGAAGGCACGAGACCAGGCATGGTGGGTGAGGAAGGCACGAGACCTGGCAGGAGTGGATGAGGAAGGCACGAGACCTGGCAGGGTGGAGGAGGAAGGCGCGAGACCTGGCAGGGTGGAAGAGGAAGGCACGAGACAAGGCAGAGTGGGCGAGGAAGGCACGAGACCAGGCAGGGTGGGCAAGGAAGGCACGAGACCTGGCAGGGGTGGATGAGGTAGGCACGAGACCTGGCAGGGTGGGCAAGGAAGGCACGAGGCCTGGCAGGGGTGGATGAGGAAGGCACGAAAATCTGCAGGGGGTGGATAAGGAAGGAAACGAGACCAGGCAGGGTGGGCAAGGAAGGCACGAGGCCTGGCAGGGGTGGATGAGGAAGGCACGAGACCTGGCAGAGTGGATAAGGAAGGCACGAGACCAGGCAGGTTGGGCGAGGAAGGCACGAGACTAGGCAGGGTGGATGAGGAAGGCACGAGACCAGGCAGGGTGGGTAAGGAAATCACGAGACCTGGCAGGGGTGGATGAGGAAGGCACGAGACCAGGCAGGGTGGGTGAGGAAGGCACAAGACCTGGCAGGGTGGATGAGGAAGGCACGAGACCTGGCAGGGTGGGTGAGAAAGGCACGAGACCAGGCAGGGTGGGCGAGAAATGCACGAGACCAGGCTCGGTGGATGAGGAAAGCACGAGACCAGGCAGAGTGGGCGAGGAAGGCACGAGACTAAGCAGAGTGGGCGAGGAAGGCACGAGACAAGGCAGGGTGGGCGAGGAAGGCACGAGACCAGGCAGGGTGGGCAAGGAAGGCACGAGACCTGGCAGGGGTGGATGAGGTAGGCACGAGTCCTGGCAGGGTGGATAAGAAAGCTATGAGACCAGGCAGGGTGGATAAGGAAGGCACGAGACCAGGCAGGGTGGGCAAGGAAGGCACGAGACCTGGCAGGGGTGGATGAGGAAGGCACGAGACCTGGCAGGGTGGATAAGGAAGGCACGAGACCAGGCAGGGTGGGTGAGAAAGGCACAAGACCAGGCAGGGTGGGCGAGGAAGGCACGAGACCAGGAAGGTTGGGCGAGGAAGGCACGAGACTAGGCAGAGTGGATGAGGAAGGCACGAGACCAGGCAGGGTGGGTGAGGAAAGCACGAGACCTGGCAGGGGTGGATGAGGAAAGCACGAGACCAGACAGGATGGATGAGGAAGGCACGAGACCTGGCAGGGTGGATGAGGAAGGCACGAGACCAGGCATGGTGGGTGAGGAAGGCACGAGACCTGGCAGGAGTGGATGAGGAAGGCACGAGACCTGGCAGGGTGGAGGAGGAAGGCGCGAGACCTGGCAGGGTGGAAGAGGAAGGCACGAGACCTGGTAAGGTGGGTGAGGAAGGCACGAGACCTGGCAAGGTGGATGAGGAAGGCACGAGACCAGGCAAAGTGGGTGAGGAAGGCACGAGACCAGGCAGGGTGGGTGAGGAAGGCACGAGACCAGGCAGGGTGGGTGAGGAAGGCACGAGACCTGGCAGGGGTGGATGAGGTAGGCACGAGACCAGGCAGAATGGATGAGGAAGGCACTAGACCTGGCAGGGGTGGATGAGGAAGGTACGAGACCAGGCAGGGTGGGTGAGGACGGCACGAGACCTGGCAGGGGTGGATGAGGAAGGCACGAGACCTGGCAGGGTGGATAAGTAAGGCACGAGACTAGGCAGGGTGGGCGAGAAATGCCCGAGACCAGGCAGGGTGGATGATGAAGGCACGAGACCAGGCAGAGTGGTCGAGGAAGGCACGAGACCAGGCAAGGTGGGCGAAGAAGGCACGAGACCAGGCAGGGTGGGCGAGGAAGGCACGAGACCTGGCAGGGGTGGATGAGAAAGGCACGAGACCTGGCAGGGTGGATAAGGAAGGCACGAGACCAGGCAGGGTGGGCGAGAAATGCACAAGACCAGGCAGGGTGGATGAGGAAGGCACGAGACCAGGCAGGGTCGGTGAGGAAGGCACGAGACCAGGCAGGGTGGGCGAGAACGATCTTCAGCTGGTCTAAGACTCGGAGTGATGGATTGGGTCTTGTGGGAGGGTTGCCCAGTAGTAAATAACAAGGTGGTCGATGATTGGTTGGCCAGAGTAGCCAATTAGATGATTAATCCGCGGCTGGTGTTTGGCCAGGGTGAAGGTAATTACTGAGTTTTTATGGATCTGTGATAGTGCTGTCGGCTGCTGCAACTGTGAGGGAGGAGAGAGGGAAGTAGGGAGGGTGGGAGAGCGAAGGAGAGTGGGAGAGAGTGGGTGATGGAGAGGTGCCTTTGACCTGTTGAAGCCTGACGGGTCGGGTCCACCCTAATTTGTTGTCATTCAAACTAGTACTGCAGGTGTTACAGAAATTAAATAAATAAATGCGTGTACTCACCTTCGTGTGTGTGTGTGTGCTCACCTTTATATGGTTGGTGGAGGGGAGGGGGTCGAGTCTCAGCTCCTGGCCCCGCTTCTTCACTGGTCACTACTAGGTTCACTCTCTCCTGGCTTCGAGAGCCTTACCGTACCTCTTTTTAAATCTATGTATGATTCCTGCCTCAACCGCTTCACTCTTCATATTGTTCCACCTCCTGACTACTCGACTCATTTAACTTGCAACTGTGCCCTCGTGTTCCTGTTTCCCGTCTGTCCATCAATCTGTCCCTGTCCACCCTATTAGTTCCTCTCAGTATTTTGTACTTTATCATTTTACCCCTAGTCCTGTTTTCCAGTGTTATCAGGCTGAATTACTTTAACCTGATAAAAATTAAGACACATGTGCAACATCTGGGTATCTTTATTGTAGACGTTTCGCCATCTAGTGGCTTTATCAATACAAATTCCAGGATATAATTGGAAGACAGTAGAACTATATATAGATGAGGTAATCAGTCCCTCAACCTTGGAGTTGGTGCAAAGAGCACCGTAGTCGTGGATGTTCTGGAGCAGAAGCAAGGAGCCTGATGCTTATATACTAACGTCAGGTGGAAATGGGACGTGTAGCAGACGAGGGCATAGTCACTGGTAGGCGGGATTCCCCAGTGGAAGTAGGTCCCACCCAAAGAGATGGGTTACTTGTAGTAGTAGTTGTCGTAGCCGTGAAGGTTATGTACATGTCCTTCTTTACTCTGGGACTAGTCTCGTTACAAACCTCTGTTTCTCCAACCTCTTGAGCTACTTAACCAGGTGTGGTTCCATACTGGTGCTGCATACTTCGATACAGACCTGAAAGGAAATCATACTTTTGCCATACGTACATTTGCTGCAGAAGTTATTAAGTTGATGTGCACTTCAGGAAATATTCTCAGTACAATACTCACCCCAAGGTCCTTCTCCTTGAGTGAGGCTTGCATCCTTTGCCCACAAGCATGTACTCCGACTGAGGTCTTCTTTGCCATTACCAATCATCATAATTTTCCATTTGTTATTATTATTATTACAGCGCCTAGGGGGGGGGAATGTGGAAGGCATTCAGGCTTAATTCGGGGAACTGGAGCACAGATCCAATTCCATAAATCAAGAGCCCCTCGCCAACATCAAGGAACCTTCCTTGAGGGGTCTCCATTTGTTGAGGGGGTTAAATTCCAGTAGCCACTTGTCAGACCAGACCTCCAGCTTGTCCAGGACCATTTATAGTCTTGTTCCTCACCTGCAAAATGATATATCTCTGACTCTATCTCTTTCATCATATCAGTTATGTATACAAAAAATAGTACCTACCCTTGTAATGATCCTTGTGGCACCCCAGTCACCACGTGCATCAACCACTGCGACATCTCACGGACAATCACTCACTGTTTCCTTCATGTTAGGTATTCCTTGACCTTTTGTAGTTCCTTCCCTGTTATTCCTTCCTGCTCCTCTAGCTTTCGTACCAGTCTCCCGTGCACTACTGTCTCTTAAAGCCTTCCTACAGTCCAAGAACATGCAATCTACCCATCTGTCTCTCTTACTTCTGTTACCTTGTCGCAGAACTCCAGCAAGTTGGTGACACAGGATCTGTCATATAGTATCTTTGAACCATGATAGTTGTCATTTATGAATCCACTCTTTTCTATGTGCTCCACCACCCATCTCCTTATGATCTCTAAAACTTTATATACTGTTTACAGTATGTCAGTGACATAAGACTGTAGTTTAATGCTGCCTGTCTGTCCCCTTAGAGATTAGGACTGTATTTGCTGTCTTCTACACTGCTGACAGTTGATTTGTGTCGACTGACTTGTTGAAGAATTTTGCTAGTGCTCTCACGGTACCTCTGCTCCTTCTCTCAGTACCCACGGAGAGATATTACCTAGTCCCATTGCCTTCGAGGTACATATCTAGCTCACACAGTAGCTTCTTCACCTCGACTCCTGTGGTATGTGTTGTGTCCGAGGCTCGTTGGTGCAGTCTGCTGCTTCAGTTCTCTGGTAACCTTCGTGTTTCCTCTAAGAATACCTACCTAAATTTCTTGCTGAGTTCCTCACAGACTTCCTGGTTATTACTTAAGAGCTCTACTCTCTGTCTTCAAAACAAGAGGTGCCAAGCCAGTGATGATCCTCCTTAAGTCACCTGTTCTCTCTAGTCTGGAATACTGCTATACACTAATAGTCCCTTTCAAGACAGGCGCATTTGCAGATCTGGAAATGTAAACAGAAACTTTATTGTACATATAAGTTCAATCAAGCACCTCAGTTACTGGGACTCTTTGGAATGCAGGCGAGAAAGATACATCATAATGTACATCTGGAAAATCCTAGAGGGACCTGTCCCAAATCTACACGCAGAAATCCCTCGCTATGGTACCAAAAGGCTCGGCAGACGATGTAACTTTCCCCAATGAAAAGCAGGGGTGTCGTAGGTACAGTGAAAGAAGACATAATAAAGGTCAGGAGCCCAAGACAGTTCAACAGCCTCCCATCATATATAAGGAAAACTACCAAAAAAAAAACTGGCTATTTTGAAGAGAAAACTGGATAGGTTCCTAAAGTCAGTTCCTGACCAGCTGAGCTATGGTTCGTATGTTGGACTACGTGCGGCCAGAGTAACAGCCTGGTTGATTAGGCGGTGATTCACCAGGGGGCCTGGTTATGGGCCGGACCGAGGGGGGCGTTGACCCCCCAGAACACCTCTTTGTACTCACCTATTTGTGGTTGCAGGAGTCAATTCATACCTTCTGGCCCAGCCTCTTCAGTGATCGCTACTAGGTCCTCTCTCTTCCTGCTCCATGAGCTTTATCAAACCTCGGTTTAAAACTATGTATAGTTCCCACCTCCACTACGTCACTTTCCAGACTATTCCACTTCCTGACAACTCTTTGACTAAAGAAATGCTTCCTACCATCCCTTTTACTCATCTAAGTCTTCAGCTTCCAATTGTGATCCCTTGTTTCTGTGTCCCATCTCTGGAACATCCTGTCTTTGTCCACCTTGTCAATTCCTCGCAGTATTTTGTATGTCGTTGTCATATTTCCTCTAACCCTCCTGTCCTCTAGTGTCGTCAGGCAGATTTCCCTTAACCTCTCTTCGTAGGACATTCCCCTTAGCTCTGGATCTATTCTTGTTGCAAACCTTCGCACTTTCTCTAATTTCTTGACGTGGTTGACCAGGTGTGGGTTCCAAACTGGTGCTGCCATACTCCAGTATGGGCCTGATGCACACTTTGTACAGAATCTTGAACGATTCCTTGCTGAGGTATCGGAATGCTATTTTCAGGTTTCCCATATGCTGCAGCAGTTATTTGGTTGATGTGCGTGTGTGTGTGTGTGTGTTTTATAACTCATTTTGAGCCCAGAGTTCAAGTTAATATCACTGCCAGCTCGAAGACTCGAAGCTGTACTCTCATTAGAAGTGATCAAGGTCCCGGGATAGAAATGCATCTAAAAAGATGTGAATGCACTTGTGCCATGTCAGCTATACACGTCAGTTCAACAACTCTTCCAAATACTTTACCAGCACATTACCAACACCTCGGTACTACCATTAACTATGTAAGTATTGGGTGGCAGTGTAGCTCAATCCATTCTCCAATATAGCCCCCTGTAATTACGCACAGAAGTATCATACTGCTGTGAATATCACACTGCCAGACTGTCTGACAGTAAATGTGAGACCCAGGCGTGACGCTTACCATGTTTTTTTTCGCGAAGTAGTTGGTATCGTAATAGATTTGGAAGTTAGAGACTCGGGCTGGAGTCCCCTAGAGTTCTCTCTGAGAGGTTGTTATGGTGTGGGTAGTGGGGCACGTTCAACAGTACGTGATCTCAGGTAATGAAAGTAACCCCAGTGAGAGAATCTTGATAACATAGTTAGCCAGGTACTTATAACATGTGTACGTTGATATTTACCAGCCCAAACATCACTGCTGCTTCCTTATTTTTCTCCTCTTGTTCTTCCTTCTCTCAGTCGACTCATCCCACATTTGCACAATGTGGAATCCTCACCCTTCTTCTTCTTCTTCTTCTTCT
Source organism: Cherax quadricarinatus (assembly GCF_026875155.1). Taxonomy (NCBI): domain Eukaryota; kingdom Metazoa; phylum Arthropoda; class Malacostraca; order Decapoda; family Parastacidae; genus Cherax; species Cherax quadricarinatus. Next base: position 52,371,007 of record NC_069406.1, on the reverse strand, counting down.
TCTTCTTCTTCTTCTTCTTCTTCTTCTTCTTCTTCTTCTTCTTCTTCTTCTTCTTCTTCTTCTTCTTCTTCGTCTTCTTATCCATCGGATCATTCTGCTTGTTCATGGAAGCACCCTTCCCTCCCCCATCCCCTCTCTCTCCCATTTTCCTGTGCTTACACTGAACTAAACACCTTGTGGCTGGCACCTCTCGTCTCCTATTCCTCTTTCAAGTGTCACTAGTGGTCTCCCTGCCCTTGGCAATATTCATCTTGCGTCTTTCTCGCAACACACAATTTTAAACCTTGGCAGCAAGAGCCAGAGTTCTCCACTTCCGTAATGGTTCGCATTTTACACTAGGTGGCTCTCATCCCACTTCTCTTCGTCCTGGCATTGTTCCTTGCTGTTTCTTGGAGCTCTTTGTTTATTTTCCTTAAGGAACGTTTCTTTCCCCTGCCTTCGTTGACCGCCTTGTTTTCAAGGATTGTTTTGAATGTTTCCTTCTCTATCTTCCTGGTGCTCATAGAAAGCTTGTCCCATCCTTCTATTCCAGGAAAAAATCCTTCCTTTTTTGTACCTCCATTGGAGGAAAACCAAACTTCTTTCCTACCTTCCTTCCTACCTTCCTTCCTGCTTTCCTTCCTTCCTACCTACCTTCACTTTTTCCTTCCCTCTATTCCAGCAGAGTGTTATAAACCATACCACGGGCGGGGATAGAACCCGCGATCAGAAAGTCTCAAAACTCCAGACCGTCGCGTTAGCCACTGGACCAGCTAGCCACAATAAGATTCGTCCAACTAGGTATATTTCTACACCATAGGAAGGTTAGCATAGGCACCACTGTGACCACAAATGCAAGCTTTTACAGACGAATCTCCAGCTAGCGTGGCCGTGACGAACTCTAGCTCAAGTCCCCTCAAAGCCGTTAACATGACTCACGAAATCGTAATGACACGATCGCGGGTTCTATCCCCGCCCGTGGTATGGTTTGTTTGCAATCGTGTCATTACGATTTCGTGAGTCAGAGTGTTATATTTCTCTACTGGAATACTCTCCCTTCCTTCCTGCACAAACGTTTTCCTAAACCTTATACCTGAATGACTTCTTGCAGTGTTGCCTTGTTGCAGCAACGTCCACATCCTCCTCCCTCTCCTCTCTTCTTGTGGCACTTCCTCCAAATTTTCCATCATTCTGCAACTCTTTCCTCAATTTCTCTAAGAAGACATATTCCCTTCTGCTCTTGAAGGTTATAATTCTCTCTCTCTCTCTCTCTCTCTCTCTCTCTCTCTCTCTCTCTCTCTCTCTCTCTCTCTCTCTCTCTCTCTCTCTCTCTCTCTCTCCTCTCTCTCTCTCTCTCTCTTTTCTCTCTCTCTCTCTCTCCTCTCTCTCTCTCTCTCTCTCTCTCTCTCTCTCTCTCTCTCTCTCTCTCTCTCTTCTCTCTCTCTCTCTCTCTCTTATCTCTCTCTCTCTCTCTACTTACATCTATAACCTCCTGTTTCTTGTATGTTTTAACCGTCTGTCGTCACCTCACTTCTAGAAAGTCTGTCGTCACCTCACTTCTAGAAAGTCTGTCGTCACCTCACTTCTAGAAAGTCTGTCGTCACCTCACTTCCAGAAAGTCTGTCGTCACCTCACTTCTAGAAAGTCTGTCGTCACCTCACTTCTAGAAAGTCTGTCGTCACCTCACTTCCAGAAAGTCTGTCGTCACCTCACTTCTAGAAAGTCTGTCGTCACCTCACTTCTAGAAAGTCTGTCGTCACCTCACTTCCAGAAAGTCTGTCGTCACCTCACTTCTAGAAAGTCTGTCGTCACCTCACTTCTAGAAAGTCTGTCATCACCTCACTTCTAGAAAGTCTGTCGTCACCTCACTTCCAGAAAGTCTGTCGTCACCTCACTTCTAGAAAGTCTGTCGTCACCTCACTTCTAGAAAGTCTGTCGTCACCTCACTTCCAGAAAGTCTGTCGTCACCTCACTTCTGGAAAGTCTGTCGTCACCTCACTTCCAGAAAGTCTGTCGTCACCTCACTTCTAGAAAGTCTCGTCACCTCACTTCTAGAAAGTCTGTCGTCACCTCACTTCCAGAAAGTCTGTCGTCACCTCACTTCCAGAAAGTCTGTCGTCACCTCACTTCTAGAAAGTCTGTCGTCACCTCACTTCTAGAAAGTCTCGTCACCTCACTTCTAGAAAGTCTGTCGTCACCTCACTTCCAGAAAGTCTGTCGTCACCTCACTTCTGGAAAGTCTGTCGTCACCTCACTTCCAGAAAGTCTGTCGTCACCTCACTTCTAGAAAGTCTCGTCACCTCACTTCTAGAAAGTCTGTCGTCACCTCACTTCCAGAAAGTCTGTCGTCACCTCACTTCCAGAAAGTCTGTCGTCAACTCACTTCTAGAAAGTCTCGTCACTTCACTTCCAGACAACAATGCTGCTTCTGTATCCTGTAAATGTCCTTGTGTTTAAAACTGTTGTTGTCTTCTTGTCTTGTGTCATCCACTCCCTCTCATCCATTGTCATCCACTCCCTCTCATCCATTGTCATCCACTCCCTCTCATCCATTGTCATCCACTCCCTCTCATCCATTGTCATCCACTCCCTCTCATCCATTGTCATCCACTCCCTCTCATCCATTGTCATCCACTCCCTCTCATCCATTGTCATCCACTCCCTCTCATCCATTGTCATCCACTCCCTCTCATCCATTGTCATCCACTCCCTCTCATCCATTGTCATCCACTCCCTCTCATCCATTGTCATCCACTCCCTCTCATCCATTGTCATCCACTCCCTCTCATCCATTGTCATCCACTCCCTCTCATCCATTGTCATCCACTCCCTCTCATCCATTGTCATCCACTCCCTCTCATCCATTGTCATCCACTCCCTCTCATCCACTGTCATCCACTCCCTCTCATCGATTGTCATCCACTCCCTCTCATCCATTGTCATCCACTCCCTCTCATCCATTGTCATCCACTCCCTCTCATCCATTGTCATCCACTCCCTCTCATCCACTGTCATCCACTCCCTCTCATCCATTGTCATCCACTCCCTCTCATCCATTGTCATCCACTCCCTCTCATCCATTGTCATCCACTCCCTCTCATCCATTATCATCCACTCCCTCTCATCCATTGTCATCCACTCCCTCTCATCCATTGTCATCCACTCCCTCTCATCCATTGTCATCCACTCCCTCTCATCCACTGTCATCCACTCCCTCTCATCCATTGTCATCCACTCCCTCTCATCCATTGTCATCCACTCCCTCTCATCCATTGTCATCCACTCCCTCTCATCCATTGTCATCCACTCCCTCTCATCCATTGTCATCCACTCCCTCTCATCCATTGTCATCCACTCGCTCTCATCCACTCTCATTCATTCCCTCTCATCGACTGTCATCCACTCCCTCTGATCTGCTGTCATTCATTCCCTCTCATCCACTGTCATCCACTCCCTCTCATCCACTGTCATTCATTCCCTCTCATCCACTGTCATCCACTCCCTCTCATCCACTGTCATCCACTCCCTCTCATCCACTGTCATCCACTCCCTCTCATCCACTGTCTTCCACTCCCTCTCATCCACTGTCATCCACTCCCTCTCATCCACTGTCATCCACTCCCTCTCATCCACTGCCATCCACTCCTTCTCATCCACTGTCATCCACTCCCTCTCATCCACTGTCATCCACTTCCTCTCATCCACTGCCATCCACTCCTTTTCATCCACTGCCATCCACTCCTTCTCATCCATTGTCATCCACTCCCTCTCATCCATTGTCATCCACTCCCTCTCATCCATTGTCATCCACTCCCTCTCATCCATTGTCATCCACTCCCTCTCATCCATTGTCATCCACTCCCTCTCATCCACTCTCATTCATTCCCTCTCATCGACTGTCATCCACTCCCTCTCATCTGCTGTCATTCATTCCCTCTCATCCACTGTCATCCACTCCCTCTCATCCACTGTCATTCATTCCCTCTCATCCACTGTCATCCACTCCCTCTCATCCACTGTCATCCACTCCCTCTCATCCACTGTCATCCACTTCCTCTCATGCACTGTCATCTATTCCCTCTCATCTACTGTCATCCACTCCCTCTCATCCACTGTCATCCACTCCCTCTCATCCACTGTCTTCCCCTCCCTCTCATCCACTGTCATCCACTCCCTCTCATCCACTGTCATCCACTCCCTCTCATCCACTGCCATCCACTCCTTCTCATCCACTGTCATCCACTCCCTCTCATCCACTGTCATCCACTTCCTCTCATCCACTGCCATCCACTTCTTTTCATCCACTGTCTTCCACTCCCTCTCATCCACTGTCATCCATTCCCTCTCATCCACTCTCATCCACCGCCATCCACTCCTTCTCATCCACTGTCATCCACTCCCTCTCATCCACTGTCATCCACTCCCTCTTATCCACTGTCATCCACTCCCTTTCATCCACTGTCATCCACTCCCTCTTATCCACTGTCATCCACTCCCTTTCATCCACTGTCATCCACTCCCTCTCGTCCACTGTCATCCACTCCCAATGTCACCAAGTACTGTCATGTGTCACCAAGTACTGTCATGTGTCACCAAGTACTGTCATGTATCACCAAGTACTGTCATGTGTCACCAAGTACTGTCATGTGTCACCAAGTGCTGTCATGTATCACCAAGTACTGTCATGTATCACCAAGTACTGTCATGTGTCACCAAGTACTGTCATGTGTCACCAAGTACTGTCATGCATCACCAAGTACTGTCATGTGTCACCAAGTACTGTGATGTGTCACCAAGTACTGTCATGTATCACCAAGCACTGTCATGTATCACCAAGTACTGTCATGTGTCACCAAGTACTGTCATGTATCACCAAGCACTGTCATGTATCACCAAGTACTGTCATGTGTCACCAAGCACTGTCATGTATCACCAAGTACTGTCATGTGTCACCAAGTACTGTCATGTGTCACCAAGTACTGTCAAGTATCACCAGGTACTGTCATGTGTCACCAAGTACTGTCATGTGTCACCAAGTACTGTCATGTATCACCAAGTACTGTCATGTGTCACCAAGCACTGTCATGTATCACCAGGTACTGTCATGTATCACCAAGTACTGTCATGTGTCACCAAGTACTGTCAAGTATCACCAGGTACTGTCATGTGTCACCAAGTACTGTCATGTATCACCAAGTACTGTCATGTATCACCAAGTACTGTCATGTATCACCAGGTACTGTCAAGTATCACCAGGTACTGTCATGTGTCACCAAGTACTGTCATGTGTCACCAAGTACTGTCATGTATCACCAAGTACTGTCAAGTATCACCAAGTACTGTCATGTGTCACCAAGTACTGCCATGTATCATCAAGTACTGTCATGTATCATCAAGTACTGTCATGTATCACCAAGTACTGTCATGTATCACCAAGTACCGTCATGTGTCACCAAGTACTGTCATGTATCACCAGGTACTGTCATGTATCACCAAGTACTGTCATGTATCACCAAGTACCGTCATGTGTCACCAAGTACTGTCATGTATCACCAGGTACTATCATGTATCACCAAGCACTGTCATGTGTCACCAAGTACTGTCATGTATCACCAGGTACTATCATGTATCACCAAGCACTGTCATGTGTCACCAAGTACTGTCATGTATCACCAGGTACTATCATGTATCACCAAGCACTGTCATGTGTCACCAAGTACTGTCATGTATCACCAGGTACTATCATGTATCACCAAGCACTGTCATGTGTCACCAAGTACTGTCATGTATCACCAGGTACTATCATGTATCACCAAGTACTGTCATGTGTCACCAAGTACTGTCATGTGTCACCAAGTACTGTCATGTATCACCAGGTACTATCATGTATCACCAAGTACTGTCATGTGTCACCAAGTACTGTCATGTATCACCAAGTACTGTCATGTGTCACCAAGTACTGTCATGTATCACCAAGTACTGTCATGTGTCACCAAGTACTGTCATGTGTCACCAAGTACTGTCATGTATCACCAAGTACTGTCATGTGTCACCAAGTACTGTCATGTGTCACCAAGTACTGTCATGTATCACCATGTACTATCATGTATCACCAAGTACTGTCATGTGTCACCAAGTACTGTCATGTATCACCAAGTACTGTCATGTATCACCAGGTACTATCATTTATCACCAAGTACTGTCATGTGTCACCAAGTACTGTCATGTATCACCAAGTACTGTCATGTGTCACCAAGTACTGTCATGTGTCACCAAGTACTGTCATGTATCACCATGTACTATCATGTATCACCAAGTACTGTCATGTGTCACCAAGTACTGTCATGTATCACCAAGTACTGTCATGTATCACCAGGTACTATCATTTATCACCAAGTACTGTCATGTGTCACCAAGTACTGTCATGTATCACCAAGTACTGTCATGTGTCACCAAGTACTGTCATGTATCACCAGGTACTATCATTTATCACCAAGTACTGTCATGTGTCACCAAGTACTGTCATGTATCACCAGGTACTATCATGTATCACCAAGTACTGTCATGTATCACCAGGTACTATCATGTATCACCAAGCACTTCCTCACGTACCTGGAAGACAGTTATCAGTCGAGTATAATCAGGACTCAGTGGAAGTACTCCATTGTTTGTGTTTTTCTCTCTTAACTACCACTTTCGCCGTAACTGCCACTTACTCCTCTTATTGAATAAGTAAACTCCTGAAACGACCCCTTTAACACTTTATTTTCTTTTTCCTGGAACGACATTTAAGCCCGTTCTTCTGGAACGACCACTTAGCCCTCTTCTGAAAGGGCTCAGTAGTTCACTCAAGTGGAACGACAACTTACTTCCCATTGCTGGAACGTCCACCACTTCCCATTGCCGGAACGCCCTGTTTTTTCCCCTCTGTTTTGGAGGACCGTTCAAAGAACTGTTAAAACGGGAACGACGTTCTTCTCGTAGTCTCGTTTCTTTCAGATTCTTTCATGATTTTTCTCCATCTATCGCCCTATTGTATTTTTTTTTTCAATATTCTCTCCCTCTCTCTCTCTTGTTTTTTTACTTACACAATAGCTTCACAAGTTAGGGTTGGGGTTCCTAATTTTGTTTACAAAATAAGAGCTGTTACCTACATCAGCTCATTTTAAAGCGTTTTTATTATTATGAGACATATAGATAGGGAACAGGATGAGGTTGGAGCCATCTGTGGGCCACCAATTTCACTTGGTCATCTGACGTTATTTCGTTGATGTCATTATGTTGTACGAACATGTTCCAGACTCGAATCATCCTGAGAATAAATGATCGCAGATGAAGCGATGTTCTGGGGAAGGTTACAGAGTGTAGTTGCTGTCTGCTGCCCGTCTTGTTGTGTAGAAGCTCACTTCTCGCTGTCCTCGGAGTGGAGTCAAGTGTGGTACCTTGACATATTGGCCTCGTATATAACAGTAAGGCCACCCACATCCCTCCTGTGTTGAAGACTGCTTGAATGACACATCTGTCCAGGCTGGGTCCAGGCTAGAGATAAGTCGTCTTGCTATGTTCTCTATTCTGTCAAGCAGTCGTAGATAAATATAACAGTGGTATACAATAACGACAAATTGATAAGTAAGACATATGTGCAACAGTTAGGTATCTTTATTCGGCAACATTTCACCCACAACGAAGGCTTTTATCAGTCAAATGCTGAGGAGGCAGCAGAGGCAATAGAGATACAAAGATGACTTAATCAGTTCATAACCTTCGAAGATAGAGTTTTTAGATGATTAGTCCCTCAGCCTGGAGAAGAGCTCAGCTCCACATTCTGGAACAATGTGAAGCTGAAGTAACAGGATTGAGAGTTATATACCGTCAAGGTGAGACGGAGAAAATCTTGAAGACGACAGAAGGGGCGAGGTAGCAAGCCTGTCTGGCTGTTGGACATGTTTCTTACATATCAACTTGTCGGTATGGTATACCACTGTCATACTGACACTGCCGGACACAGCAACACAACGGCATCTTGGTACAGAGGTCATCATCCACAACTGTATCGTCTGGCCACTAGTTACGAGTAGATCTACCCAATAGGCCTGCTCTCTGCCCCGAGAGCAAGGCATAGATAGTATTTAGGGCCTCAGTAAGAACATAGTAAAGAGCAGTCAGAGAGTGTATACAAGTGCTATAAGAAGACTCTATATGCACCAATGCTTAGTATAACAGCGCCAGTATATGTTAGAGAATGTGTTAGTATATGTGACCACCCTCCCCACACACTCACCCACCCACACGCACACAAGTGTGCATGTACGCACGTGTGTAAACACCCACCTACATGCACACGGGTAACGGTACACAGGCCCGCACGCGCACGCACACAAATAACACACATAAGTGCACACACACACACACACACATACACACACACACACACACACACACACACACACACACAACATACACACACACACACACACACTAAGGGACATGTCCTACGAGGAGAGGTTAAGGGAAATCGACCTCACGACACTGGAGGACAGGGGAGATAGAGAAAATATGATAACGACATATAAAATACTGAGAGGAATCGACAAGTTGGACAGAGACAGGATGTTCCGGAGATGGGACAAAGCAACAAGGGGTAACAATTGGAAGTTGAAGACTCAGATGAATCACAGGGATGTTAGGAAGCATTTCTTCAGTCTCAGAGTTGTCAGGAAGTGGAATAGTCTGGGAAGTGATCTAGTGGAGGCAGGATCCATACATAGCTTTAAGAAGAGATATGATAAAGATCATGAAGCAGGAAGAGTGACCTAATAGCAGCCAGAGAAGAGACGGGGCCAGGAGCTGTGACTCGACCCCTGCAACCACAACTAGGTTTAGTAAAAAACACACACACACACACACACACACACACACACACACACACACACACACACAAAAGACTGCAAACCTCACTCAAGGAAAAAGATCTGGGGGTGAGTATAACACCGAGCACATCTCCTGAGGCGCACATAAATCAGATAACTGCTGCAGCATACGGGCGCCTGGCAAACCTACGGATAGCATTCCGATACCTCAGTAAGGAGTCGTTCAAGACACTGTATACCATTTACGTCAGGCCCATACTGGAGTATGCAGCACCAGTTTGGAATCCACACCTAGTCAAGCACGTCAAGAAATTAGAGAAAGTGCAAAGGTTTGCAACAAGACTAGTCCCAGAGCTACGGGGATTGTCCTACGAAGAAAGGTTGAGGGAAATCGGCCTGACGACACTGGAGGCCAGGAGGGTCAGGGGAGACATGATAACGACATATAAAATACTGCGTGGAATAGACAAGGTTGACAAAGACAGGATGTTCCAGAGATGGGACACAGACACAAGAGGTCACAATTGGAAGTTGAAGACTCAGATGAATAAAAGGGATGTTAGGAAGTATTTCTTCAGTCATAGAGTAGTCAAGTCGTGGAATAGTCTAGAAAGTGAAGTAGTGGAGGCGGGAACCATACATAGTTTTAAGGCGAGGTATGATAAAGCTCATGGAGCAGGGAGAGAGAGGATCTAGTAGCAATCAGTGAAGAGGCGGGGCCAGGAGCTATGACTCGACCCCTGCAACCACAAATAGGTGAGTACAAATAGGTGAGTACAAAATCAAGGGAGAAACTGACCACATACAGGCAGGATCCAGAGTCACAGAGGGTGAAGCAATGGGAGGAGGAAAGGGCAAAATCAGTGTTTATCCATGGGCTTCAGGAGAGAGAGGAAAGGACACACACTGAAAGGCAGCAGGAAGAAAGAAAGGAGATTGAGAAAATCATCACAGAAATAGGTGAAGAGATGGACGAGATTGTAAATTTTCAGAGAATAGGGGGGTACTCGAAGGGGAGAAACAGACCAATCAAGCTGATTCTCAGGACGGAAACAGTGTGGAACAGGATCCTCCAAGAGAAACCACGGTTGAAATACTCGGAAGAGTACAAGAGGGTGTTCCTAGACAGAGACAGAACACAATCAGAATGACAGCAGCTGAGGGAGAGGACAAAAAAGCAAAAGGAGCTAGGAAAAGAGACAAGGATGGAACCAGCAGAGGTCAGTCAGAGCAGAACAGAACAGCAAGGGCAAGCACACACACAACTATTCTCAGAGCCATACAACCTATCACACCATCCCAACACACACTACAATCCATACCCACAGCCTCCACCCAACACCGAGCTATAGAATCCCACAGTATGCCACCAGGTCTCCCACCCTCACAGGCCCCCCAAACCACAGAGTTTGAAAGGAAACTGAAGGTATGGTACACAAACGCTGATGGAATAACAAATAAGTGGGAGGAGTGGCATGAAAGAGTCAAAGAGGCATCACCGGACATCATAGCTCTCACAGAAACCAAGCTTACAGGTATGATAACAGATGCCATCTTTCCAACGGGATACCAAATCCTGAGGAAAGACAGAGGGAACAGGGGGGGTGGAGGAGTGGCATTGCTGATCAAAAATCACTGGAATTTTGATGAGCTGGAGAGAGGAGACAGCGGAGAAGAAAGTGATTACATAGCGGGAACGCTTCACTCTGGAGGTCCCAAGGTGGTAATAGCAGTGATGTATAACCCACCACAGAACAGCAGGAGGCCAAGGCAAGAGGTACGACGAGAGCAATAGAGCGATGGTTGACACACTGGCTACAGTTGGCCAGAAGAGCTCATGCATGCAGGGCAAAGCTCTGATCATGGGTGACTTTAACCACAAGGAGATCGATTGGGAGAACTTGGACCCGCATGGGGCCAAGATACATGGAGGGCTAAGATGATGGAGGTGGTACTGGAAAACTTCATGTACCAACACGTAAGGGACACTACAAGAGAGACAGGAGAGGATGAACCAGCAAAGCTGGACTTAGTATTCACCTTGAGTAGTGCAGATATCGAGGACATCACATATGAAAGACCCCTTGGGGCCAGTGACCATGTGGTTTTAAGCTTCGAATACACAGTAGAGCTACAAGTGGACGGAGAAGCAGGAAGGCCAGGACGAATGAAGCCAAACTACA
>NC_069406.1:52322475-52354975 GCF_026875155.1 Cherax quadricarinatus | reverse complement strand
CACACTGCTCACCATCACTGACTCACACACTGCTCACCATCACTGACTCACACACTGCTCACCATCACTGACTCACATCACTGTTCACCATCACTGACTCACACACTGCTCACCATCACGACTCACACACTGTCACCATCACTGACTCACACACTGCTCACCATCACTGACTCACACCTGCTCACCATCACTGACTCACACCACTGCTCACCATCACTGACTCACACACTGCTCACCATCACTGACTCACACACTGCTCACCATCACTGACTCACACACTGCTCACCATCACTGACTCAACACACTGCTCACCATCACTGACTCACACACTGCTCACCATCACTGACTCAACACTGCTCACCATCACTGACTCACACACTGCTCACCATCACTGACTCACACACTGCTCACCATCACTGACTCACACTGCTCACCATCACTGACTCACACACTGCTCACATCACTGACTCACACACTGCTCACCATCACTGACTCACACACTGCTCACCATCACTGACTCACACACTGTCACCATCACTGACTCACACACTGCTCACCATCACTGACTCACACACTGCTCACCATCACTGACTCACACACTGTCTCACCATCACTGACTCACACATGCTCACCATCACTGACTCACACAATGCTCACCATCACTGACTCACACACTGCTCACCATCACTGACTCACACACTGCTCACCATCACTGACTCAACACTGCTCACCATCACTGACTCAACACTGCTCACCATGCACTGACTCAACACTGCTCACCATCACTGACTCACACACTGCTCACCATCACTGACTCACACACTGCTCACCATCACTGACTCACACACTGCTCACCATCACTGACTCACACACTGCTCACCATCACTGACTCACACACTGCTCACCATCACTGACTCACACACTGCTCACCATCACTGACCTCACACACTGTCACATTCCATCAATGACTACACACTGCTCACCATCACTGACTCACACACTGCTCACCATCAACTGACTCACACACTGCTTCACCATCACTGACTCACACACTGCTCACCATCACTGACTCACACACTGCTCACCATACACTGACTCACACACTGCTCACCATCACTGACTCACACACTGCTCACCATCACTGACTCACACACTGTCACCATCACTGACTCACACACTGCTACCATCACGACTCCCACTGTCACCATCACTGACCCACACTGCTCACCATCACTGACTCACACACTGCTCACCATCACTGACTCACACACTGTTCACCATCACTGACTCACACACTGCTCACCATCACTGACTCACACACTGACTCACCATCACTGACTCACACACTGCTCACCATCACTGACTCACACACTGTTCACCATCACTGACTCACACACTGCTCACCATCACTGACTCACACACTGCTCACCATCACTGACTCACACCACTGTCACCATCACTGACTCACACACTGCTCACCATCACTGACTCACACACTGCTCACCATCACTGACTCACACACTGCTCACCATCACTGACTCACACACTGTCACCATCACTGACTCACACACTGCTCACCATCACTGACTCACACACTGCTCACCATCACTGACTCACACACTGCTCACCATCACTGACTCACACACTGTTCACCATCACTGACTCACACACTGCTCACCATCACTGACTCACACACTGCTCACCATCACTGACTCACACACTGCTCACCATCACTGACTCACACACTGCTCACCATCACTGACTCACACACTGCTCACCATCACTGACTCACACACTGCTCACCATCACTGACTCACACACTGCTCACCATCACTGACTCACACAATGCTCACCATCACTGACTCACACACTGCTCACCATCACTGACTCACACACTGCTCACCATCACTAACTCACACACTGCTCACCATCACTGACTCAGACACTGCTCACCATCACTGACTCAGACACTGCTCACCATCACTGACTCACACACTGCTCACCATCACTGACTCACACACTGCTCACCATCACTGACTCACACACTGCTCACCATCACTGACTCACACACTGCTCACCATCACTGACTCACACACTGCTCACCATCACTGATCACACACTGCTCACCATCACTGACTCAGACACTGCTCACCATCACTGACTCAGACACAGCTCACCATCACTGACTCACACACTGCTCACCATCTCTGACTCACACACTGCTCACCATCACTGACTCACACACTGCTCACCATCACTGACTCACACACTGCTCACCATCACTGACTCACACACTGCTCACCATCACTGACTCACACACTGCTCACCATCACTGACTCAGACACTGCTCACCATCACTGACTCAGACACTGCTCACCATCACTGACTCACACACTGCTCACCATCACTGACTCGCACACTGTTCCACCATCACTGACTCGCACACTGCTCACCATCACTGACTCACACACTGCTCACCATCACTGACTCGCACACTGTTCACCATCACTGACTCACACACTGCTCACCATCACTGACTCACACACTGCTCACCATCACTGACTCAGACACTGCTCACCATCACTGACTCAGACACTGCTCACCATCACTGACTCACACACTGTTCACCATCACTGACTCGCACACTGCTCGCCATCACTGACTCGCACACTGCTCACCATCACTGACTCACACACTGCTCACCATCACTGACTCGCACACTGTTCACCATCACTGACTCACACACTGCTCACCATCACTGACTCACACACTGCTCACCATCACTGACTCAGACACTGCTCACCATCACTGACTCACACACTGCTCACCATCACTGACTCAGAGACTGCTCACCATCACTGACTCAGACACTGCTCACCATCACTGACTCACACACTGCTCACCATCACTGACTCACACACTGCTCACCATCACTGACTCAGACACTGCTCACCATCACTGACTCACACACTGCTCACCATCACTGACTCACACACTGCTCACCATCACTGACTTACACACTGCTCACCATCACTGACTCACACACTGCTCACCATCACTGACTCACACACTGCTCACCATCACTGACTCACACACTGCTCACCATCACTGACTCACACACTGCTCACCATCACTGACTCACACACTGCTCACCATCACTGACTCACACACTGCTCACCATCACTGACTCAGACACTGCTCACCATCACTGACTCACACACTGCTCACCATCACTGACTCAACACTGCTCACCATCACTGACTCAGACACTGCTCACCATCACTGACTCACACACTGCTCACCATCACTGACTCACACACTGCTCACCATCACTGACTCAAACACTGCTCACCATCACTGACTCAGACACTGCTCACCATCACTGACTCACACACTGCTCACCATCACTGACTCACACACTGCTCACCATCACTGACTCACACACTGCTCACCATCACTGACTCACACACTGCTCACCATCACTGACTCAGACACTGCTCACCATCAATGACTCACACACTGCTCACCATCACTGACTCACACACTGCTCACCATCACTGACTTACACACTGCTCACCATCACTGACTCAGACACTGCTCACCATCACTGACTCAGACACTGCTCACCATCACTGACTCACACACTGCTCACCATCACTGACTCACACACTGCTCACCATCACTGACTCACACATGCTCACCATCACTGACTCACACACTGCTCACCATCACTGACTCACACACTGCTCACCATCACTGACTCAGACACTGCTCACCATCACTGACTCCACACTGCTCACTATCACTGACTCACACACTGCTCACCATCACTGACTCACACACTGCTATCATGTGGGAGTTCGAACACGTGGATTGGGTAAAGTAATACTCACGTAGGCTGGTAGTACGTATAATTACAGATAATGTGGGGAGCGCCTTACAGCTGTACCTATCTCTCTTGCTCACTCTCGTCTAACTGACTAGCCGCCCACAGTACCCATATGTGAGGGGGTCTTTGAATAGTGCTATGGTCAGCACAATATGAGTTCAGACAGTGACTCAGGCAGAGACGGTTGGTAGCGAGTCAACTACTGGTACACTGGTTACTACTACTGAGAGCTCGGCGACGCTAACGTATGTCGTCCCGACATACAACTAATACAAACTAGAGATGGCAGGTATACGGCTTGGGCTTGATCTATATACAATGTTAAAGTACACAACAATTAAACATTATAACATACATAAGTAGAACATTGGAATGGAAGCTTATGTAACTGAAACTGTAATGCAATACAAGGTATAATATAGCACAACTTAAAACTCAACGTTGAGATTACACAATATAGATCAAAAAAAATTTGATCGATCGATCTGTATTCGTGTGATCTACGGATTCTGAGGAAGGAATATATACAAAGAAAGGTTTAACAGAAAGGCAGATTCGGTGCACTCAAATCTAGACTGTTAAGCTCTCAGAATGCGGAGAGAAAACATGAACACAAAAAAAAATTCTTGAATACTGATAAGTTGATACTGTAATTATTCATCTATACAGGTTTATTTACATTTAACCCCAACTCTGCTAGGGTGAGTTGACATATGCAAAATGGGTGTCATCATCTGGGAGGATCAAACTCTGTTGCATTGGCTAACTCATGCTGTATTTGAGGCAAATCTGAATTGGATGTTACAATGATATTTGAGGATTTCTCAATACCTGTCGTGTACGTAGGGAAATAACGACATTCAGGTTGATCGTCTGACTGAGTATCAGAGGAAGAGAGTACAGGATCAGGAGGATTGTCAGAGTCTGTCACATTAGTCTGGGTTGGAACATCATTATCATCACATACTAACTTCATATGATCTAAATGCGATTCTTTATACTGACCAGTACTAATCTCTCAAACCTTATACTTATTCCCAGTGATATGTTCAACTACTCGTTTAAGGACCAACAAACTTTTGATCAAGCTTTGGCATTGCAGACGTTATGTTAAAGTTAATCAGCATAACTCTCGACCTACTTTGATTTTGGATGGCTTTGCTCGAGTGTTTGCGACTCTTGTAAATTCTGCTGTTGATTTATGAAGTGTTTCACGGATTCTTCTAAAAACACTTTGAGCTAAGCTGGTACGAGTTGCTATGAAATCTTTCAGGGTTTTTAATTTGGTTTCGGATTAGAATTATAACAATCATAAGGCAAACGTTTTTTCTACACCGTACAATGCATAATGTGGAGTGTCACCTATAGAAACATTGTAAGCAGATTTATAGCACACTGCACATCAGGTATAACTTCATCCAGTTTCACTGTTGGGATTGATAGTGGCTCTCAGACATCAAGTACTTTCTTATTGGTTCGTTCCACTAACCCATTGCTGGCAGGATGATGAGGAACAATGGTGGATTTAGAGATCTTGTACAAGGTGCACAAATTTTCAAGAATTTCATTACAGAATTCACCTCCATTATCTGTTACTAGGGACTTGGGGTGGTATGCCTGCAGATATTGCGTTCTTTAAACGCTTTAGCAAACTGTCTCGGCGTCTTATCTGCAATAGGAAACTAACTAAAATATTGGTGAAATGGTCTACCATAACACACAGATGTTTGTTACCTTGGAGGGAACTTGGAAATTGTTAACAAATCTAGCACAACTTTTTCCCCACAGTTCGCTAGTAGTTGGTATACTTGGATTGGTTAGGACCAATTAGCATTACCTTTATGTTGCATGCAGACACTACATTTCTTAAAATACTCAGAAATATCAGTTGCCATACGAGGCCAAAAGTATTTCAATCTGGCTTGTTTTACTGAACGATCCATCCAGGGTGTTTCAACACCAGGTACATCCTGAACTAGCTGTAAGGTACATTTACTGTGACTGTGGAATTACTAACTGGTTTACTCTTCTGCTAGGAGTACCCAACTCGGCTGTTCGATACAGTAATTCTTGGTTCATGACAAAGTCACTGATGGGTGCTGGTGGGTTCACAGTCAGAATAAGATCTTCCTGGAGCAAGAATCGAATCACACCAGACCACATGAGATCTGTTCGTTGAGCATTCTTTACATCTTCAGACTAAAAAGGAGGGTCTGCAGTTACTATACTAACATGTCGCGATAAGGATCTGCGACTACTTGACTTGCCAGGTAAATGCTCAAAGGTGGGATTGAACTCTTGGATAGTCAAGGTCCATCTGGCTAAAACCCTTCCAGTAGGTTGTTTGTTCTGGAATAAGGGTATCAGTGGAGCAGGTCTGTCAAGACATGAACAGAGTATGATAAATAATTCTCGGAAGTGCTTTAAAGACCATACTATTGCTAAAGCTTCTTGCTCAGTTACTGTATAAATTACGTTCAGCCTTCGTAAGGACTCGGCTAGCAAATGCAACTGCGTTGTAGTTGCCATCAGGTCTTCTGAGCTAGTACGGCACCTATTGCCAATTGAACTAGCATCAGTTTGTCGATAGAAGGGCTTAGAAAAATCTGGAAATTTCAAATTGGGGAGCAGATGTTAGCTTTTCTTTTAGAGTTTGGAATGCTCTTTCTTGACGGAAGGTCCAAACAAAAGGAGCTTTCTTCTTAAGCAACTCAGTTAGAGGAGCAGCTATGGAAGAAAAATGGCAATGAAAGATCTATAAAAACCTGCTAAGCCCACAAAGGATCTTACGGCATCAGCAGTTTTGGGAGTTGGAAAATTTAGTACTGCAGTTACTTTACTTGGTCGTCGTAACCCCTCTAGGGGTGACTACGTGACCAAGAAACTTAATTTTTGATCTGAAAAATTTTACATTTAGACAGTTTGATCTTTAAATTGGCTTCTTCAAGCTTACCAAGTACTACATCAAGTCCCTTTTCAAGTGTGTATCCACGTCTTTAGACATGACGAAATTTCGTCATCTAAGTACACCATAAGTGCATTACCTATGAGACCTCTAAAGATATTAGTCATGAGCCTTGAGAACGTGATAGGGGAGATCGTAATCCAAACCCCCTTACGGAGGAATTTATAATGACCTTTTGGGGAGTGGAGATGCAGTTGGGCTCTTGGCTGTCCTCGGGAAGAGGGGACTTGCCAAAACCCTTGTAACAAACCCAAGGGTTTGAAAAGACTTTGTTATCTCCGATAAAAATTTAAAAGATCCCCCCAAGTACGGAAGTGGGAAAGCGATCGGGAAAAGGTTTTCGCTTTTTAATTTCCTAAAGTCAATCCTGGGCCCCAATTTACCATCCTTCTTAGGTATAGTTTTCAAGGGTGCATTCCAAGGTAATTGCTGGGTGCAAAAAACTCCATAAAAACTTTTTGATTGTTTCAATTCTTCGCGACAGCAACTTGTAAATTGAGGCTTCTGTACGCAGGTATGTAAAATTGGTTTAGTAAAAGTTAAAAGGGGGAATAGGGGGGATGGGAAAAATAAGTTCTTTTTTACCCATCTTCTCCCCTGGAAAGGGGCAATGGCTGTACAAACGTTTGTTAACGGGAGTCAACAAAGTTTGGGACTTATCTGGGAAGTAGGGGGAGCTAAGTCTTTCTCCTAAAACGGGGTGGAACGTTTGATCCGTGAAGGGGAGGGAGGTTCCCCGGTAAAAAATAGCACCGACCCACTGGTCAGGTGAAATCACCCTTTTACCTGAACAGGGAAAGGGGAAAAGGAAACAAGGTCAAAAGATTGGTATTAGCTCTGAGGAAAACCCACTGTGACCAGAAGTGTTGGCCAGGAAGAAATGGACTTACTATCTCTTAAAAACATGTAAAGGAGGGTTAAACCAAAAAAGGACCTTTTACTTTGCAGGAATCACTGTCAACTGGGACTTTATACCATTAAACACTAGGAAAAAATACGACACTCTATTTGAGGCCTAGCCGAAAACAGGACTTTTTTTTCTGCCGGGGCCCATGTGACTTTAAACAAGAGATGGCATTATAGTTTAAGTAATCGTTTTTTGAAAAGGGCCCCACCCCCTGTGGAGAAACTACTACTCGAACTAGCATTTCATTGCAGGGATGGGTTTGTCCCACTAAAGGCAATTGAGTGTCCTCGGACATTTGAGGTTTGGGGAACATCCTGCAAGTGAAGGTATAGGTGGAACACTGATGGGAGTGACAAAATTTTCCAGTGCCTGACCGCTTGGGTACGCTACTGGAGAATGCTTTAGCTTGTAAGGACTTAACCCAAAATACATCATACTCTGCAGCGTATAACAGTTTTCTGATCCAAGCTGGAAACCCCAGAATGGAACGATCAAGTCGTAAATTTTGGGGCCCAGCCCGTTTAAGGGTCGAGCACAATGCGTAAGTTTTCCGCGGGAAGCAAACCCCAGTAAAAGGGTTTCACCAGGGAAATTTTAATCTGGCCCGACAAAAAAGGGAAAGGGAAGCAGGGGGAAAGTCTTCCCTTTTGGATAGAAAAGGTTGGGGAAGTCCGACCTCGGCACGCAGGTGGAACCAGCTCTCCACTAAGGGGGGGAAAATGGTCGGTTCTACGAGAAGGCATGTCGTAATTGTTACCCTTTAAACAAACAAACCTAAAAATATTGATTTGCACACCAGAACCCATGAACAAATGCGGGGCTTTTAAACAGATGTTTTTCACTATGGGGCCCTAGGTTCAGGGGAAGTTATGTGCAAAAAAAAAAAGGTGGATGTCTTTCAAAAAAAGATTTGGGCCCCTTTTTCATCCCCAAAATCATCTATGTCAGAGACTGGGGAAGCAACTCATCAGAGGTTTTCATTCTCGAGACTGTTTAAAGGGCTTAAAAGGGAAATTGTGAAGGGGTGGTGTATCTTTATCCCCTATGTCACCATGGGAGGGTTTTGGACGGGGGCGCTCAAATTTCCCCCCCAAATTTGGAAAAATAAAACCTGGGTTTTTGGTTATTTTGAAAATTTTAAAGAATGGGGGCCTGGTTTGGTTTTTTTTGAAAACCCACGATATCTTTTTTCCCCTCGGGTTTTCGGGGTTTGGGGAAAAGGCCACAAAAAAGACCAAGAACTAAAGGGTTTAGAGAGCATTGCCCCTCAGTGTGTCATGCCCATGTATTCTATGATAAGTACAGTGGGGAAGATCGGGGGTTACTCATCTCGGTACGACGTTCTTAGGGTAACTATCAGGAAAATTAAAATTGCAATAGGGCCCAAAAGGAAAACCACAGTTGTAAAAAGGGTCCCCCGACTAGGGTTTACTAATGTACTTTTGGAAAACTTTCGAGGTTTATAAAAGAATCTGTACAATGGTTTTGGGGCCTCGGAGATGGTTGACGACCACGATTTGTTTCTGTGGCCCCAAACAAAAAGGGGGTGCGACCGAGGGAAGGTGTTTAAATTACTTTTAAAAACATGGGGAAAAATTTCCCTGGGGGGACAAGGAAAAGTTTCATGATTTAAGGCGTAAGTGGGTTTCCCTCGTCACCCGTTTTGGGGATGAGCCCCATAAGAAAACCCCCCGGGAAACAGGTGGGATTAGTTCTTTAATTGCCCCCCAAAAGCTTTTATTTTTTTTCAAGCGATTCTGTTTAAAAGGGTTTTTTTGCCCTTCGGGAGGAAAAACTGAGATGGACAGCATTGATAAATGATGATAAAAGTTTTTTCTAAACTAACAGCAAATTTCACCAACGATTCATTACTCTTTGGGGGTTTTAACATTTTAAATAGTTCCCTAAAAAACGACATATGGATCAGCTGGGTTTTTTTTGGGGCAAAGGAAAAAACGGGAAACAGTTCCCATATTGTGACCACTTAGTAAAATTCCGGGAAATCACGCTATCAAGGAGACAACAAAAATGAAAAAGCAAACAGGGGGGGCCGATGAAGAGCTTCTTTAGGGAAGTCTGATAAGACTTTCCCCTGAAGGAGGACCTTCAACGGAGCACTAGCTGAGAACGAAAGGCCGCCAAAACCTTTCTTCAAGACTATGTACATGGCCATTGAAAAAAAAAGGTAAAGCATCAAGGGAATCACGAGTATAAAAATATAGTATCTGGTGTCTGGGTCGGGGCTGTCAGCGCTAAGGAACTGTGAGGGGCTGATGACAGGGGCAAAGTTTGCCTAGGGTCTGGTTCGACATTTTACTAAAGTATCACTTGACGGTATGTGGACTAATGGCCCAAAATAGCACGAGAAAAAAATAAGCAAAAAATAATGAACAATAAAAATGATTTAAAAAAAGCTAGAAAATTTAAATAAAAAAGGGTGCAACTAATTCTGCAGAAGGGAAAAAAAAAAAAAATGTTAAGATAAAACTGCAAGAGGAAGGACAAATCCCAAATTTTAAAAGGGCTATTGGCCAAGGAAAAAAAAAATTACATTGAAATTTTACAAGTAAAAATATTTCTGGAGACTGAATTAAAAACAAAAAGAGCTGTCTTTACTCTTGTAATAAAGGAAATTTAAATTAAAAAAATTTTAAATCAATGTAAAAAGTAGAAAAAAAAATTACTAAAATTTTTAACTGGGGAAAATTTTAAATATTTTCTAAAAATGCAAAAACAAAAAATTTTAAAAAATAATTCAAAAAATATTAATAAAAGAAAATAATTTTTTAATGCCCGAAAAAAAGTTCAAAAAAAAAATAATTTTACTGCAGAACAAGTGCAACAAAAAAAATTCATGAGAACAAGGAAAAAAATAATTCACTGCCCGAACAAGTGCAAAAAAAAATAATCCCCTGCCCGAACAAGTGCAAAAAAAAAATAATTTACTGCAGAAAAGTTTAAAAAAATTAAATTTTACTGCCCGAAAAAGTGCAACAAAATAATTCCTGCCCGAACAAGTCAACAAAAAAATTCATGCGAACAAGTGCAAAAAAAATAATTCACTGCAGAAAAGTGCAAAAAAATAATTCACTGCAGAAAAAAGTGCAACAAAAAAAGGTGTAGAAATAATCCCCCCCCCCCTGCAGTAATAAAGTGTCACTGGGGAAAAATGGTTAAAAAATAAAAAAAAAATTTTGAAGAAAAAAAAAATGATTTTTAAAAACTTTAACTCTTAATTGTAAATTAGGGCAAAACAAAATTTTCTCAAACAGAGTTAAAAAAAAACACTACGTTAAAAGTAATTGAAATTACATCAAGAGTGAATTTGTTTTAAAGAAATATAAAAATATGAATAAAAAAAAACAAGGGAAAAAAAAAAAAAAACGGGAAGTGTCACACTTACAGTGGCAGGGGGCCCCCACCCTTTATTTTTTTAGTAAAATTTTTTAAAAAACAAAATCTTGTTTTGATGATTTCGACAAAAAAAATTTTTGGCAAAAAATGGTACACAGTCTGCGAAAAAAAAATTTGAGGGAAAGGGGACATTTGGCATACGAAAAAAAAAGACACCCCATTTTGAAAAAAATGGATTTAAATTTTGGTTTTAAATGGGGTGAATATCCTGGTGAAATTTCAATGACAATTTTCTGGAAAAAAACAAAAGCTGAAAGAATCAAAAAAAAAAAAAATGATTTACTTCAAAACAGAGTGAAATGAATGGGACACTACACCCAAAAATTTTTTACTACAGACAGGAAAATAGCCCTAAAAAAAAAAAAACAGATAAAAAAAATTTAAAAATAAGCGAAATACTGAAAAAAATTGCAAAAAAAAAAACGACTCAAAGAAAACCCGGTCTACACTGGGAAAACAACAGGTTTGAGTACACAAGAAATTTACTATAAATGTCTCACACACGCAAATGTCTTTAAATGCAAGAAAAAATGTCTCTAACTATCACTGAAGTCTGTAGTAGTCGACGGTGATGATGGTGATGAGGGTAGGTGTAGGTTGTCCTGCGCGGTGATGACTGACGCCCCCTACACTCACTGTTGTCGGAAGAAATGCCCCTTTCTCGGTGGAACTCGCATAATTGGCTTTATCGTTGGTGCTCACTACATCCTCTTGACCAATTATGTGACCCCAAACAGTATTAGGCCCCGGTACAAGGGTGAAAAAAAACCACAGGTAGAGGGGGGTGGGTGGCTGGTGGTGGGTGGTTGGTGGTGGGTTGGTGGAGGGAGAGTGTGGGCGAGATGACTCTCGCTGGCACACTGCGGGGCACCCCACTCTACCCACGAAGGTGGTTGATAAGCCACTCTATGCCACAGGAAGGGTTTGAAAACCACTCTTAGATCCAACAGGGAGCACAAAGCGATATAGACAATACTTCAGAGGAACTTGGTTTAAATTTTTAAATGCGTGGCTTACTTCTCTCTCTCAGCGGGGGTTAGAAGCTGGGTTGGTGACTGGCTTAACCACGAGTTGGCTGACGGGGAGACGTGTAACGATGCAACAAAGCACGGGGAGCAGGTGGATGACAGGAGACAGGCTGGATGATAGGCTTGATGGCGTTCACTTCCACAGTCTGGCTTACTGACTGGCCTTAATTGAAAAAATTCCGGGTCAACCCCTTGGAATTGAAGCAACTAGCACACGAACTAAGCCAGGAAGCTTGAAACGGTTTGCAACAGGCTTGCAGGTTGGAGGTTGTGAGGGGGGTAGCTGGTGGGTGAAGACGGTTCACCTTTGACCTCCCGGGGGCTACTCACAAACGTCTTCAAACGTTTGAATTACCCTTTAAAAACTAAATCCACGCTCCACACCGCTGGCACCATTTTTTCATGTGGGAGTTCGAACACGTTGGATTGGGTAAAGTAATACTCACGTAGGTGGTAGTACGTATAATTTACAGATAATGTGGGGGAGTGCCCTTACAGCCGTACCTATCTCTCTTGCTCACTCTCGTCAATGACTAGCCGCCCACAGTACCCATTGTGAGGGGGGTCTTTGAATAGTGCTATGGTCTGCACAATATGAGTTCAGACAGTGACTTTAGGCAGAGGGCGGTTGGTAGCGAGTCAACTACTGGTACATGGTTACTACTACTGAGACTGCTCACCATCACTGACTCGCCCCACTGCTCACCATCACTGACTCAGACACTGCTCACCATCACTGACTCAGACACTGCTCACCATCACTGACTCAAAACACTGCTCACCATCACTGACTCACACATGCTCACCATCATGACTCGCACAATGCTCACCATCATGACTCAGACACTGCTCACCCTCACTGACTCACACACTGCTCACCATCACTGACTCAGACATGCTTCCATCACTGACTCACCCCAATGCTCACCATCACTGACTCAGACACTGCTCACCATCACTGACTCACACACTGCTCACCATCACTGACTCAACACTGCTCACCATCACTGACTCCAAAACATGCTCACCATCACTGACTCAAACACTGCTCACCATCACTGACTCACACCATGCTCACCATCACTGACTCACAAAACTGCTCACATTTACTGACTCACACACTGCCTCCCATCATGACTCACACACTGCTCACCATCACTGAAATCACACGCTGCTCACCATCACTGACTCAGACACTGCTCACCATCACTGACTCACACACTGCTCACCCTCACTGACTCACACACTGCTCACCATCATGACTAAAACACTGCTCACCATCACTGACTCACACACTGCCACCATCACTGACTCACACATGCTCACCATCATGACTCAGACACTGCTCACCCTCACTGACTTACATATGCTCACCATCACTGACTTACACACTGCTCGTCATCACTGACTTACACACTGCTCACCATCACTGACTCAGAAAACCCCGCTCACCATCACTGACTCACACACTTCTCACCATCACTGACTCACACACTGCTCACCATCAATGACTCAACCCCTGCTCACCCTCACTGACTCAACACTGCTCACCATCACTGACTCACACATGCTCACCATTTACTGACTCAACACTGCTCACCATCATGACTCAACTCTGCTCACCATCACTGACTCACACACTGCTCACCATCACTGACTCACACCTGCCCCACCATCACTGATCACCCCTGCTCACCATCACTGACTTCAAACTGCTCACCATCACTGACTTACAACTGCCCCACCATCACTGATTACACACTGCTCACCATCACTGACTTACCAATGCTCACCATCACTGACTTACACACTGCTCACCATCACTGACTCACACACTGCTCACCATCACTGACTCACACACTGCTCACCATCACTGACTCACACATGCTCACCATCACTGACTCCACACTGCTCACCATCACTGACTCACACACTGCTCACCATCACTGACTCACACACTGCTCACCATCACTGACTCAGGCACTGCTCACCATCACTGATTACATACTGCTCACCATCAACTTCCCTTACACCACTGCTTCTGCTACCATCATGACTTACAACTGCTCACCTCACTGACTCACACACTGCTCCCATCACTGACTTAACTGCTCACCATCACTGCCTACACACTGCTCACCATCATGACTTACACACTGCTCACCATCACTGACTCACACACTGCTCACCCTCACTGATTCCACAACTGCTCACCATCACTTTACTTAAACTGCTCACCATCCTGACTTACATACTGCCCATCCCCACCACCCCCCCATTGACTTACACAAATGCTCACCATCATGACTCAACACTGCTCACCATTTAATGACTTCAACTGCTCACCATCACTGACTTACAACTGCTCACCATCACTGACTTACACACTGCTCACCATCACTGACTTACACACTGCTCACATCACTGACTTACACACGCTCCCCCATCACTGGGCTTCAGGACATGCTCACCATCACTGACTTACATACTGCTCACATTTACTGACTTACACACTGCTCACCATCACTGACTAACACTGCTCACCATCACTGACTCAGACACTGCTCACATCACTGATTTCATACTGCTCACCATCATGACCCTTTCACACTGTCACCATCACTGACTTACACACTGCTCCACCATCACTGATCACACACTGCTCACCATCATGACTTAAAATGTCACCATCACTGACTTACATACTGCTCACCATCACTGCCCACCACTGCTCACCATCACTGACTTACACACTGCTCACCATCACTGACTCAGACACTGCTCACCATCACTGACTCAACTGCTCACCATCACTGATTAAAATTCTGCTCACCATCACTGACTTTTCACACTGCTCACCATCACTGTACCTTAATTACTGCTCACCATCACTGACTACATACTGTCACCATCCTGACTTACAACTGCTCACCTCACTGACTTACACACTGCTCACCATCACTGACTCAACATGCTCACCATCACTGACTTAACACTGTCACCATCAATGATTACAACTGCTCACCATCAATGACTTACACACTGCTCACCATCACTGACTTACACACTGCTCACCATCACTGACTCACACATTTCTCACCATCATTTACTTCACACTGCTCACCATCACTGACTCAACACTGCTCACCATCACTGACTCACACCACTGCTCACCATCAATGACTTCCACACCCGCTCACCCTCACTGGGCTCACATGCTCACAATCATGACTTACACACTGCTCACCATCACTGACTCAGACACTGCTCACCATCACTGACTCACACACTGCTCACCATCAATGACTCAGACACTGCTCACCACACTGACTGAAACTTCACACACTGCTCACCATCACTGATCACAAAACTGCTCACCATCACTGACTCAGACACTGCTCCCCCATCACTGACTTTCACACTGCTCACCATTTATGACTCCCCAAAACTGCTCACCTCACTGGGCTCACACACTGCTCCACCATCACTGACTCAGACATGCTCACCATCAATGACTCACACACTGCTCCCATCACTGACTCAGACACTGCTCACCATCAATGACTCAGACACTGCTACCATCACTGACTCAGACACTGCTCACCATCCCCTGACTCACAAAACTGCTCACCATCACTGGGCTCAGACATGCTCCCCCATCACTGGACTCAGACATGCTCACCCTCACTGACTCAGGGCACTGCTACCATCACTGACTCACACATCCTCACATCCTGGGCTCAGACACTGCTCACCATCACTGACTCAGACACTGCTCACCATCACTGACTCAGACCTGTCACCACATGACTCAGACCCCTTTCACATGCTGACTCAGACATTTCTCACCATCACTGACTCAGACACTGCTCACCATCACTGACTCAGACTCTGCTCACCATCACTGACTCAGACACTGTTCACCATCACTGACTCAGACATTGCTCACCATCACTGACTCAGACACTGCTCACCATCATTGACTCAGACACTGCTCACCATCACTGACACTGACTCAGACACTGCTCACCATCACTGACTCAGACACTGCTCACCATCATTGACTCAGACACTGCTCACCATCACTGACTCAGACACTGCTCACCATCACTGACTCAAACACTGCTCACCATCACTGACTCAGACACTGCTCACCATCACTGACTCAGACATTGCTCACCATCACGTGACTCAGACATGCTCACCATCACTGACTCAGACACTGCTCACCTCACTGACTCAGACACTACTCACCATCACTGACTCAGACACTGCTCACCATCACTGACTCAGACACTGCTCACCATCACTGACTCAGACACTGCTCACCATCACTGACTCAGACACTGCTCACCATCACTGACTCAGACACTGCTCACCATCACTGACTCAGACATGCTCACCATCACTGACTCAGACACTGCTCACCATCACTGACTCAGACACTGCTCACCATCACTGACTCAGACACTGCTCACCATCACTGACTCAGACACTGCTCACCATCACTGCTCCAAGATTTCCTTCACTCTTTTCAAAGTCACATATTTAAAGATTTACTCACCTATATGTGGTTGCAGGGGTCGAGTCATAGCTCCTGGCCCCGCCTCTTCATTGGTCACTACTAGGTTACTCTCTCATTGCTCCATGAGTTTTGTCATACCTCTTCTTAAAGCTATGTATAGATCTTGCATTTGGTGGGGTTAAACTCCATGAGCCAGATGCTGGACCAGGCTTGTAGCCTTTCCAAATCCCTTTGTAGGCCTACCTGATCCTCATCCATTTTTAATTCTGCACATTAGCTTCACATCATTTACAAACAGGGACACATCTGAATCTGTCCCTTCCGCCATGTCATTTACATATACCACAAACAGCACTGTCCCTAGGACTGACCCTTGAAGAACCCCACTCGTCACAGACGCCCACTCTCATAACTCATCACGTATCATCACTCGCTGTTTTCTTCCTGTCAGGTATTCTCTGATCCATTGCAGTGCCTTTTCTGTTATACCTGCCTGCCGGTCTTCTAGCTTTTGCACTAAACTCGCACGGAACAGTACCGAAAACTTTCTTACAGTCCAAGAAAATGCAGTCTACTCCCCTCCCTCTCACCCTCTCTCCCTGTCCTGTCTTCTGTCACCTTGTCGTACAACTCTAGTAGGTCTGTATGTGTGTGTGTGTGTGTGTGTGTGTGTGTACTCACGTAATTGTGGTTGCAGGGGTCAAGTCTCAGCTCCTGGCCCCCGCCTCTGTGTGTGTGTGTGTGTGTGTGTACTCACGTAATTGTGGTTGCAGGGGTCAAGTCTCAGCTCCTGGCCCCAGCCTCTGTGTGTGTGTGTGTGACACTGAAAATAAGATTTTTATTTAAACCTCCCGACATTATTTTTTTTTACGTCGTGAAAGTTACTCCTATTTTACGTTTTCTATATTCTAAGAGAGAGAGAGAGAGAGAGAGAGAGAGAGAGAGAGAGTGAGAGGAGAGAGAGAGAGAGAGAGAGAGGAGAGAGTGAGAGAGAGAGAGAGATGGAGAGAGAGAGAGAAGAGAGAGTGGGAGAGAGTGAGAGAGAGAGAGAGAGAGAGAGAGAGAGAGAGAGAGAGAGACACTCCTATCCTGCGTAAGTTTATTTAGGTACAGGTACAAATAAACACAATTATCATACACAGTGTAAATTACCTAGTATGATAACCCGAAAAAACTCAGTGACGTTTGTTCCATTGTTGTCTTTATTAGACTTGTTGAATATGTTACCGATATTACGTCAACCTAACTTACCAAACCTAACATAAGATTTGTATATGTTTTTAATCCAGGACTGTCTGTCTTATTCCCCATTGTGGTTCCCAATCTTGTCCCCCAGGATGCCACCCACACCAGTCCATTAACATCCAGGTACCTACTTACTGCTAGGTGAAAAGGGACAACAGGTGTAAGGTGACTAACATCCAGGTACCTACTTACTGCTAGGTGAACAGGGACAACAGGTGTAAGGAAACATTCATATGTTTCTGTTGTGCCGGGGATTGAACCCAGGACACTCAGTGTATGAGACGAGAATACATTATCCTCCCGCGCCGGGGAACTGAACCCTGGTGTCCCGCGCCGGGGAACTGAACCCTGGTGTCCCGCGCCGGGGAACTGAACCCTGGTGTCCCGCGTCGGGGAACTGAACCCTGGTGTCCCGCGCCGGGGAACTGAACCCTGGTGTCCCGCGCTGGGGAACTGAACCCCGGTGTCCTCCGCCGGGGAACTGAACCCCGGTGTCCTGCGCCGGGGAACTGAACCCCGGTGTCCTGCGCCGGGGAACTGAACCCCGATGTCCCGCGCGTCAAAAGCGGTGACACAGCGGTTCTATACTACCTACGAAGTGCCCTGGGTCATGTTGGTACCCTGTGTCATGTTGGTGCCCTGGGTCATGTTGGTGCCCTGGGTCATGTTGGTGCCCTGGATCATGTTGGTGCCCTGGGTCATGTTGGTGCCCTGGGTCATGATGGTGCCCTGGGTTATGTTGGTGCTCTGTGTCATGATGGTGCCCTGGGTCATGTTGGTGCTCTGGGTCATGTTGGTGCCCTGGGTCATGTTGGTGCCCTGGGTCATGTTGGTGCCCTGGGTCATGTTGGTGCCCTGGGTCATGATGGTGCCCTGGGTTATGTTGATGCTCTGTGTCATGATGGTGCCCTGGGTCATGTTGGTGCCTTGGGTCATGTTGGTGCCCTGGGTCATGTTGGTGCCCTGGGTCATGTTGGTGCCCTGGGTCATGTTGGTGCCCTGGGTTATGTTGGTGCCCTGGGTCATGTTGGTGCTCTGTGTCATGATGGTGCCCTGGGTCATGCTGGTGCCCTGGGTCATGTTGGTGCCCTGGGTCATGTTGGTGCCCTGGGTCATGTTGGTGCCCTGGGTCATGTTGGTGCCCTGGGTCATGTTGGTGCCCTGGGTCATGTTGGTGCTCTGTGTCATGATGGTGCCCTGGTCATGTTGGTGCCCTGGGTTATGTTGGTGCCCTGGGTCATGTTGGTGCCTTGCATCATGTTGGTGCCCTGGGTCATGTTGGTGCTCTGTGTCATGATGGTGCCCTGGGTCATGTTGGTGCACTGGGTCATGTTGGTGCCCTGGGTCATGTTGGTGCCCTGGGTCATGTTGGTGCCCTGGGTCATGTTGGTGCCCTGGGTCATGTTGGTGTCCTGGGTCATGTTGGTGCTCTGTGTCATGATGGTGCCCTGGGTCATGTTGGTGCCCTGGATCATGTTGGTGCCCTGGGTCATGTTGGTGCCCTGTTTCATGTTGGTGCCATGGGTCATGTTGGTGCCCTGGGTCATGTTGGTGTCATGGGCCATGTTGGTGCCCTGGGTCTGTTGGTGACATGGGCCATGTTGGTGTCCTGGGTCATGTTGGTGACATGGGCCATGTTGGTGTCCTGGGTCATGTTGGTGACATGGGCCATGTTGGTGCTCTGGGTCTGTTGGTGACATGGGCCATGTTGGTGTCCTGGGTCATGTTGGTGACATGGGTCATGTTGGTGACATGGGCCATGTTGGTGTCCTGGGTCATGTTGGTGCACTGGGTCATGTTGGTGCCCTGGGTCATGTTGGTGCCCTGGGTCATGTTGGTGACATGGGCCATGTTGATGCCCTAGGTCATGTTGGTGCCATGAGTCATGTTGGTGACATGGGCCATGTTGGTGTCCTTGGTCATGTTGGTGCACTGGGTCATGTTGGTGTCCTTGGTCATGATGGTACCCGAATCATGGTGGTGTCAGGGCCATGATGGTGCCTGGGCCATGGTAGTGAAAAGGTGTAGTTGTGAGTCCACTCTATAATAGACTGTCGCCTCACAGTGACATCATGGGTCATCTCCACAGCAAGTCCTTGAGAAGTGTTGGACCCAGTAGGCCCTGCACTTCTCAAGGACGTGTTATACAGTGTTAGGCAGGACGTGGGTCTTTGGACCCTTTTCCTTCAAAAGGAATTCTGTCTTTGTGACGAATCTCTGTGTTGCATATGTGTCTTACCTAACAATCTGTCGGTATTTTATACCATTTTTGACGAATCTCTGTCGACCGAAGAACTGCCACTCACATCTCAAACATAGCCACCTCCTGGCAGTAGCTCCTACCCCCCTCCTTTGTAGCTCTCGACATACTCCCAGTAAAGCGGCATACCCACAGTGAAAAGCAGGGATTCCATGAGTACAGTGAGAGATAATCCAATAAGTGTCCAGGGCCCAAGACTGTTCAACAGCCTCCCAGCATACATAAGGGAAAATACTAATAGACCCCTGGCTGTCTTCAAGACCCCTGGTTGTCTTCAAGACCCCTGGTTGTCTTCTAGACCCCTGGTTGTCTTCAAGACCCCTGGTTGTCTTCAAGACCCCTGGCTGTCTTCAAGACCCCTGGTTGTCTTCAAGACCCCTGGTTGTCTTCAAGACCCTGGTTGTCTTCAAGACCCCTGGTTGTCTTCAAGACCCCTGGTTGTCTTCAAGACCCCTGGTTGTCTTCAAGACCCCTGGTTGTCTTCAAGACCCCTGGTTGTCTTCAAGACCCCTGGTTGTCTTCAAGACCCCTGGTTGTCTTCAATATCGCAATTGATTACCTGTGTGTTCTGTTAGCGGGAATGAATGATACTCTTCGGAGGCTACGCCACTTTATTTGGGTTCTTGGTACACAAAGTACCAAGAACAGTGTATCTAAGTTGCTCAGGGCAGGAGGGCCATACTTGGGGGAGTGACAGCGTAAACACTGTTGACTGAGTGAACTCGGCTGCCAGAATGAGACAAGGTAAGCGTGGTGCAGGCTGAGATTGGTAGGCCTCTGTCGCTAGGTGTCAGCACCATGGTGCCGCAAAATTTGAACCCAGTTGGGTTTATATTTTGCGGCATAAAAGACTTTGCGGCATTCAAACAAGACCCTGGTTTTGTTCTTTAAGACCGCTCCTGCTCGCCTGGCAATTCAAGACGCCCTGGCTACATTCAAGACCCCTGGCTATAACTATTCAAGACGCCCTGGCTAACAGACCCTGCTACATTCAAGACGCCCAACTGGCTACATTCAAGACCCCCTGGCTTACATTCAAGACCCCTGGCTACATTCGAAGATTACCCCTGGCTACATTCAAGACCCCTGGCTACATTCAAGACCCCTGGCTACATTCAAGACCCCTGGCTACATTCAAGACCCCTGGCTACATTCAAGACCTGGCTGATCAAGACCCTGGCTACATTCAAGACCCCTGGCTACATTCAAGACCCCTGCTGCTGCTGCTGCTGCTGCTGCTGCTGCCCCTGCTGCTCGCTGCCGCCCCCCGCCGCCGCCGCCGCTGCGCCGCCCGCCGCCGCGTCCAGATTAATGACGCTTCTCATTTTCTTTTCCACTCCGTCTTATTGCAACCTCCTGATGAGGAATTATCAATAGTCCTAAAGGCCTTGTGTACACACACACCCCCACACACACACAACACACACACCATACACAAACACACACACACACACCACACACACACACACCTCCACCCCTACCCCCCCCCCACCACACACACACACCACACACACCACACCCACACAACACACCACACACACACACACACACCACAACACAACACACACAACACACCCCAACACACACACACACACACACACACACACTACACACAACCAACCACTACACCAACACACCCACACTACACACACACCACAACACAACTCACTACACACATCACACACACATCCCACACAACACACACACATCACACACACACACACATAACACAACATACACACACAAACATCACACCACACACACACACACAACACACTCACACACACACACACAAACAAACACACAACACACCCCCCACCCCCACCACAAACACACACAACACCAAAAAAACACACACACACCAATAACACTACACACTTACAAAACAATATACACACACAACAAACTAACACACACACACATGTCTAACACAACATACACACACACACTTTACACAATACAACTACATAACAAATAAACAACACACAACATCAACAAAACACACACATAACAACACATAACAACACACATACACACACACACCACACATAAAACCACACAATACACAACACACACACACACCATAACACACAACATACCCCACACACACAACACATACAAACACACACACACCACACACATACACACACACACACATACACACACACACACCCCACACACATACAACAAAAACACATAAAACAACACACAACACACAAAACACCACACCACACACATAAAACCACACACATAACATACACACACATCACCACACACACACACCACACACCACACACAACACACAAACAACACCCCAAACACAACACACACAACAAAAACCCACCACAACACACAACACACACACCCACCACACACACCCAAAACAACACACACATACACACCCACACATACACACACACAAAAAACAACACACACACACAACCAAAAAAACCCACACACAACAAACAACAAAAAAACAAACACACACGGGGGTCACAAGGAAGCTGAAGACTCAGAATCCAGGGCGTTAGGAAGTATTTTTTTTCATCTAGAGTTGTCAGCAAGTGGAATAGCCTAGCAAGTGAAGTGGGGACCCCAAAAACCCATCATATTTTTAAGAAGGGGTATGACAAGCCAGGAAGCAGAGAGAGAGAGGCCCCCAGTACGATCAGTAAAAGGGGGGGGCCCGGGACTGAGTCTCGACCCTGAACCACAATTTAGGTGAGTACACAACAAAACACACACACCCCCACACACAACACACACACACACACACAACACGCACACACACACACAACCAACCACACATACGACACCACATATATATATATATATATGTCGTGCCGAATGGGCAGAATTTGCTATTTTGTTTAAAATAGCAACTTTTACTTCCCTATAGGACAAAAAAATTTGTGTATGTTTAAATTTTCGCCAAAAATCATTCTGACCTAAGAAAAAAAAAAATATATTTCACTGTGTTTGTTTAGTATTAAATTATTGTAAACAAATCAAAAATATCTAGTTGGGGTTAGGGTAAAATAAATTATGCTTGTTAAAAATAAAGTTAGGTAAGTTTTCTAAATTCCTTTTGGTGCAAAATTTAAAATTTTTTCATTTCATTAATGAAAAAAAAATATATTAAACGTATAAGCGAAAAAATTTAGAAAGGGTTTAATTTTAAATAGTTCTTGCTAAAATTTCCCGTTTTAAATTGGCCGGCCCAAAATATATATTAAATATATATATATATTATATATATTTTTAATTTATAATATAATATATTTATTTAATTTTATATATTATATGTTATTATTGTAACCACAAAAAAGTGGCATTTTAAACAATAACAACACTGCAACTAAACGGGGGATCGAACCCCTGTTGTTTTAGCCCGCCTCAACAAATCCTACAAAAATCGCCCCAGCAAGTAGGGATTTTTTTTTTGTGATCCAAGACACACGATGTGTGGATGTCTCAGAGCTAAGTTCATTCTACTCCCCGTTTGGGTACTAGCCTCCACAAACAGTATATTAGTATTTAACCACTAAAAACTGGTATTTAATCAATAAAACATTGGGACTACCGGGGGTTGAACCCATATTTTTTTAGCCCGCCCCGCCTAAAAAACCCCCCCCCCCAAACCCTAAAACATCCCCCCCCACACTGTTTAAAGCCCAACCTCCCCCAACCGCCCCCCACCTCCCCCACTTCCCCCCCACCTCCCCCACAGCTGCACGTGATCGCATTTTTTTATGGCCCGATTATACCCCCCGATTATTTACTTTTTCGGTCATGAGGGGGAGAAGGGGAGTTGGGGAGGAGGGGGAGTTGGGGGGGGAGGGGGAAAAAGGGGGGGGGAGAGGGGGTTGGGGAGGGAGAAGTTGGAGAGGGAAGGAGAGTTGGGGAGGTAGGGGAAGCTGGGGGGGAAAGAGAGATAAAAAAGGGGTTGGGGGGTTGGGGTATCTAGGGGAAGGGAAAATTCAACACTACCTGAACGTGTACTCACCTATTTGTGGTTGCAGGGGTCGATTGATAGCTCCTGGCCCCGCATCTTCGCTGGTCGTTACTAGGTCCACTCTCTCCCTGCTCTATAAGCTTTATCTTACCTCTTCTTAAAGGAATGTTTAGATTCTGCCTCCACTACATCACTCTCCAGATTGTTCCACTTCCTGACAACTCTGTGACTGAAGAAAAACTTCCTAACATCCCTGTGACTCTTCTAAGTCTTCAACTTCCAGTTGTGACCCCTTGTTGCTGTGTCCCATCTCTGGAACATTTGTCTCTGCCCACAATGTCAGTTCCTCTCAGTATTTTGTATATCATTATCGTGGGCCTCCCTAATCCTCCTCTCCTCCAGTGTCGTCAGCCCGATTTCCCTGAACCTCTCCTTGCAAGACATGTCCCTTAGCTCCGGGACTAGTCTTGTTGCAAAACTTTTCACTTTCTCTGATTTTTTTACTTGCTTGACCAGGTGTGGGTTCCATATTGGTGATGCATACTCCAATATGGGCCTGACATATACGGTGTACAGAATCTTGAACAATTCCTTGTTAAGGTGTCGAAATGCTATTCTTATGTTTCCCAGGCGCCGATATGCTGCAGCAGTTATTTGGTTGATGTGCATCTCAGGAGATGTGCTCGGTATTATACTCACCCCAAGATCCTTCTCCCTGGGTGACGTTTTGCAGTCTCTGGCCCCCTAGCCTATACTCTGTCTGCGGTCTTCTTTGACCTTCCCCAATCTTCATGACTTTGCACTTGGTGGGTTTAAACTCCAGAAGCCAGTTATTGGATCAGGCTTGCAGCCTGTCCAGATCCTGTTCCACTTGAATTCTCTGCATAAGCTTCACGTCATCTGCAAACAGGTACACCTCTGAATCTATTACTTCGGTCATGTCATTCAAAGATACCAGAAACAGCACTGGCCCTAGGACTGACCCCTTATGGAGCCCCATCGTCACAGTCGCCCACTCTGACACCTCGTCATGTACCACCACTCGTTGTTTCCTTCCTGTCAGGTATTCTCTGATCCCGTGCAGTGCCTTCTCTGTTATTCCTGCCTGCTCTTCTAGCTTTTGCACTAATCTCTTGTGTTGAACTGTGTCTAAAACCTTCTTACAATCCAAGGAAATGCAGTCCCCCCACCCATCTTTCCTGCCGCGTTACTTCTGTCACCCTGTTGTGAAACTCCAGTAGGCTTGTAAAACAGGATGTCCTCTCTCTGAAACCATGTATAGGTTCATTCTTCTCTAGGTGCTCTACCACTGTTCTCTTCATAAGCTTCTCCATGATTTTACATACTGTACATGTCAGTGACACTGGTCTGTAGTTTAATGCCACCTGCCTGTCTTCTTTCTTAAAGATTGGTATAACACTTGCTGTCTTCTACACATCAGGTAGTTGCCCTGTTTCGATAAATATGTTGAAGATTATTGTTAGCGGCACATACAGCGATTTCACTCCTCTCAGGACCCACGGAGAGATGTCCAGTCCCACCACCTTTGATGTATCTAGCTCGCTTAAGAACCTCTTCACCTCCTCCTCAGTTGTGTGTAGTGTGTCCAGCACTTTTGGTGTACCCAACCATTCTGGTCTACTGTAGTCCAGTCTGTCTTCACTGAAAACACCTTCGTAAATCTCTTGTTTAGCTCTTCACATACTTCTTTGTCATTTCTTGTGATCTTCCCTCCTTCCTTCCTCAGCCTTATTACCTGGTCCTTGACTGTTGTTTTCATTCTGATGTGGCTCTATAACAGCTTTGGGTCACATCTGGCTTTCGATGCTATGTCATTCTTGCATTGCCACTTAGCCTCCCTCCTTATCCATGCATATTCATTTCTGGCTCTTCGGCTAATCTCCTTATTTTCCTGGGTCCTTTGTCTTCTAAACCTTTTCCATTCTCTAATGCACTTAGTTTTGGCCTCTATATCTTTGGGTGAATCAAGGGCTCGTTCTGGTCTTCTTGTTGATTCTGTTGCCCTTGGGTATGAACCTCTCCTCCGCCTATTTGCATTTTGTGGTCACGTATTCCATTATTTCATTCACTGCTTTTCCCACTAGTTCTCTTTCTCACTGCAAGAAATTTCTCATACCTGTGTAATCCCCTCTTTTATAGTCTGGCTTTTCATATCTTACCTGTGCTGCTTCCCTCTCCACTTTTAGCTCTACAATGTATTCAGAGCTCAGGACCACATGATCACTATCTCCAAGGGACCTTTCATATGTGATGTCCCTAATGTCTGAACTACTCAAGGTGAATATGAGAGCCAGCCCTGCTGGCTCTCATATTGTGGCCTTAACAGTTTCCTCCCAAAGTAGTCTCCCTTGGTCCCTATCCAAGTCTGAGAGGCGATAAATCAAACCTAAAATTAATTTTTACATCCTTCCAAAAAATTTACCCAGTCTCTTTGTCTGTTCTTTCAGTTTTAATATCAACATTTATGCAGCAGTTTGAGTGTTCTCTGACATATCGTTACCCTGACTCTCTTCCCATTCCTTTTATCAATGTGGAATAACTTGAAATTCTGAATGTGACATTCAGCAGGCATGTCCTGATACGTCAGTTTTACCTGCATTCCAACTAATCTCAACATTTCCATCTTGTTTCTAGCACTACGATTATTTGTATAATATATGTTTAGAAACCTTCTCTTTTCCTTCCCTGCTCCTCCACTATCTCTATTACTGTCCTTATCACCTAGTGCCTCTGTCTTTCCAATATTCACCAATAACTCTACCTCTTTCTGCCTATAGCTGGTTTCCTTAATAACATCGCTACACTGAGAATTCATCCTGCCCATTTCTGTTGCATCATAGTTCATTGCTTTCCTGCAAAAACCCATACACTATTTCTAGTTTAAAGCCTAACAGCTCCGTCCACCGCAATGACAAGTGCCCCCACTCCAGCACCTAGATAATATATTTGAACCCCTTCCCTGGCAAAGATGTCATTTCTGCCATAGAAAATGTCCCAGTTGTCCTATAAATGATACCACAATGTGCTTACAGTGTTTGTCCAGCCAGCAATTGACACCAAGTGCCCTGGACAACCAGACATTTCCAACTCCTCTCATCAGCAAAATGCCACATATTACAGGGTGCCCTCCCTTCTTCCTAATTATATCTATTGCTGACCTATACCTCCTAATCAGGTCCTCACTCCTACATCTGCCAACATCGTTGTCTCACACACTTAGACAGATAATAGGATTGCTCCCATTACCTCTCATATGTCGTCTAGGCAACTAACAATATCCACCATCCCAGCCCCAGGAAAACATACCCTGTGCCTCCTCTTCCTGTCTCTAAGACAAAAAACCCTATCCATAAACTTAACCTGACTGTCACCATTTAAAACAGTCTTCTTACCTTCACTGGCAGTGTTTGTCATGACGTTCGATGGTCTTCGTTGGAATGGTCTTTACTGGGGTTTACCTGGAGTTTACCTGGAGAGAGTTCCGGGGGTCAACGCCCCCGCGGCCCAGTCTGAGACCAGGCCTCCTGGTGGATCAGAGCCTGATCAACCAGGCTGTTGCTGCTGGCTGCACGCAACCAACATACAGCCACAGCCCGGCTGATCCGATGACTTTAGGTCGCTTGTCCAGTGCCAGCTTGAAGACTGCAGGGGTCTGTTGGTAATCCCCCTTATGTGTGTCGGGGTGTCTAGGGTCGTCAACTCACATTCATCTGTAAATGCTGAGAAGGAATTTCTGGTCACCACAGGAGTCTCCTGGACCTTCCTTAGCTTTAGCTGTGTTCCTTCCATTCGAACTGCACCAGTCGTTTGTTCGTCATTGACACAGTTGTTCTCTCGGGGATAATCTTACATACAATCCTTTCAGTCGTGATTCTCTGCTTGCTTCCATTAACTCTTGCTTAAGTTAATGATATAGCTGCTTATAGTCGAGGGAAGCCATCATCACAATCTCAGCAAGCTAAGAATGGAAAGCACACACTATACACGTTTTCACAGGAGCAAGGTCCACGCCGCCACTGATGTGGTGACGTGGTGGTGTGAGGACATTTCGGTGTGACTGTAAATGGTCAAAGTTGGACCGAAGTTAGGTTTCTGGTGTTATAATAATCTTTGGAGGCGAGCCTTAGTTTGATTTGGGAATATGGTACCGGCAATGTGTTGGTTGTAGGCCCACACCAGGGTGTGAGGCCTACGTCTTGGTGCTGCTGGATCTGTCAAGCGAGTGAGAGGGAAACAGTGTCATCATCTTGTGCACGGAGCTCTAGGTAGAACTAGGCTCACAAGATGGCAGCACAAGGAAAGGGCGGCATGGCGTGAAATACAATGCCATAATGCCCAGCAGTGGTTACAAAGTATATAACACTACACTGACGTTTTCAACACTACACTGAAAAATACAGTACTTCAGTACAACACTACACTGAAGTATTCAACACTACACTGAAGAATACAACTCCACTGAAGCATACAACACATGTGACAAGTATTAAACAGTTGTTTAAAGCCCGAATGTCAGATAACACATGCTTGCCAGTGAGTGGCAGGTGACAGGAAGACACAGGTGTGTTGGAACACAGGTAATCATTATGGTACTTACAGGTGTGGTCTTAACACCATGCTTAATGCCCCCCCTCTCTCTCTCTCCTCTCTCTCTCTCTCTCTCTCTCTCTCTCTCTCTCTCTCTCCTCTCTCTCCTCTCTCCTCTCCTCTCTCCTCTCTCTCTCTCTCCTCTCTCTCTCTCTCTCTCTCTCCTCTCTCTCTCTCTCTCTCACCTCTCTCTCTCTCCTCTCTCTCTCTCTCTCTCCTCTCTTTCTAATTATTAACTTAACTTCGATACATTGATCACGAATCTGAACTTGTTTAGTTTCTATCATGTAAGTTTTATTTTTAAAATATTATGCCTAATATTTTGGCCATTTAAGGCTGAAGAACCACATAATATATGTTACCTAACAAATTATAGATATTATATTATACAGATATATTATGCACAGGTATTATACATACAATCATACATACATATTTACAGCCCAGTTTACAGGCTTCTACCCTTGTGTTGATTTCAGGTGTCATGCAGCAGCGTCCAGCAGTAGTCCACCATCAGACTGGTTGTCAGGTTTTCTTTGATATCTCGTCTCCATGATGGCTGGTTCCGTTTCACAGGAGGTTTTATTTCACAGAAACTAAAAGTGTTGGAGGAAAACTAAGTTCAGGTTTGAATTCGGTGTCTTGGAATTAGTTAGCAACAGTGTCGGCCGGTGGGTGTTATTGCAGTCGTTATCATGGCTAAGCTCAATCATTTTTTATTCAAAAAATAAAACAGTAAGATTTTAGCAGATTTTGTTATTTATAATCGAAGTTCACTCTCAGTGTTTAAATTTATAAATTAAATCAGCTACGATCAAACTACAGTGGGGTTATGTGTGTGGGTTGTGTTAGTGAGGTTATGTGTGTGGGTTGTGTTAGTGAGGTTATGTGTGTGGGTTGTGTTAGTGAGGTTAGGTGTGTGGAGTAGTAGCCAAACATCGTGAGGAGGTGAGTGTGGAGAAATTTTCCCCAACAGGGGGTGGTGACCCCTCTCAAGGGAGCTAAGACCCCTCTCTCTCTATGTTCCCACCCTGGCAAGGCAGGTGTGGGATAAGGGGGTCATGACCTCCTCTTCTTTCCATTAACAGAGATGAATCACGATCTTATGTCTGGCAACAAAGCATCATCAGAGCTTCCATATATCTCTGCAGGACCTAGACTCCCACTAATGGGATGTAGATCAAGAGCGGATAAACGGGTACTGGATATTTGCACGTGGACAACAACTCTCCCCTTTGGCAGAAGAATCTACAGCTTAATATATTTACATGTTTGTCTGAGGAAACTTCTATTTTGTAAGACCGTTAAAAATTTCGAAAATAATATGCCTTTACCCTGATGACATAGCTAGTGCCATTAGACTTAATAACCCACACACACTGGAGTCAAGGAATCCACACTCTTTGATCCAGTAAAGTCATCAGAGCTGGCATCTACACCCGTAGACATTTTGTCAGCAGAAACCCGACTGTAAATAGAGGTCCTTGAGGCTTCAACAGCCAGTGACTGCCAGTTCGACCATTGACAATATAAGAGTGAGCAAGTGTCACTGGCATGGCCATGCCTCATTGAAACAGAACATTCATGGCTATATCCATGTGTACTTCGTGAAACTCTCTCTCGAATCATACCGACAATCTCCCAGGAAAGACTACTCTCCTGCCATGAATAATTATGGACATATTAACAAGTGAGTAAGTATCCATGGCAGAACATTTATTCTCCATGTCACTTATTCATGTATGATCATTAAGGAGAACTTTCTCTGTATTATGGACATTATCCATAGATATAGCTCACAAGCTGAACTTGTAGACAAGTGATGGTCATCAAGAGTGACGAAAGAAAGTGAAGATGTTTAACAGCATATCTTCAACAAGACATCAATATGGGCATCACAATGTAGTAACGTCAAGGGCTTCTGCTACAATGAACCAAGTAAGTTACTATTCATCCTGACATCAGCATGTAAATCACTGCAGTGCCTAAGGTGAAGTTGTGACAGGTGGGGCGATATCCAGACACAGGTAAGAGACTGTTCTCATTTAGTATTACCTGCATATATTGTGTCAATACATCTGGAGGGTGGGGATAATTATTGTAACCTACTTTTTTGCAACCTAGTGGGAACTAAGACAACTGACATTGAAGGAGACCCACAGAACTGCAGCTGCTGGGGTTCTGAGCTGTCAGCAAAAAAGATGAGTACCCATACACAAACAGTGGTATTTTTATTGTATTCATTCTTACACTTACTAAAATTCCTTACAGTGAGGTAGGCATGACAAGGGTCCAGAAGAAAGAGTAACTAGGATTGAGGCTGTCTGGGAGAGAGGGAGTGAGTACAGTGCCCATTGATAAGAAGAGAGGGATGGAGGAGGTATAACAGGGATGAAGGTGGGAGGAAGTGTCCCTGGCTGGTAGGAAGGGTTCCATGGTTCTGAAGACAGGAAAAGAGATAGAGATGTCTACCAGTTGATGGCTTGGTCACCCCAGGCTGTGAGAATTGGTGGGGCACCTCCCTGGGGGACTTTTCAGAGGTCAACACCCCTGTGGCTCAATCTAAATCAAGCCTCCTGGGATCAGGGCCTGAGAACCAGGCTGTTACTGGCTGCATGCAGTCCAGTGTACAAATTACAGCCCAGTTGGTCAGGAATGGATTTAGGAACCTATCCAATTCTTTCTTGAAGACAGCATGAGGGTTATTAGCAATCCCCCCTTTTATATGACGGGAGGGTGTTGAATAGTCTTGGGTCACTGACACTTACTGTACTTTCTCTCATTGTACTTGTGCACTCCTTTGCTTTTCATTGTTGTAGTGTGATGTAACCACAGCCTGGCTGATCATGAATTTGGGTTTTGGGGCAATTTGTCATACAGGAAAATTTTATAATATGCATCCACAAATGGGTGGTACATATGCAGTAGTTCAGTCATTCCACTCTGTGTTCTCCTTAACTATGGAGTCTCAATACACTAAATTTGGTTTTCTTCACCCCGTTGGTTTCATGCTTCAGTGTGACAGGAGGAGCAGGGGCAGGAGAGAGTCTTCTGGTTTACTATCATGACCTCAGATATCTGGAGAAAAAGAGATACAACAGTAGTTTTGGGGTTTTTCAACAGGAGGCTATTCTATTGTTGCCCTTTTCTTCTTCCACCTTCCTTTCTCCCTCTTCTCCTTTTGCTTCTTTTTTTCTTATTTTCCTTATCCCCTTATCCTCCTCTTCCTCCTACTCCTCTTTTCCCAGGCAGTACACACAAACTCATTTCCCCTGCTAACCTCTTTTTGTCATCTCTTTAACAACCTCAGGGACCTTTTAAAAAAAATCATTGGCTTTTAAAGATCC
Organism: Cherax quadricarinatus; assembly: GCF_026875155.1. Classification (NCBI taxonomy): domain Eukaryota; kingdom Metazoa; phylum Arthropoda; class Malacostraca; order Decapoda; family Parastacidae; genus Cherax; species Cherax quadricarinatus. The sequence goes on along the minus strand of NC_069406.1, from coordinate 52,322,832 downwards.
TGACAAGCATCTGTGTTCGTTACAGAATGTAGCTGTTTTTTATAGGTCGAGAGGAGGAGATTCATACGTAGTGACTTGAGTCACATACTGGGCATTCTTAAGTCCAGTGTCACTCATTATAGCTCAACAGCACCTCCTCCCCCTCCTCCTCCTCCTCCTCCACCTCATAACATTTGGCATCAATTTTATTTTCACTATGACACCATGAATGGCTCCCACAGTAGATTTTTTTGTTCATTCACAGTGGTCACTGGAGTCATCAGGTGAAGCTTGTTAAGTCTTACGTACTTGGGGACTCAACTCTCCCCTGACGATGGTGCATGTGGGTTTTTCGATACGTGGATAGGGTAAGAAAAC
>NC_069406.1:52288429-52321975 GCF_026875155.1 Cherax quadricarinatus | reverse complement strand
TATTTGGGGGAGTGACAGCGAAACATGTTTACGAGTAAGGGCTGCCAAATAACAAGGTAGCGTGGGCAGGCTAAATTTGGGTAGGCCTCTGTCGCTAGGTGTCAGCACCATGGTGCCGCAAAATTTGAACCCAGTTGGGTTTATATTTTGCGGCATACAACAAGACCCTTGGCTGTCTTTAAGACGCCCTGGCTGCATTCAAGACGCCCTGGCTACATTCAAGACCCCTGGCTACATTCAAGACCCCTGGCTACATTCAAGACCCCTGGCTACATTCAAGACCCCTGGCTACATTCAAGACCCCTGGCTACATTCAAGACCCCTGGCTACATTCAAGACGCCCTGGCTACATTCAAGACCCCTGGCTACATTCAAGACCCCTGGCTACATTCAAGACCCCTGGCTACATTCAAGACCCCTGGCTACATTCAAGACCCCTGGCTACATTCAAGACCCCTGCTGCTGCTGCTGCTGCTGCTGCTGCTGCTGCTGCTCCTGCCGCCGCCGCCGCCGCCGCCGCCGCCGCCGCCGCCGTCAGATTAATGAGCTTCTCATTTTCTTTTCCACTCCGTCTTATTGCAACCTCCTGATGAGGAATTATCAATAGTCCTAAAGGCCTTGTGTACACACACACACACACACACACACACATACACACACACACACACACACACACACACACACATACACACACACACACACACACACATACACACACACACACACACACACACACACACACACACACACACACAACACACAACACAACACACACATACACACACACACACATATATATATATATATGTCGTGCCGAATAGCAGAACTTGCCATCTTGGCTTAAATAGCAACGCTCATCTTGCCATATAGGACAAGTGAAAATTTGTGTATGCAATAATTTCACCAAAATCATTCTGAACCTAACCAAAAAAAATATATTTCACTGTGTTTTGTTTAGTATTAAATTATTGTAAACAAATCTAAAATATATTTAGTTGGGTTAGGCTAAAATAAATTGTTCTTGTTATAATAAGGTCAGGTAAGTTTTCTAAGATTCTTTTGGTGCAAAATATAAATTTTTTACATCAACATTAATGAAAAAATATATTATTTAACGTATAAGAGAAAATTTTAGAAAGGATTTAATTTTAAATGAGTTCTTGCTAATTGACCAGTTTTACATATTCGCACGACACATATATATTTTATATATATATATAATATTAATATATATATATATATATATATATATATATATATATATATATATATATATATATATATATATATATGTATGTATGTATATTATTGTAACCACAAACAAGTGGCATTTAATCAATAACAACACTGCAACTAATCGGGGGATCGAACCCGTGTTGTTTTAGCCCGCCTCATACAATCCTACAAAAATCATGCACCCAGCAGAGCTAGGTATTTTATTGTGATCCGAAGACACACGATGGTGTGGATGTCTCAGAGCTAAGTTCATTCTACTCCCCGTTTGGTGTACTAGCCTCCACAAGCAGTATATATAGTATTGTAACCACTAAAAACTGGTATTTAATCAATAACAACATTGTGACTAGCCGGGGATTGAACCCATATTGTTTTAGCCCGCCCCGCCTAAAACACCTCCCCCCACAACTCCTAACACATCCTCCCCACACTGTCAACGCCCACACCTCCCCTACACCTGCCCCACACCTCCCCCACACTTCCCCCACACCTCCCTCACAGCTGCACGCTGATCGCATTTATTTATGGCCCGATTATACCCGCCGATTATTATACTTTATCGGTCATGAGGGGGAGAAGGGGAGTTGGGGAGGGAGGGGGAGTTGGGGAGGGAGGGGAAACTGGGGAGGGAGAGGGAGTTGGAGAGGGAAGGAGAGTTGGGGAGGGAGGGGAAGCTGGGGAGAGAAAGAGAGATAAAAAGGGTTGGGGAGTTGGGGATAGCTAGGGAAGGAACATTCAACACTACACTGAACTGTGTACTCACCTATTTGTGGTTGCAGGGGTCGACTGATAGCTCCTGGCCCCGCATCTTCGCTGGTCGTTACTAGGTCCACTCTTTCCCTGCTCTATAAGCTTTATATTACCTCTTCTTAAAGGAATGTTTAGATCCTGCCTCCACTACATCACTCTCCAGATTGTTCCACTTCCTGACAACTCTGTGACTGAAGAAAAACTTCCTAACATCCCTGTGACTCTTCTAAGTCTTCAACTTCCAGTTGTGACCCCTTGTTGCTGTGTCCCATCTCTGGAACATTTTGTCCCTGCCCACAATGTCAGTTCCTCTCAGTATTTTGTATATCATTATCGTGGCCTCCCTATCTCTCCTCTCCTCCAGTGTCGTCAGCCCGATTTCCCTGAACCTCTCCTTGCAAGACATGTCCCTTAGCTCCGGGACTAGTCTTGTTGCAAAACTTTTCACTTTCTCTGATTTTTTTACTTGCTTGACCAGGTGTGGGTTCCATATTGGTGATGCATACTCCAATATAGGCCTGACATACACGGTGTACAGAATCTTGAACGATTCCTTGTTAAGGTGTCGAAATGCTATTCTTATGTTTCCCAGGCGCCGATATGCTGCAGCAGTTATTTGGTTGATGTGCATCTCAGGAGATGTTCTCGGTATTATACTCACCCCAAGATCCTTCTCCCTGGGTGACGTTTTGCAGTCTCTGGCCCTCTAGCCTATACTCTGTCTGCGGTCTTCTTTGACCTTCCCCAATCTTCATGACTTTGCACTTGGTGGGTTTAAACTCCAGAAGCCAGTTATTGGATCAGGCTTGCAGCCTGTCCAGATCCTGTTCCACTTGAATTCTCTGCATAAGCTTCACGTCATCTGCAAACAGGTACACCTCTGAATCTATTACTTTGGTCATGTCATTCAAAGATACCAGAAACAGCACTGGCCCTAGGACTGACCCTTATGGAGCCCCACTCGTCACAGTCGCCCACTCTGACACCTCGTCATGTACCACCACTCGTTGTTTCCTTCCTGTCAGGTATTCTCTGATCCCGTGCAGTGCCTTCTCTGTTATTCCTGCCTGCTCTTCTAGCTTTTGCACTAATCTCTTGTGTTGAACTGTGTCAAAAACCTTCTTACAATCCAAGGAAATGCAGTCCCCCCACCCATCTTTCCTGCCGCGTTACTTCTGTCACCCTGTTGTGAAACTCCAGTAGGCTTGTAAAACAGGATGTCCTCTCTCTGAAACCATGTATAGGTTCATTCTTCTCTAGGTGCTCTACCACTGTTCTCTTCATAAGCTTCTCCATGATTTTACATACTGTACATGTCAGTGACACTGGTCTGTAGTTTAATGCCACCTGCCTGTCTTCTTTCTTAAAGATTGGTATAACACTTGCTGTCTTCTACACATCAGGTAGTTGCCCTGTTTCGATAAATATGTTGAAGATTATTGTTAGCGGCACATACAGCGATTTCACTCCTTCTCTCAGGACCCACGGAGAGATGTCCAGTCCCACCACCTTTGATGTATCTAGCTCGCTTAAGAACCTCTTCACCTCCTCTCCTCAGTTGTGTGTAGTGTGTCCAGCACTTTTGGTGTACCCAACCATTCTGGTCTACTGTAGTCCAGTCTGTCTTCACTGAAATCACCTTCGTAAATCTCTTGTTTAGCTCTTCACATACTTCTTTGTCATTTCTTGTGATCTTCCCTCCTTCCTTCCTCAGCCTTATTACCTGGTCCTTGACTGTTGTTTTCATTCTGATGTGGCTCTATAACAGCTTTGGGTCACATCTGGCTTTCGATGCTATGTCATTCTTGCATTGCCACTAAGCCTCCCTCCTTATCCATGCATATTCATTTCTGGCTCTTCGGCTAATCTCCTTATTTTCCTGGGTCCTTTGTCTTCTAAACCTTTTCCATTCTCTAATGCACTTAGTTTTGGCCTCTATATCTTTGGGTGAATCAAGGACTCGTTCTGGTCTTCTTGTTGATTCTGTTGCCCTTGGGTATGAACCTCTCCTCCGCCTATTTGCATTTTGTGGTCACGTATTCCATTATTTCATTCACTGCTTTTCCCACCAGTTCTCTTTCTCACTGCAAGAAATTTCTCATACCTGTGTAATCCCCTCTTTTATAGTCTGGCTTTTCATATCTTACCTGTGCTGCTTCCCTCTCCACTTTTAGCTCTACAATGTATTCAAAGCTCAGGACCACATGATCACTATCTCCAAGGGACCTTTCATATGTGATGTCCCTAATGTCTGAACTACTCAAGGTGAATATGAGAGCCAGCCCTGCTGGCTCTCATATTGTGGCCTTAACAGTTTCCTCCCAAAGTAGTCTCCCTTGGTCCCTATCCAAGTCTGAGAGGCGATAAATCAAACCTAAAATTAATTTTTACATCCTTCCAAAAAATTTACCCAGTCTCTTTGTCTGTTCTTTCAGTTTTAATATCAACATTTATGCAGCAGTTTGAGTGTTCTCTGACATATCGTTACCCTGACTCTCTTCCCATTCCTTTTATCAATTGGAAATAACTTGAAATTCTGAATGTGACATCAGCAGGCATGTCCTGATACGTCAGTTTTACCTGCATTCCAACTAATCTCAACATTTCCATCTTGTTTCTAGCACTACGATTATTTGTATAATATATGTTTAGAAACCTTCTCTTTTCCTTCCCTGCTCCTCCACTATCTCTATTACTGTCCTTATCACCTAGTGCCTCTGTCTTTCCAATATTCACCAATAACTCTACCTCTTTCTGCCTATAGCTGGTTTCCTTAATAACATCGCTACACTGAGAATTCATCCTGCCCATTTCTGTTGCATCATAGTTCATTGCTTTCCTGCAAAAACCCATACACTATTTCTAGTTTAAAGCCCTAACAGCTCCGTCCACCGCAATGACAAGTGCCCCCACTCCAGACCTAGATAATATATTTGAACCCCTTCCCTGGCAAAGATGTCATTTCTGCCATAGAAAATGTCCCAGTTGTCCTATAAATGATACCACAATGTGCTTACAGTGTTTGTCCAGCCAGCAATTGACACCAAGTGCCCTGGACAACCAGACATTTCCAACTCCTCTCATCAGCAAAATGCCACATATTACAGGGTGCCCTCCCTTCTTCCTAATTATATCTATTGCTGACCTATACCTCCTAATCAGGTCCTCACTCCTACATCTGCCAACATCGTTGTCTCACACACTTAGACAGATAATAGGATTGCTCCCTTTTTAAACCTACTTCCCCATCTTCCTGTTCTAAGCACCACCTAACAATACTGTCCCCTTTTTCCCACCCAGGCAATTCATACTCGTGGTCTCGTTTCCTGTTTCCTGGAGACAAAAACCCTCGCCGTCTAAACTTTGACAGAGCTGATAAACCATTTTTAAAAACATCCCACACCTTCCCAACTGACAGTGTTTGTCATGACGAAGACTTGCAGGGTCTCGTTGGAATGGTCCTTATGTGTGTCGGGGTGTCTAGGGTCGTCAACTCACATTCATCTGTAAATGCTGAGAAGGAATTTCTGGTCACCACAGGAGTCTCCTGGACCTTCCTTAGCTTTAGCTGTGTTCCTTCCATTCCGAACTGCACCCAGTCGTTTGTTCGATCATTGACACAGTTGTTCTCCGGGGATAATCATTACACTACACATACCTTTCAGTCGGTGATTCTCTCTTCTTGCTTCCATTAACTCTTGCTTAAGTTAATGATATAGCTGCTTATAGTCGAGGGAAGCCATCATCACAATCTCAGCAAGCTAAGAATGGAAAGCACACACTATACACGTTTTCACAGGAGCAAGGTCCACGCCGCCACTGATGTGGTGACGTGGTGGTGTGAGGACATTTCGGTGTGACTGTAAATGGTCAAAGTTGGACCGAAGTTAGGTTTCTGGTGTTATAATAATCTTTGGAGGCGAGCCTTAGTTTGATTTGGGAATATGGTACCGGCAATGTGTTGGTTGTAGGCCCACACCAGGGTGTGAGGCCTACGTCTTGGTGCTGCTGGATCTGTCAAGCGAGTGAGAGGGAAACAGTGTCATCATCTTGTGCACGGAGCTCTAGGTAGAACTAGGCTCACAAGATGGCAGCACAAGGAAAAAGGGGGGCATGGCGTGAAATACAATGCCATAATGCCCAGCAGTGGTTACAAAGTATATAACACTACACTGACGTTTTCAACACTACACTGAAAAATACAGTACTTCAGTACAACACTACACTGAAGTATTCAACACTACACTGAAGAATACAACTCCACTGAAGCATACAACACATGTGACAAGTATTAAACAGTTGTTTAAAGCCCGAATGTCAGATAACACATGCTTGCCAGTGAGTGGCAGGTGACAGGAAGACACAGGTGTGTTGGAACACAGGTAATCATTATGGTACTTACAGGTGTGGTCTTAACCATGCTTAATGCCCCCCCCCTCCTCTCCTCCCTCTCTCTCTCTCTCTCTCTCTCTCTCTCTTCTCTCTCTCTCTCTCTCTCTCTCTCCTCTCCTCTCTCTCTCTCTCTCTCTCTCTCTCTCTCATCTCCCCTCTCTCTCTCTCTCTCACTCTCTCCTCTCTCTCTCTCTCTCTCTCTCTCTCTCTCTTTCTAATTATTAACTTAACTTCGATACATTGATCACGAATCTGAACTTGTTTAGTTTCTATCATGTAAGTTTTATTTTAAAATATTATGCCTAATATTTTGGCCATTTAAGGCTGAAGAACCACATAATATATGTTACCTAACAATTATAGATATTATATTATACAGATATATTATGCACAGGTATTATACATACAATCATACATACATATTTACAGCCCAGTTTATAGGCTTCTACCCTTGTGTTGATTTCAGGTGTCATGCAGCAGCGTCCAGCAGTAGTCCACCATCAGACTGGTTGTCAGGTTTTCTTTGATATCTCGTCTCCATGATGGCTGGTTCCGTTTCACAGGAGGTTTTATTTCAAAGAAACTAAAAGTGTTGGAGGAAAACTAAGTTCAGGTTTGAATTCGGTGTCTTGGAATTAGCAACAGTGTCGGCCGGTGGGTGTTATTGCAGTCGTTATCATGGCTAAGCTCAATCATTTTTTATTCAAAAAATAAAACAGTAAGATTTTAGCAGATTTTGTTATTTATAATCGAAGTTCACTCTCAGTGTTTAAATTTATAAATTAAATCAGCTACGATCAAACTACAGTGGGGTTATGTGGTGGTGTGTAGGAGGTTGTGTGTGTTGTGTAGTGAGGTTATGTGTGTGGGTTGTGTTAGTGAGGTTAGGTGTGTGGAGTAGTAGCCAAACATCGTGAGGAGGTGAGTGTGGAGAAATTTTCCCCAACAGGGGGTGGTGACCCCTCTCAAGGGAGCTAAGACCCCTCTCTCTCTATGTTCCCACCCTGGCAAGGCAGGTGTGGGATAAGGGGGTCATGACCTCCTCTTCTTTCCATTAACAGAGATGAATCACGATCTTATGTCTGGCAACAAAGCATCATCAGAGCTTCCATATATCTCTGCAGGACCTAGACTCCCACTAATGGGATGTAGATCAAGAGCGGATAAACGGGTACCGGATATTAGCATGTGGACAACAACTCTCCCCTTTGGCAGAAGAATCTACAGCTTAATATATTTACATGTTTGTCTGAGGAAACTTCTATTTTGTAAGACCGTTAAAATTTCGAAATAATATGCCTTTACCCTGATGACATAGCTAGTGCCATTAGACTCAATAACCCACACACACTGGAGTCAAGGAATCCACACTCTTTGATCCAGTAAAGTCATCAGAGCTGGCATCTACACCCGTAGACATTTTGTCAGCAGAAACCTGACTGTAAATAGAGGTCCTGGAGGCTTCAACAGCCAGTGACTGCCAGTTCGACCATTGACAATATAAGGAGTGAGCAAGTGTCACTGGCATGGCCATGCCTCATTGAAACAGAACATTCATGGCTATATCCATGTGTACTTCGTGAAACTCTCTCTCGAATCATACCGACAATCTCCAGGAAAGACTACTCTCCCTGCCATGAATAATTATGGACATATTAACAAGTGAGTAAGTATCCATGGCAGAACATTTATTCTCCATGTCACTTATTCATGTATGATCATTAAGGAGAACTTTCTCTGTATTATGGACATTATCCATAGATATAGCTCACAAGCTGAACTTGTAGACAAGTGATGGTCATCAAGAGTGACGAAAGAAGTGAAGATGTTTAACAGCATATCTTCAACCAAGACATCAATATCGGCATCAACAATGTAGTAACGTCAAGGGCTTCTGCTACAATGAACCAGGTAAGTTACTATTCATCCTGACATCAGCATATAAATCACTGCAGTGCCTAAGGTGAAGTTGTGACAGGTGGGCGATCATCCAGACACAGGTGAGAGACATGTTCTCATTTAGTATTACCTGCACATATTGTGTCAATACATGTGGAGGGTGTGATAATTATTGTAACCTACTTTATTGCAACCTAGTGGGAACTAAGACAACTGACATTGAAGGAGACCCACAGAACTGCAGCTGCTGGGGTTCTGAGCTGTCAGCAAAAAAGATGAGTACCCATAGACAAACAGTGGTATTTTTATTGTATTCATTCTTACACTTACTAAAATTCCTTACATGAGGTAGGCATGACAAGGGTTCAGAAGAAAGAGTAACTAGGAGTGAGCTTGTCTGGGAGAGAGGAGTGAGTACAGTGACCATTGATAAGAAGAGAGGGATGGAGGAGGTATAACCAGGGATGAAGGTAGGAGGAAGTGTCCCTGGCTGGTAGGAGGGTTACCATGGTTCTGAAGACAGGAAAAGAGATAGAGATGTCTACCAGTTGATGGCTTGGTCAGCCAGGCTGTGAGAATTGGTGGGGCACCTCCCTGGTGGATTTTTCAGGGGTCAACACCCCTGTGGCTCAATCTATAATCAAGCCTCCTGGTGGATCAGGGCCTGATGAACCAGGCTGTTACTGGCTGCATGCAGTCCAGTGTACAAATTACAGCCCAGTTGGTCAGGAATGGATTTTAGGAACCTATCCAATTCTTTCTTGAAGACAGCTATGAGCTTATTAGCAATCCCCCTTATATATGACGGGAGGGTGTTGAATAGTCTTGGGTCACTGACACTTACTGTACTTTCTCTCATTGTACTTGTGGCACTCTTGCTTTTCATTGTTGTAGTGTGATGTAACCACAGCCTGGCTGATCATGAATGGTTTGGAGCAATTTGTCATACAGGAATTATATAATATGCATCCACTGGGTGGTACATGATGCAGTAGTTCAGTCATCCCACTCAGTGTTCTCCTTAACTATGGAGTCTCAATACACTATTGGTTTTCTTCACCCAGTTGGTTTCATGCTTCAGTGTGACAGGAGGGAGCAGAGGGCAGGGAGAGAGTCTTCTGGTTTACTATCATGACCTCAGATATCTGGAGAAAAAGAGATACAACAGTAGTTTTGTGTTTTTCAACAGAAGGCTATTCTATTGTTGCCCTTTTCTTCTTCCACCTTCCTTTTCTCCTCTTCTCTCCTTTTGCTTCTTTTTTTCTTATTTTCCTTATCCCCCTTATCCTCCTCTTCCTCCTACTCCTCTTTTCCCAGGCAGTACACACAAACTCATTTTCCCTGCTAACCTCTTTTTGTCATCTCTTTACAACCTCAGGGACCTTTTAAAGCATCATTGGCTTTTACAGATCCTGACAAGCATCTGTGTTCGTTACAGAATGGTAGCTGTTTTTTATAGGTCAGAGAGAGAGAGAGTTCATACGTAGTGACTTGAGTCACATACTGTCATTCTTAAGTCCAGTGTCACTCATTATAGCTCAACAGCACCTCCTCCTCCTCCTCCTCCTCCTCCTCCCACCTCATAACATTTGGCATCAATTTATTTTCACTATGACACCATGAATGGCTCCTCTACAGTAGATTTTTTTGTTCATTCACAGTGGTCACTGCGAGTCATCAGGTGAAGCTTGTTAAGTCTTACGTAGCTTGGTGACTCAACTCTCCCTGACGATGGTGTCATGTGGGTTTTCGATACGTGGATAGGGTATGAATACTCACGTAGGCTGGTAGTATGTATAATATATAACGGGAAGTATGGAAAGCGCCAACAGCCGACCTGCCTCTCTCGGCTCTCTATCTTGACTGACTCACAAGTGTCTACAGGGTAATGGGGTGTTTGAAATCCTGCTATGGTCAGCAGCAATAAGAATAGTCAGTGATTCACGCAGAGACGGTTAGTAGTGAGTCATCTACTGGTACACTGGTTACTGGTAACTGGTACTACTACTGAGGCACCAGTCTCTTCGGAGGCATGGGTTCGTATCCCACCGCTGCCACCATTTGTCATGTGGGTTTTCGATACGTGGATAGGGTAAGAATACTCACGTAGGCTGGTAGTACGTATAATATATAACGGGAAGTATGGAAAGCGCCAATAGCCGACCTGCCTCTCTCTGCTCTCTATCTTGACTGACTCACAAGTGTCTACAGGGTGACGGGGTGTTTGAAATCCTGCTATGGTCAGCAGCAATATGAATACAGTCAGCGATTCACGCAGAGACGGTTGGTAGTGAGTCATCTACTGGTACACTGGTTACTGGTAACTGGTACTACTACTGAGAACTTCGAACCGAATGAAGTCCTCTCAGAGGCAGGTCATCTCCCTTTTTCTGAAGTGGGTCATCCCCTTTTATTGAGGTGGGTCATCCCCTTTTCCTGAGGTGGGTTATCCCCTTTTTCTGAGGTGGGTTATCCCATTTTTCTGAGGTGGGTCATCCCCTTTTCCTGAGGTGGGTTATCCCCTTTTCCTGAGGTGGGTTATCCCCTTTTTCTGAGGTGGGTTATCCCATTTTTTCTGAGGTAGATCTTTCCTCCCACTGAGATAGGTGTTTTCTCTCCCTCCCTCCTCCCTAGTGGGACTCCCACCCTCACTAGGGGACTCCCTCCTTATGGAGATTCTGTCCCTACCTACCTGGAGTCTACCTGGAGGGCATTCCGGGGATCAACGCCCCCGCGGCCCGGTCCACGACCAGGCCTCCCGGTGGATCAGGGCCTGATCAACGATGCTGTTACTGCTGGCCACATGCAATCCAACATACAAACCACAGCCCGGCTGATCCGGCACCATCTTTAGGTATCTGTCCAGCTCCCTCTTGAAGACAACCAAGGGTCTTCCCATAATGCCCCTTATTGCTGGTGGGAGGCTGTTGAACAGTCTTGGGCCCCGGACACTTATTGTGTTTTCTCTTAGTGTACCAATGACGGGGCGTCATTGGTACACTTTTCACTGGGGGTATGTTGCATCGCCTGCCAAGTCTTTTGCTTTCGTATGGAATGATTGCTGTGTGCATGTTGGGGACCAGTCCCTCCAGAATCTTCCAGGTGTAGATTATGATATCTCTCTCGCCTGCACTCCTCTCTAAGGGGATTCCTTCCTTCTCTAGGGGGACTTCCTCCCTCCCTAGAGGAGCTCTCCTCTAGGAGACTCCCACCCTCCTGAAGGGACTCCCTCCTAGGGGAGGTCTTCCCTCCCTCCCTAGGAGGACTTCCTCCCTAGAGGAGCTTCCCTCTAGGGGACTCCCACCCTTCCTAAGGGGACTCCCACCCTCCTGAAGGGACTCCCTCCTAGGAGAGGTCTTCCCTCCCTCCCAGGGGAGATTTTCCTCCCTCCCAGGGAACTCCCACCCTCCAAGGGAAGGTCTTGCCTCCCTCCCAGGGGACTCCCACCTACACCAGTGAAGGGAACAGCCGTTTCTAGATTTATGACAATGGCAGCCAAGGACAGATTGGTGGTGCTGGTCTGTGAGACAGTGGAGGCAGCCTCTCTCTCTCTCTCTCTCTCTCTCTCTCTCTCTCTCTCTCTCTCTCATCTCTCTCTCTCTCTCTCTCTCTCTCTCTCTCTCTCTCTCTCTCTCTCTCTCCTCTCTCTCTCTCTCTCTCTCTCCTCTCTCTCTCTTCTCTCTCTCTCTCTCCTCTCTCTCTTCTCTCTCTCTCTCTCTCTCTCTCTCTCTCCTCTCTCCTCTCTCTCTCTCTCTTCTCTCTCTCTCTCCTCTCTCTGCCCCTCTCTCCCTTCTCCTCTCTCTCTCTCTCTCTCTCTCTCTCTCTCTCTCCTCTCTCTCTCTCTCTCTCTCCTCCCTCTCTTCATCTCTCTCTCCCTCTCTCTCTCCTCATCTCCCCTTCCCACCTCTCTCCCTCTCAATCCCCCTCTCTCTCCTCCACTCCTTCCCTCTCTCTCCCTCTCACTCCACTCCCTCTCCCACTCCCACCCTCCTCCTGCACCTCTCTAATTCCCACCCACTTATCACTGCTCACTCCTCACATCTCTCCTTCTCCACTCATCTTCTCTCTTCCACTCACCCTCGCTCAGCGTCGCCTGGCACAGTCCTGGCTAGATGTTCAACACCTCAGGGCGGTGATAAACGGGCCACTGGCGGTCTATTTATTGTGGGCCAGGGCGGTTCTCTAGGGTTCTTGGCGGTTCTACCGTGTCTCGGGGGTTCTATGAGAGTATGTGGCCGTTCAGAGGAGTTCCCGCGTATAATCCTCCCGTTCTATGGCGATTCTGGTGGGTTGAGTAAAGGTGTATGTGGTTCTACGATGGTTCTGGGGGTTATGAAGAGTGTTTGAGGTTTTACAGGGGTTCTGGGGGTTATGCAGAGTGTTGGTGGTTCTACGGGGGTTCTGGAGGTATTGCAGGGTGTTTGTGGTTCTATAGAAGTAGTACTAGCGGAGTTTCTGATGATTCTTTATGGTGCTGTTGAGTTCTGGTTCTTATTATGGGTTCTCTTGAGGTTACCGGTGATTCTCCTTGGTTCTCATAAAGCTGCGTGGTTCTACAGGTTTATATAAAGAGTTCTGATATATCCCCTTGGTTCTGTTGAGGTTTGTGCTGGTTCTTCTCGGCTCTGAGTGTGCTTTCTGCTGGTTCTCATTGGCTCTATTAAGTCTCCTCTAGTTCTTTTTGGTTCTGCTGTGGTTTCTGCTAGCTGTAATTGGTTCATCGATTTTTTTTCTGGTAGTTCTGTTTGATTTGCTCTCTCTCTCTCTCTCTCTCTCTCTCTCTCTCTCTCTCTCTCTCTCTCTCTCTCTCTCTCTCTCTCTCTCTCTCTCTCTCTCTCTCTCTCTCTCTCTCTCTCTCTCTCTCTCTCTCGCTCTCTCTCTTTCTCTGCTCTAGATTTCTTTCACCTGTTGCCCTTGTTCACCCATTAGTAAACAGATGCCCAGGTACTAACAGACTGTTGTGGGTAGCATTCTGTAGGCTGATAGCTCACCTGAGACTGAAGTGGTCTTTAACGAACTGAGGCAGGATAACACCTCTTAGCCTGTAAATTCAACTCCGTAAGCAGAAAGAGTAGGTAGACTGTCAGCACGTGACAGGTAGACCGCCAGCACATGACAGGTAGACTGGCGGAACAGCTGATCGACGGCGGAACAGCTGATAGTTGTAAACAAAATGACAGGTGGTCACTGTTGATACAGTGATGGCAAGATGGCGCTAGTGGCCGGGGAGGAACAGGGCTTCCCCCTTCCCTCCCTCCCTCCTTCCCTTCCATCCCTCCCTCCTTCCCTCCCTCCCTCCCTCCCTCCCTCCCTCCCTCCCTCCCTCCCTCCCAAAATCCCTCCCAACATCCCATCGCCCTCCCCATCCATCCCCTCTTACCCCCTTCCCTTTCCCCTCCTCCTCCTCCCCTTCCTCCCTCTTGAAGACAGCATCTCAGGGGGTCGTGTAGGAATGCATTGACATGCACTCCAGCAACAGTCATGCACCAGGCTGAGACAGCAACACTGTCATGCACCATGCTGAGACAGTAACACTGTCATGCACCAGGCTGAGACAGCAACACTGTCATGCACCAGGCTGAGACAGTAACACTGTCATGCACCAGGCTGAGACAGCAACACTGTCATGCACCAGGCTGAGATAGCAACACTGTCATGCACCAGGTGAGAAGAACACTGTCATGCACCGGGCTGAGAAGCAACACTGTCATGCACCATGCTAGCAGTAACACTGTCTCCCACCAGGTGAGAAGCAACACTGTCATGCACCAGGCTGAGTAGCAACACTGTCATGCACCAGCTGAAAACAACACTGTCATGCACCAGGTGAGAAGAACACTGTCATGCACCGGGCTGAGACAGCAACACGTCATGCACCAGGCTGAGATAGCAACACTGTCATGCACCAGGCTGAGAAGCAACATGTCATGCACCAGCTGAGAAGCAACATGTCATGCACCAGGCTGAGATAGCAACACTGTCATCACCAGGCTAGAAGCAACACTGTCATGCACCAGGCTGAGACAGCAAACACTGTCATGCACCAGGCTAAAAATAGCAACACTGTCATGCACCAAAACTGAGCAGAACACTGTCATGCCCAGGCTGAGAAGGAACACTTCATGCACCAGGCTGAGCAGAAACACTGTCATGCAACCAGGCTGAATAGCAACACTGTCATGCACCAGGCTGAGAAGCAATACTGTCAATGCACCAGGCTGAGAAGCAACACTGTCATGCACCGGGTGAGAAGCAACACTGTCATGCACCAGGCTGAGAAGCAACACTGTCATGCACCAGGCTGAGAAGCAACACTGTCATGCACCGGGCTGAGAAAGCAACACTGTCATCACCAGCTGAGATAGCAACACTGTCATGCACCAGGCTGAGAAGCAATGTCATGCACAAGGCTGAGATAGCAACACTGTCATGCACCGGGCTGAGAAGCATACTGTCATGCACCAGGCTGAGAAGCACACTGTCATGCACCAGGCTGAAAGCAACACTGTCATGCACCCAGTGAGATGCAACACTGTAAAGCACCAGTTGAATAGCAACACTGTCATGCACCAGGTTGACATAGCAACACTGTCATGCACCAGGTTGAGATAGCAACACTGTCATGCACCAGGTTGAGATAGCAACACTGTAAAGCCCGGGTTGAGATAAAACACTGCCCATACCAGGCTGAGGATAGCAACACTGTCATGCACCAGGCTGGATGCAACACTGCCCTTTGCACCAGGTTGAGAAGCAACACTGTCATGCACCAGGTTGAGATAGAAAACACTGTCATGCCCCCAGGTTGAGATAGCAACACTGTCATGCACCAGGCTAGTAGCAACACTGTCCATGCACCAGGCGAGAAGCAAATTATGCCCCTGTCCAGTCTGCACCAGGCTGAGAAGCAAACTGTCATGCACCACTGAGACAGCAACACTGTAAAGCAAAGGCTGAACAGAACACTGTCATGCACCAGGCTGAGTAGCAACACTGTCATGCAAAGGCTGAGAACAACACTGTCATGCCCAGGCTGAGAAGCAACACTTCTGCCCCAAGGGGGAGAAGCAACACTCATGCACCAGGCTGAGATAGCAACACTGTCTGCACCAGGCTGAGTAGCAACACTGTCATGCACAGGCTGAGAAGAACACTGTCATGCACCAAAGGCTGAGAAGCAACACGGGTTCAATCCCGGCTAAAAATACCAGGGGGTAGCAACACTGTCATGCACCGGCTGAGATACAGACACTGTCATGCACCAGGCTGAGATAGCAACACTGTCATGCACCTGGCTGAATAGCAACCTGTCATGCACCGGGCTGAGAAGCAACACTGTCATGCACCAGGTGAGAAGCAACACTGCCCATGCACCAGGCGAGATAGCAACACTTCATCACCAGGCTTAGCTAGCAACACTGTCATGCACCAGGCTGAAATAGCAACACTGTCATGCACCAGGTTGAGATAGCAACACTGTCATGCACCAGGCTGAGATAGCAACACTGTCATGCACCAGGCTTAGCTAGCAACACTGTCATGCACCGGGTTAAAGATAGCAACCCGGCATGCACCAGGCTGAGAAGCAACACTGTCATGCACCAGGCTGAGAAGAAAACACTGTCATGCACCAGCTGAAAAAGGCAACACTGTCATGCACCAGGCTGAGATAGCAACACTGTCATGCACCAGGCTGAGATAGCAACACTGTCATGCACCAGGCTGAGATAGCAACACTGTCATGCACCAGGCTGAGATAGCAACACTGTCATGCACCAGGCTGAGATAGCAACACTGTCATGCACCAGGCTGAGATAGCAACACTGTCATGCACCAGGCTGAGATAGCAACACTGTCATGCACCAGGCTGAGACAGCAACACTGTCATGCACCAGGCTGAGATAGCAACACTGTCATGCACCAGGCTGAGATAGCAACACTGTCATGCACCAGGCTGAGATAGCAACACTGGTACATCACGAACACTGATAAGAAGGTAAGGTTTAAACACCTGGGTGTCCCCATCCCTGGCTGGAGGTGCAGGAGACATGACATCACCTTCACGGAGGCGCACGTTACTTACTTCTTCACTAAGATGACGTTTCCGGAGGGCGAGGGGGGGGGGTAAGTCATCTTAATTTCGAGTTCATTCTCGAAGAAGAGTCTCCTCAAAGTCTTATTTGTGGGAAAATTTTCTCCAACCCCCAGGGGGATCGACGCTCCCTGGGAACAGCGACTTCCCCAGGGGGATCGACGCCCCCAGGAGGCGTCGATCCCCCTGGATAAAATTTCTCCACATTTTTTTTATCTCCTATATTTATGGCCATCTTCCGCTTATACACTTGAGTCACGTCTTCCCTTCACTCTTCGTCTTACGAGATAATGTAACTTAAGGGATTTTCAGTCTGTCTTCGTAGGAAATATTCCAGATGAAGTGAATGAATTTTGTCATTCTTTTCTGAATATTCTTTAATGAATTTATATCTATTTTATAATATGGGGGCCAGAAGTGAGCTGCATTATCTAAGTGAAGTCTCACTAGTGATGTGTAGAGCTGTAGTTCAACCTCTGGACTCCTGTTGCTTATACTTGGTTATAAATCCCAGTGATCTGTTTGTCTTATTAGTAAGCTAAGCATCGCTGGCATGGCTTCGGGTTCTTGCTTACCATAACTCTCAAGACCCTTTCTCATTATGTACGGCCAAGTGCTGAATTATTCACTTGATAACCGCTAGGGTTATTTACTTTCCTGAGCTTTGGGATTTTGCATTTATCTACACTGAACTGTACCTGCTACTTTTCCAACCACGTCATGAGTTTGTCTAAATCCTCCTGAAGTTCAGTGACATCTTCCTCTAAATCTATTATCCTGCCTATTTTTGTGTCGACAGTGAATTTGCTTACATCGCTTGTTATTCCCTCGTCAAAGTTATTAATATATACTATTATAAACAACAATGGACCTAAAACTGATCCTTGTGGAACGCTGCTTGTGACTGATCCCCCTTGAATCCATTGTTGTGAGCCCTGTCTTGGTTAGATATTTTCAACACGGTTTATATACATGCACTTTATTCCGGGTTTCCATTTGTACACTTTGTGAGAAATTATTCGTGAATACACAAGAGACTTTGATAGATGTTAACTAAACAAGTGTGGATGAAAATACTAATAACTTCATTGATCAAATTATATATTTCAAGGTAGTTTCTAATTGCATCAGCAATTATTAATTCCATCAACTTTCCAACAATTGAGGTTAGGCTGACTGGTCTATAATTTGAAGCTAAGTACCTATTTCCCTCTGTAAATGGGTATCACATTTGCCGTTTTCCATTTATTTGTCACATTTGTTTGCAGTGATATACTGAGGAGCTTAGCTAGGTGTTTGCTAAGTTCCTTCGTGCATTCCTCGAGAACCCTTGACATAGTCATCAGAGCGCCATGACTTGCTTGAATTTAATCCATCTACTTGTTCGAGGACCATCAGACTAGTGTAATCATTGTAATCATTGATTTTTGGAATTACATTCGTATCCTTTTCTTAAAAAAGAAGAGAGAAAATAGGTGTTAAAAATAGTATACCCATTTTTTTATATCACAGTAAACTGACCTGACTTACAGTTAATTGATTCTATACATTCAATAATAATATTTATATATCTGTGACAAGAAATCTTCTGGGTTTATAATTGTCTTCCCTCGCACACTTAATTTCACATTCTCTTTTGAGTTCTCTCTTCAATTGAATATAATGGTTAGCAAGATAATCCTCTCCGCTTTTGATCCCTCTATAAACGCCTCTCTTTGTACATAATATATATTTTAAAAATCTCCATGAGGGAGTGAAACAGAATTCTTCCTCCCTAAGTCAAGAGCAGGATGGTAAGAAGGGTTAGACTCAGAAGTGTCCCTGTTCCCAGACGATGTCAAGTTAATGAGGAGAATTAAATCAGATGAGGATCAGGCAGGACTTCAGAGACCTGGACAGACTGGACACCTGGTCCAGCAACTGGCTTCTCGAATTTAACCCTGCCAAATTCAAAGTCATGAAGATCGGGGAAGGGCACAGAAGACCGCAGATGGAGTATAGGCTAGGTGGCCAAAGACTGCAAACCTCGCTCAAGGAGAGAGATCTTGGGGTGAGTATAACACCGAGCATGTCTCCGGAAGCACACATCAACCAGATAACTGCTGCAGCATATGGGCGCCTGGCAAACCTGAGAACAGCGTTCCGATACCTTAGCAAGGAATCGTTCAAGACACTGTACACCGTGTACGTCAGGTCCATACTGGAGTATGCAGCACCTGTTTGGAACCCGCACTTGATCAAGCACGTCAAGAAATTAGAGAAAGTGCAAAGGTTTGCGACAAGGTTAGTTCCAGAGCTAAGGGGAACGTCCAATGAAGAAAGGTTAAGGGAAATCGGCCTGACGACACTAGAGGACAGGAGGGTCAGGGGACACATGATAACGACATATAAAATCGTGTGCAGAATAGACAAGGTGGACAAAGACAGGATGTTCCAGAGATGGGACACAGAAACAAGGTGTCACAATTGGAAGTTGAAGAATCAGATGAGTCAAAGGGGTGTTAGGAAGTATTTCTTCAGTCATAGAGTTGTCAGGCAGTGGAATAGCCTAGAAAGTGATGTAGTGGAGGCGGGAACCATACATCGTTTTAAGACGAGGTTTAATAAATCTCATGGAGCAGGGAGAGAGAGGACCCAGTAGAAACCGGTGAAGAGGCGGCACCAGGAGCTAAGACTCGACCCCTGCAACCAAAAATAGGTGAGTACACACACACACACACACACACAACACACACATATTTATATATATATATATATATAATATATATAATATTATATATATATATATATATATATATATATTAATCTCTTGTCGAAGGAGACTCAAACCTACGAACCTTGGGACAAGGTACACAGTGCTTTAACCAGCGTACCATGTGATGTAGTGTTTGTGAGGACACTTAGGGAGACCTAATTAACCAGTAAATTGTCACACACGTTGCCTTGGCAAACAGCTGTCAGACACGCCTCTCGGCTTAAGTCTAAGGTCTTTTGTTCTTGAAGGGGTGCTTTAAGGACCATATAAGCTGAAGGAAACTGCTAGAGAGCAGAGATTCTGGTCGAGCTCTGGCCTATGTGCAGAGCTCTGAGCATCAGATTCGGGTGGAGCTCTGGTCTGTGTGCAGAGCTCTGGGCTAGAAATTCTGGCAGAGCTGCTGCCTGTGTGCAGAGCTTTGGGAGAGGGCTGCTGGAGAGTCTCTGGAGGAGACTCTGTTGGAGACACTGGGTCTCGACCCAGTGTCTCCAACAGAGACAGACCTACACAACACTGGACCTACACAGACCTACACAGCACTGGAACAGTGCTCATGCTGTGTAGGTCTTCGGACCTGTGGCTAGAGTGTGACTGAGTTCCTGTGGTGAACTGTCCTCTGAACTATATTGTAAGTTATATTCTGTTATGTCAGTGAGTAGAGATAATGAGAGGTGATGTCACCAGTGACCTCACAATACCTTCGCTCCTGTTACTCGACTCACCTCTCCTGTCTACTCACTCCCTTTACCCCGATTACTCCCTTATTCCCCTAATTTTCCGTCCGTTCCATCACCCCCCTATATGACAACCACACTGGACCAGTACCTTGGCGACGCCAAGGTACTGGTACAGTGTGGTTGGTCCAGTGTGGTTGGTCCAGTGTGGTTGGTCCAGTGTGGTTAGTCCAGTGTGGTTGGTCCAGTGTGGTTGGTCCAGTGTGGTTGGTCCAGTGTGGTTGGTCCAGTGTGGTTGATCCAGTGTGGTTGGTCCAGTGTGGTTGATCTAGTGTGGTTGGTCCAGTGTGGTTGGTCCAGTGTGGTTGGTCCAGTGTGGTTGGTCCAGTGTGGTTGGTCCAGTGTGGTTGGTCCAGTGTGGTTGATCTAGTGTGGTTGGTCCAGTGTGGTTGGTCCAGTGTGGTTGGTCCAGTGTGGTTGGTCCAGTGTGGTTGATCTAGTGTGGTTGTCCAGTGTGGTTGGTCCAGTGTGGTTGGTCCCAGTGTGGTTGATCTAGTGTGGTTGTCCAGTGTGGTTGGTCCAGTGTGGTTGGTCCAGTGTGGTTGGTCCAGTGTGGTTGGTCCAGTGTGGTTGGTCCAGTGTGGTTGGTCCAGTGTGGTTGGTCCAGTGTGGTTGGTCCAGTGTGGTTGGTCCAGTGTGGTTGGTCCAGTGTGGTTGGTCCAGTGTGGTACAGGGGTTAAAGCACTACGTACCTTGTCCCAAGGTTCGTAGGTTCGAGTCTCCTTCCACCAGAGATTAATGTTTGTGAATACTTCGCTCTTCTGCGAATTCTAAAACACACACACACACACACATCACAATATATATATAATATATATATATATATATAATATATATTATATATATATTATATTATAATATATATTTAATATATATATAAGACAGGTGTTGGCTTTCTAATTTATATTCACAAACCTGCTGGTTTTGTTATGGATTTATACTGTTAGGAAAATGTGTGCCGGACTGAACAAAAAAAATATATATATGAATGTTGGCAGACTGAGGCTGAGGGATTCTCTTTTTTCCTGCTGATGGAAATTGGTCTTCTTTTGTACTGCTTTTTTCAATTTATATTGTTTATTTCACAGTTTCCTGATACACACTCACACTCACACACACACTCACATACACACACACACACACACACATACACACACACACAATATGAAAACGACATAGCAGCGAAAGCCAAATCTGACCCGAAACTGTTGTACAGCCACATCAGGAGGAAAACAACAGTCAAGGACCAGGTAATCAGGCTAAGGAAGGAAGGAGGACAGACAACAAGAAATGACCGTGAAGTATGTGAAGAACTCAACAAGAGATTCAAAGAAGTGTTCACAGAGGAGACAGAAGGGACTCCAGAAAGACGGAGAGGTGGGGCACACCACCAAGTGCTGGACAAAGTGCACACAAACCGAGGAAGAAGTGAAGAGGCCTTCTGATGAGCTAGAACCTCAAAGGCAATGGGGCCAGATAACATCTCCCCATGGGTATTGAGAGAGGGAGCAGAGGCGCTATGTGTACCCCTAACAACAATATTCAATACATCTATCGAAACAGGGAGATTGCCTGAGGCATGGAAGACAGCAAATGTAGTCCCAATCTTTAAAAAAGGAGACAGAACATGAAGCATTAAACTACAGACCAGTGTCACTGACATGTATAGTATGCAAAATCATGGAGAAGATTATCAGGAGAAGAGTGGTGGAACACCTAGAAAGGAACAATCTCATCAACAGCAGCCAACATGGTTTCAGGGACGGGAAATCCTGTGTCACAAACCTACTGGAGTTCTATGACATGGTGACAGCAGTAAGACAAGAGAGAGAGGGGTGAGTGGACTGCATTTTCTTGGACTGCAAGAAGGCGTTTGACACAGTACCACACAAGAGATTAGTGCAAAAACTGGAGGACCAAGAAGGGATAACAGGGAAGGCACTACAATGGATCAGGAAATACTTGTCAGGAAGACAGCAGCGAGTCATGGTACGTGGCGAGGTGTCAGAGTGGGCACCTGTGACCAGCGGGGTCCTACAGGGGTCAGTCCTAGGACCAGTGCTGTTTCTGGTATTTGTGAACGACATGACGGAAGGAATAAACTCCGAGGTGTCCCTGTTTGCAGATGACGTGAAGTTGATGAGAAGAATTCATTCGATCGAAGACCAGGCAGAAATACAAAGGGATCTGGACAGGCTGCAGACCTGGTCCAGCAATTGGCTCCTGGAGTTCAATCCCACCAAGTGCAAAGTCATGAAGATTGGAGAAGGGCAAAGAAGACCACAGACAGAGTACAGTCTAGGGGGCCAGAGACTACAAACCTCACTCAAGGAAAAGATCTTGGGTGAGTATAACACCAGGCACATCTCCTGAAGCGCACATCAACCGAATAACTGCTGCAGCATATGGGCGCCTAGCAAACCTCAGAACAGCATTCCGACATCTTAATAAGGAATCGTTCAGGACCCTGTACACCGTGTACGTTAGGCCCATATTGGAGTATGCGGCACCAGTTTGGAACCCACACCTAGCCAAGCACGTAAAAACTAGAGAAAGTGCAAAGGTTTGCAACAAGACTAGTCCCAGAGCTAAGAGGTATGTCCTACGAGGAGAGGTTAAGGGAAATCATCCTGACGACACTGGAGGACAGAAGAGATAGGGGGGACATGATAAACGACATACAAAATACTGAGAGGAATTGACAAGGTGGACAAAGACGGGATGTTCCAGAGATTGGACACAGTAACAAGGGGACACAGTTGGAAGTTGAAGACACAGATGAATCACAGGGATGTTAGGAAGCATTTCTTCAGCCACAGAGTAGTCAGTAAGTGGATAGTTTGGGAAGCGATGTAGAGGAGGCAGGATCCATACATAGCTTTAAGCAGAGGTATGATAAAGCTCACGGCTCAGGGAGAGTGACCTAGTAGCGATCAGTGAAGAGGCGGGGCCAGGAGCTCGGGATCGACCCCCGCAACCTCAACTAGGTGAGAACTAGGTGAGTACTCACACACACACACACACACAACACACACCACACACACACACACACACACACACACACGTGAAGCAGTATCGCTGAACAGTGCTCCCAGGATATAGCGTTCTAGTGGCTGTCCTAAGATATTATTAGCGGTCATCGTACGTGAGTGAATCAGTGAACATACCTACAAGAGTGCAATAGCTTTCAAGAGTGCGAATAATGTGATAAGATCAAGAATTTTTACAATTTAGATTTGAATGAATTGTGAGTGAGGGAGGGTAGCAGTCAGCTGATCAGGCGGCTGGCACCAGTGTTGACACAAAATATCCAAACATTTAAATTTGGGTTAACGGTGTGATCTGAAATATTAACAAATACATATGTAGTTGGTTTAAAACAGCGGGTGTAGGGGATAAGGTCATGAAAGAGGGGATTAAGTAAATACTAAAAGTAAGAAAAAATTAGTCAATCCCCAGCTGTTGGTGTTGTGAATGTAGCTGACATCATCAGATTTGTAATGACCCTAATACTGTACTAAAGAAAAAGAGGGAATACCAGTCTTAAAAGAAAAATAAAATAAAACTTTAAAAGCATGATGAAGTTCCTGAAGGAGTTACAAAAATTTAAGGAGTTGATAGCAGCCGACCAGCAGGAACCTCCATTTTTGTGCAGACGAACATCACTTGCCTATTTGTGGTTATTTTGGTTAGTGTCTAAAGTCTCGTGTCTCGCCCTGCTGGTTGTATGCTAACCCTCTCTCTCTCCCTATTCAGTACCAGGGAGATAGAAATGGTAACCTATAATGTTTAGTAATTATCTAAATATCTTCAGGTAAACTCCAGAAGTTTGTGTAGCAGTGAAACCCCCCCCCTGACAGCGACAAGCTAGTAAACAAGTAGCAAAATACAAACACATGTGCGCCCCCCGTAATTATTATAATAAACATAAGTATTTTATTAATAAGGAATTGAGTGAGAAAAAAAAATCCTATAATCTTCAAAAAGTAAAGTAGCCTAGTGTGCGAAGATCTGGGCCGGGAGAGTACCGGGTGAACCAACAACAAAAAAAGATCTGGGCCGGGAGAGAAACCGGGGGGAACCCAAACAAAAACAAAGATCTGGGGGAGGGGAGATTTAACCGGTAAAACCAAAACAAAAAAAAGTTTGGGGCCCGGGGGGAGGGGTACCGGTAAACCCAAAAAAAAACAACAAAGATTGGGCCGGGAGGGGTTAAGGTAAACCAAAGAACAAAAAAGATCGGGGCGGGAGAGTCCCGGTAAAAACCAAGAAAAAACAAAAAAATCGGGGGCCGGGAGAGTACCGGGGGAACCAAGAACAACAAAGATCGGGGCCCGGGGGGTTTCCCGGGTAAACCCAACAAAACAAAGATGGGGGCCGGGGGGTTCCCGGGTTGAACCAACAACAACAAAGATTGGGCCGGGGAAGATTTCCGGGTTTTAAACCCAAAACAAAAAAACCAAAGATCGGGGCCCGGGTGGAGAGTACCGGGGGAAAAAACAACAAAAACCAAAGATCGGGGCCCCGGGGGGGAGTCCCGGTTTAAACCAAGAAAAAACAAAGATTGGGCCGGGGAGTACCGGTAAAAAACCAGAACAACAAAGATCGGGGCCCGGGGGAGGGTCCCGGTTTGAACCAAGAACAACAAAGATCTGGGCCCGGGGGAGAGTCCGGGGGGAACCAAAAAAACAAAAAAAGATCGGGGCCCGGGGGGGATTTAAACCGGTGAACCAAGAACAAAAAAGGGTTCGGGGCCGGGGGAGTACGGTGAACCAACAAAAAAAACCGGGTTTTTAAGGGGGCCCCCCCCCCCCCTCTTTTTCAAAGAACGACAAGTAGAAAATAAAACACCCTAAAAAAAAAAAACACAAGTGTACACCCAAACACAAGTGTACACACAAAACAAAGTGTACACAATTAATTTTTAATATAGTATTAAAAGTGAAATTTTAAATAAAAAATTGATTGTAAAAATTTTTTTAAAGTCTTAAAAAGAGTAGCTTTGCATATGTGCACACGAAAAACCCTACACCCCAACCCACAACCCCCCCCCCACACACCCCCACCCCCCACCCAAAATCCACACACACCCAAAACACCCCCACACACACCCCCCACCCCCCCAACACACCCCCCCCCCACTTGCCAGACTCACAAATACACTCCCCCCCCCCCCCCCACCGACTCTCATTTTTTTTCCCCTGATCCCTCCCTTTCCCCTCTTTTCACCCTCCCCCTTCCCCCTCTCCCTCTCCCACTCACCCACTTGCTTCACTCTCCTTCCCACTCCCCCTTCCCACTACTCTCCCACATAGCCACAGTTCCTCCTCTACCTCCCCCCCCACACTCTGACATACACAATACTAACCTAACATACAGAATTACATAGGTTTCCCACTCTGAGGCAATCAGGATAAAACAAAAATGGGTTGCCAGAGAGCAACAAGAAAAACCAAGGGACAGGAGGAGGAAACTGCAAAGGAAGATTGGGCAGCAGAGCTCACAAAAAGGGAACATGAATGGGAAAAGAAACTAGAAGAACTTAGCATGAGAATGGAAGAGAGGATAGACATGGAAAGCAGGAAGTGGGAGGTGCAAGTCAAAGCAGCAGAGGCCAGGATACAGAGTTTAGAAGAGGAACTGAAAAATCTGAAACAGCCTAAAGAACTAAAGAACATTTTGGGATTGACAACAGAGACTGCTACCTCAGTCACAAATAAGGGGACTGTAGGGAAAGAAGGAGCAAAACAGCATGTAGAAGCTCAATCAGTGGAGATGTAGTAAATGAAAGACCTAAGCTATATGTGGAGGCCCTAACAGACCACAGCAGAGCCCAGGGAAAGCCGAGAAGGGAAAATGATAGGCCACTGAGCCCAAGTACATTAGCTAGTGAAACTGAAGAAAGGAAGCTGCAATGGAGGAAATCAAATTGAATGAGAGGATACACAGGGATATGCAGTGGGAGAATGAAAGGGTGAGGTCAGTCTTGTGTATGGGCTCCAGGAAGTTGAAGGGGAAACATAGAAGCCAGAAAACAAGGGAAAAAAAAGCAATTGAAAGATCATGAAAGCAATAGGAGAAGACGACATGACCCAGCTGGAAAATTTCGGAGAATAGGGGGGTATGTAAAAAAAGAACCCGGCCAGTGAAAGTGACCTTCAAGGCAGAATCGACTCGGAAACAGGATCCTACAGGAGAAAGCACGATTAAGGGACATGCCGCATACAGGAAGGTGTATCTCGACTGCGACAGAACACAAGCAGAAAGGAGAAAACAGAAGAGAGATGGTACAAAGGCGAAAGGAGGAAGAGAGGGATGGAGAAGACAGACAGGAGATCCCAGACACAGGAAGATCAAATGCAGCCTCCCTCACAACTTCCTATAGAAGCCTCCCAACCAAGGTCAACCCCAGTGCAACCAAACACTCTAAACCAAAACACCCATGCCACATCCAATGCCCCCACCCACTGCATTACAAACTCCACCCCCACGCAACCACCCATAGTTCCTTATCAGGTCTCCCACTTCCCCAACCCCAATACACCTCCAGACCACAATCTTAGAAAAGAAGTTGAAGGTGTTGGTATACAAATGCAGATGGAATAACAAATAAGTATGAGGAGTGGCACAAAAGAATCAAGTAGACATCCCTCAAACATAAATAGCACTCACAGAAACAAACTCACAAGAATATTAACAGATTCAGTCTTTTTCTTTCATCCGGATACAATCCTCAGAAAGACAGAGGGAGGAGAGGGGGAAGTAGAGTTGCACTGCTCATTAAAAACCAGTGGGGTTTGAGAAAATGGAAGGAATGGCTCGGGCACGGGCGAAAGGGACTACTTAGTAGAACAATCCAGTCCTAAGAGTTGACATAATGTGATAATTGCAGTAATGTACAACCCCCCACATAACTGCAGGAGGCCAAGAGAAGAATAACGATGAGAGCAATCAGAGCATGGTCGACTGCACGAGCCGAAGTGGCCAGGAGAGCACACATGAGGGGAGCAAGTTACTTATTATGGGTGATTCAATAACAAAGGAGATAGACTGGGAAAACCTGGAGCCCCCATGAGGCTCCCGAACCTGTGGAAGCCAAGATTAATGAGTGGTACTGGGAGAAACCTCATGCATCAAACTTGTTAGAGACAAACTAAACCAGAGAGAGATGAGATGATGAACCAGCAAGACTGGACCTTGTATTCACCTTGAAGTAATGTTCTGACTATCGAGGATATCTGTATGAAAGGCCCCTGAGAGCAAGTGATCATGTGGTTCTGTCGCTCGCTACATAATTGAGGCTCCAAGTGGAGAGATCAGCAGGAATAGGGTGGGAAAAACCAAATTACAAAAGGGGGAATTACTCAGCTTGAGGAACTTCTTTCAAGACATTACAGTGGGAAGAGGGAACTGACAGAAAACCATACAAAGAAATGATGGACTATAGTGGCAACAAAATGCATGAGGAGAGGAGAGGTATCTTCCCAAGGGAAACAAAAAATAATGGGAAAACAGAAGCGTTGCCTTGGTTCACCCAAAGGTGTAGGGGAGGCAAAAACTACGTGTACTAGGATAATGGAAACGGTTACAGAAACAGAGAACTCAGGAAAATAAAGAGCGATTTAGCAGAAGAGCCAGAAACAAATGCACAGATAAGAAGGAGGCTCAGCGCAATACGAAAATGGCATAGCATCGAAGTCAACACTGACCCGAAGCTGTTTGTACACCCACATCAGGAGGAAAACAAGGTCCGGACCAGGTAACAGACTGAGGACGGTGAAGGGGAATTCACCAGAAATGACCGAGGAGGTATGTCAGGATCTCACATCAATATTTAAAGAAGATATTTACAGTGGAAACAGTAGGACTTCCAGAAAATCAGAGCAGGGGGGTGCACCAGCAAGTGCTGGATGAGGTACATATAACCAAGGAGGAGGTGAAAGAAGCTGCTATGTGATTCTTGACACCTCAAAGGCGTGGTACCAAATAACATCTCTTCCGTGGTCCCTTAATGAGGGAGCAGGACAATTGTGTGTAGCCATTAACAAATATCTTCAACACATCATTTGAAACTGTGGGCAACTCCCCCGAGGTATAGGGAAGATGGCAAAGTGTAGTCCAATTTTAAAAAGGGAGACAGACAAGAGCTCAAAACGTACAGAGCCTGTGATCACTAACGTGTATAGTATGCAAGGTATGGAAAGATCACCAGGAGGATGATGGTGGTGGAGCACCTGACAGAAACAAGTGTATAATTGACAACCACATGGTTCAGGAGGGAAAAATCCTGTGTCCAAACTATAGAGTTTTATACAAGTGACTGAAGTAAGACAAGAGAGGAGAGGGGTGGATCGACTTGCATTGTTATTGGACTGCAAGAAGGGGCTTGCGACCATTTCCTCACAAGAGTATACTAGCAAAAGCTAGAGGATCAGCACACATAACAGGAAAGGCAACTGCAAGGGATAAGAGAATACCTACGGGGAGGCAACAACGATCAGGATTTGATGGGGTGTCAGAGGGCCCCTGGACAAGGGGGGTTCCACAGGGTCAGTGCTGGGACCTGTGCTGTTTTGGGAAAAAGTGAATGCATAAGGGAAAGGGATAGACTCAGAAGTGTCCTTGTTTGGGGGGCGATTTTAAGAAAATGAGAAGAAAAAAACGGATGGGGATCAGGCGGGACTAAAAAGCACCGGACGGGCAAAAAGCCTTTTTCCAAAAATGGCCCTTATTTTAAAAACCCCGCCAAATGCAAAACAAAAGTTTGGGGGAAGGGCAAAGAAGACGCAGCACAAAATGCAAAATCCCTCTTACACAAAACCACTCACTTTTTTTACCATACCTCACCAAATGCTATTTGTGCTTGGGGATAAAATGCAGCAACACACCTAAAGCCAATAATAACCCAACAAAAACTGCAGAAAGAATATCACAAAAACCCCCATCCCGGCAACCCCCCCCCCCACCTTCATAACCTAAACTTACTCCCGTTCAGACATCCACACTTACTACGTGCAACACATCTACAGGGGCCTTAAAATCTAATACAACCTTTACCTAAAAACGCTTTTTGTAGTTGTGACAGAACCCACAGGGTAACCCAGACACAAACACTCTAAAAGACCTTCCCCTGTCCGACTAAACCTTTACAAAAATTCAATGTTTCAAGGCCCTAAAACGGAAACCCTACCCCAGAACTCTAAACTGCAACACATTTTCACCTTTAAAACTACCAAGAAAAAATCTTATCTCCCTATACACCCTGTCAACTAACACCGAATACCACCTTGGTTCACACTTACACTCACAAAATCATTTGACCATAAACAGAAATATTAATCCAATCTTTAAAAAAATGATCCTGATACCCAATCTGAAACAAAAACTGTGCCAAAAAAAAAACATTACTTGCTAAACCAAAAACTAGTATTATCCTTACCATAAAACCAACTACTCATAATTTGTAATATTTTACAATTAAGAATAAAACAAATCTGCCCAAATGCCTAGCCATGCAACGTTCTGGGGTACCTCTGAAAACACTATTTACACATGTAAACCACACAATAACCAAATTCTGTAAACTCAGCATTGAATTTATAAAAAAAAACTTTTGAATTTGTTTTGAAATATTTAGATGGCCAAATCTGAAAAACCTCACTCAAGAAAAAGACTGGGGAGTAAACCCACATTTCCTGGGCGCACATAAACCCAGATAACTGCGCAGAAAACGGGCGCCGGCAAACCACGGATAGCGTTCCCCCAACCTCAGAAGGGAGTCGTTCAAGACCTGAAATACCATTACTCGGGCCCCCTACAGAGTAGCAGCCCAGTTTGGAACCACACCTGTCAACACGTCAAAAAATTAGAAAAGGAAAAGGGTTTGCAACAAGACTAGTCCCCAGAGCTACGGGGATTGTCCTACAAAAAAAGGGTTTGAGGGAAATTGGGCCTGACACACGAGCCAGGAGGGTCGGGGAGACAGATACGACATATAAAATACGGGCGGGGAATAGACGAGGTGGACAAACGGGATGTTCCAAGAGGGGACACAACACAAGGGTCACTTTGGGAATTGAAGACTCAGATGAATCAAAGGGATGTTAGGAAGTATTTCTTCAGCAAGAGTAGTCAACCGGGGAATAGCCTAGAAAGTGAAATAGTGGAGGCGGAACCATACAATTTTTTAAGGGGAGGTATGAAAAGCCATGGGGCAGGGGGAAAAGAGGACCTAGTGCCAAAACATGAAAGGCGGGGCCAGGGCTATGACTCGACCCCCCGCAACCCCAAAAAGTGAGTACAAATAGGGGAGTACCATACACACACACACCAAACACACACAGCACACTATACACCACAGGGGCTGATCTCGACCCCCCCCAAAACCCCAATAGGTGAGTACACACACACACACACACACCTAAAAAACACACCACACAAACACGCACACACACAAAAACACACACAACACACACACAACACACACACACACAACACACACACACACACACACACACACACACACACACCACCACACACACACCACAAACCACAAGAGCTTGGGCTCTCCCCCCGCAATCTCAACAGGTGAGGGACACACACACACACCACACGTGAAAGCATTTTTTTACAGCAGCAAATCAGGTATTTCTCCAGAATTATCTGTAATATACCCCGTGGATAAAATACTTTGCCATTTCTAACCTTTTGATGAGTTTTTCAAATTCATTAATTTTTTCGCACTCCCGTACATAATGGGGCAGGTGTGACAATATCCATCTGGCAAAGTTAAAATTTCGTTTGGGCTACATCGGTGGGGTGATTTTAAACCCGCCAAAGAACTTGAACCCACCGGAGCCGGGGGTAGTGACATCCAAGGTCTCTTATTTTTTTGGATCACCAAGACAGTGGCCCTCCTGCATGATAGAAAGATAAGATGGGCTCACTGGGTCAATCTCCCCTAGGGCTTAAAGGGCAATAAAAATTTATTTAAATTCTTTTCTATTTTTTTCTCAAACTACACCTGACAACCAAGATTGTAATCATCCCTCTTTGAAAGCAACAGCTTAGCCAATTTAAAAAGTTCATCATGCATCTGAAAGACCCAAGCGAGAGGAATCCACAGCATTCACTCGACTCCCCTGCCCAATCCTACCAACCTTTTCTGGCTTCTGCACAAGCTGCCCCCAATTTATACTTTAAAGAGTTGAGGCATTTTTGGAGACAAGAATCAGTTACAATTAAACGTCAATCTTAGATACATAGATGCTTTTCAGTGCAAGGAGTATGGCAAACAGTTCTGTCTGAAGGGTAGAGGCCCAATTATTGATGCGTGCTCCAAATTCTTTAAGAGAGCCATCACTCTGTGCGACAACAGCAGAATACCAGCTGCACCAGTGTACGACAACAGCGGCACTACCAGTTGCACCAGTGGATTGGTGAACAGAACCATCAACGTAAATAATTTGCGAGAGTGTGTGCTGTGTGACTAAATTATCAATACAGCTTAAGGCATCATGTTTGGCTTCAAGACGAAGTTTTGGTTGTGATTTAAGAAGTAGTTTGGGGGGAAATGGAGGAATGGTAGATTGGAATGGGGTAATATCTCATGGAGCGGAGAAGTGCCGCTGTTGCCTTACTTGACATAGATCATGTAGCTGGTTCATGCGGAGGTCGAATCCAGTTTTTTCGATCCATCTGGAGGAGTGTTCACCAGTGCTGAGGAAAGTTTGGAGGGCTTCTGTGCAGGGGTTTGAGTGGGCTAGCCTAAGCATATTAACCCCAATTAGGATATTTCTTTCAGTAACACGATCTCTGATGCTTGGAATATCAAGTTCTTTTTGCATATTTAAAATTTTGGCAGTACGAGGGCAATCCTAAAATGATCCTCATTTCTTCGTTTTGCAGTTTTTCCACCCTCCAACATCCAGTCAGACACAAGAGCAAGTAGTGGTGCAGCATAATCAACCAATGACTAATATAGGCAAGATACATCATTTTTACAATTTTAAAAATAGCACCATACCTGGGGTGAAACCCAGCCCAACCTAAGTGCTCTTAGTCTTTTTTTTGTATTGGCGACAAAGTCTTTTTACAACAGGTCCAAGTATTTGGAACCTCAAAGCCAAGATACCTGTATCTGCTTACATATTCTAGAAGAGACCCATCATGCAATTGGATCTGACGAAATGTGCCTCTCTGTAAGGAGGACCCCTATTGAGTATCTTTGTTTTATCAGTAAAAAATTATCAACCCCAGGTCCTGACACAGGCTAGAAACATGATTAAGAATGTTCTGGGTGTTGGAGAATCCGGTGGTGGGGAATCATTATATCATCAGCAAAACTAATCATATAATGAATGGGGTGACTAGGCAAGCAATTAAGTAATGCATTAATTAGAAATGAACAGTGTGGACTGAGCACACTCCCTGTGGTGTTCCTAATTCAAAGTCTTAGTTCACTTCTATGTCCCTGGAACAACACAGACGACTTTCTTTTGGGGACGGGTAACCTTTAATCCGCGAGAAGCCATCCTCCAACACCATCTGGCAAGTTCACTAATGATTACATGTCGGTTGGCTACATCAAAAGCGGATTTAATTCAAGGAAGGTAGTGTATGACTGTCAGTGTGCGGGGTGAGAAAGGTGGCTATGCAATGATGCACGCTCCTTCCATGCATGAAACCATGTAACCGGGAGGCAAAAATTGTTTGATTCTGTACATGAGACATTAAGAATCATTCTCTCAAAAGTTTTACACAACAGCTAGTAAGAGATATTGGGCGAAATGCATTTTGTTGATTGGCTTAGGAATTGGAATGATGAGGCTGTTTGGGCCAAGATTGAGGAAGCCCCCAGTTACATAGCTCATGTTATATAATTCAAGTAATGGATTACCTGGTACTCGACACAGCAATCTGAGTATGTTTGTAAGTAATACCATCCTCACCAGGCGACGTGGAGTTGCCCTTAGCTAGTGCTGCATCAAGTTCAAAATTAGTGAATGGAATGTTGCAGTCATCTTTCTTGCTGAGCATAAAGCAAACAAGTCTCTTCCTTGCACCATATTTGTCATTTAATTTTTCCTGTGTGGTACTGGGAAGATTGTCATAGCTAGATGTAGCAGCCCAAGCACACTAACTCATTCGCCCTGTGTAAGGGATGAGGGTGCGCGATCTGCCCAGTGGTGACCTGTACTTAACTCTGTGAAGAAGTGTCTTGTGTGCTCCCGTGGACTAAACCAAGATGCCCTCCATCGAGCAACTTTACCAGCAACTTAAGGAAGATTTGAGGGTAGCGAAGATGGAGATACGGCTATTGACCGAGGAAAACAAGAGGATTCGTAGTAGTCCTCCTGTTTTGAGTCCTCAGGTCAAGAAGGGATCGTGGTCAGTGGCTGGACAGCAGGGGACGACGAAGTTCACGATCAAGAAGACGAATGGAAAGCCAGAAACGAGAAGAAGAAAGAGACTGCTGTGAAACTCCTGTGGAAACCTCCAACGCATTCTCGGTGCTACCCCGACGAATGTGAGTCGACTACTGGGGTAGTCACGACGAACGCCCAACCCAGAAAGGGAAAAAAATTGTTGTTGTTGGGGATAGCCACGTTAGATACATGGGTAGGCATTCGCTGAAGACAGGAGTGGGAAAAGAGGGTTTGCTTTCCTGGGCTGGATGGAGGACAGTT
>NC_069406.1:52265368-52287929 GCF_026875155.1 Cherax quadricarinatus | reverse complement strand
ATGTCAGATTGAGGATGAGAAACGTGGGAGCGAGTATGTGCCTTATGGAACAGAGCTTTTCACTGTAGCTGCCTCGGACTTCACTCTGTTGGACTACTACTCTTTGTGTTCTGTTTGTGAGGAAATTATAGATCCATCTACCAACTTTTCCTGTTATTCCTTTAGCACGCATTTTGTGCGCTATTACGCCATGGCCACACTTGTCGAAGGCTTTTGCAAAGTCTGTATATATTACATCTGCATTCTTTTTGTCTTCTAGTGTCGTAGAGATCCAATAGTTGAGACAGGAGCGACCTGTTCTAAACCCATGTTGCCCTGGGTTGTGTAACTGATGGGTTTCTAGATGGGTGGCGATCTTGCTTCTTAGGACCCTTTCAAAGATTTTTATGATATGGGATGTTGGTGCTATTGCTTTACTGCCCCCTTTGTGGAGTGGGGCTATGTCTGTTGTTTTTAGTAACTGTGGGACGACTCCCGTGTCCATGCTCCCTCTCCATAGGATGGTAAAAGCTCGTGATAGGGGCTTCTTGCAGTTTTTGATGAACACGGAGTTCAGTGAGTCTGGTCCTGGGGCAGAGTGCATGGGCATGTCATTTATCGCCTGTTCGAAGTCATTTGGAGTCAAGATAACATCAGATAGGCTTGTGTTAACCAAATTCTGTGGCTCTCTCATAAAAAATTAATTTTGATCTTCGACTCAGTCTGGTTAGCGGCTTGCTAAAAACTGAGTCATATTGGGACTTGAGTAGCTCACTCATTTCCTTGCTGTCATCTGTGTAGGAGCCATCTTGTTTAAGTAGAGGCTCAATACTGGATGTTGTTCTCGACTTTGATTTGGCATAGGAAAAGAAATACTTTGGGTCTCTTTCGATTTCATTTATGGCTTTTAGTTCTTCCCACGATTCCTGACTCCTATAAGATTCCTTTAGCTTAAGTTCAATGTTTGCTATTTCTCTGACCAGTGACTCCCTACGCATTTCAGATATATTGGCCTCTTTTAGCCGCTCTGTTATTCTTTTCCGTCGCCTGTAAAGGGAACGCCTGTCTCTTTCTATTTTACATCTACTCCTCCTTTTTCTTAGAGGAATAAGCCTTGTGCATACATCGAGTGCCACCGAGTTAATCTGTTCTAGGCATAAGTTGGGGTCTGTGTTGATTAGTCTATCTTCCTAGCTTATATCAGTTAGGACTTGCTTTACTTGGTCCCACTTTATGTTTTTGTTATTGAAGTTGAATTTGGTGAATGCTCCCTCATGACTAATCTCATTATGTCAGTCTGGGGCTCCGTGCATACATGTCTGAACCTCGATTATGTTGTGATCTGAGTATATTGTTTTTGATATGATGACATTTCGTATCAGATCATCATTGTTAGTGAAGATGAGGTCTAGTGTATTCTCCAGTCTAGTAGGCTCTATTATTTGCTGGTTTAAATTGAATTTTGTGCAGAGATTTAAAAGCTCGTGTGTGTGTGAGTTCTCGTCAGAGCTGCCTCCTGGCGTTATAACTGCAACAACATTATTTGCTATATTCCTCCATTTTAGGTGCGTTAAGTTGAAATCCCCCAGGAGCAAGAAGTTGGGGGCAGGAGCTGGCAGATTTTCCAGACAGTGGTCAATTTTTAACAGCTGTTCCTGGAATTGCTGGAACGTTGCATCCAGAGGCTTGTAGACTACCACAATGACTAGGTTTTGGTTCTCGATCTTTACTGCTAAAACTTCCACTACATCATTTGAGGCATTAAGCAGTTCTGTGCAAACAAGTGATTCTGCAATGTACAGGCCAACCCCCCTTCCTTTTGCCTGTTCACTCTGTCGCATCTGTATAGGTTGTAACCTGGGATCCATATTTCGTTGTCCAAGTGATCCTTTATGTGGGTCTCTGTGAAAGCCACGAACATTGCATCTGCCTCTGCAAGCAGTCCACGGATGAAAGGTATTTTGTTGTTCGTTGCTGGCTTTAGACCCTGTATATTTGCGAAGAAGAATGTCATCGGACTGGTGGTATTGTTGGTACTGGGGGGAGATTTTTTTCCGGCATTAGTATCTGTATCTGTTGGTTTGGAGTGGAGGCCATCGACTGTGGTTCCACTCAAGGAATGACTGGATTTGGTGTACGATTTCCGCCATTTCCTGCCAGTTTTTTTTTCCTTCCTGGCACTAAAAAACCACTCCCTCTTGAGTGGCTGTGGCTACCCAGGTTTTCCCATGGCCTGGGTGTTTTGTATCTTTTTGTCCCCTTTAGATGGTGTGCCTGGCAATTTAAGTTATAGCACAGTCTTTCCTGTGCTGAAGAGGGACACATTTCAGGGTGAAAAAGCTTACAGGAAGGGAGTTTGCATTTTCCTGTTGTCATATGGGCACAGCATTTTCTAGGGTGGTCATAGTTGCACGTCCCATCTTTTTTCCAGATTTCCCATGCCTGCAGATACCAAGTGCATGGTATGTGCACAGGCTTGGTTTCCGTTTGCCTTGGGTTTCTGTAACTGTATTCCCTGTTGGTGCATGTTTACCTGTCTTATTCCTATCCTCCTCTTGTTTGCTATTTCCTGTGGTATTACTAGTTTGTAATATTGGTTTTATCTTGTCCTTGACTACACTTGTTTCCCCACTACAGCTCCTGTCTCCCATGAGGTCATTTATATGCAATCCCTCCTGCGTATATTTCCTGACTACCTGGACAAAATCTCCAGCCCCTTGCCCGCCCCCATGATCCCGGAGGAGTATCGCCACAGATAGGTTACGATAACCCTCCGAGAAACTGGACTCCCAACGCCCCCCATATATTAATCTATTCCTACACATTGTTCTATAGAACCTAGCTGCTAACGCTTTTATCCTCAACTGACCTTGAACCTCCCTCATTCCCCAAGAAACATGCAAATAATCTGCCATAACATACATCAAAGCCCTTCCCACTGCTCCTGATACCCCATTAACATCTATCGACAAGGTCCTAAGAAACGACCAACTCCCTCCCCCAACAGCCTGATAAGACTCGCCATCCAGACCCTCACTCCCCCAAAAGACGAGCAAAAATATACCACATAATAGGCGGCTTCCTCCTTCCCACAGAACAAGCATGTTGCCTCCCTCACCAACTCCATTTTATGCAACACATGCTTGGATGCTACTACCCCCATGAGGAAACGGTATACCAACTCCCTGACCCTTGCTGGTATCCTAAGCAGCCTGAACTCCCTCCATATCACCTGCCAGTTATACATGGGGTACACAACAACCCCCTGTAAGACACCCCTACCCCACGCCACACCCACCAACGTTTTAACCCTCAATACTGAAACCTGTCGCACTGTTAATAAGATCCTCAGCAAATCTTCACAATCTCTCAAGTCCCTGCCACTCCACCAGTTTCTAGCATCCCTCATCACCCTATCCACCCTAACACCCCATCCCCCCACCCTAATATACCTCTGCTTAATATACAGGGCAATCACCCTAGGCCCCGAAGCCAACAATCCCAGACCCCCCCCCCCGTTTCACATCCATCATAACCACCTCCTTAGATAACCAGACCCCCAAACCCCCACACAAACTCAAAACCCTCCTCTGTATTTCCTGAATGTCCTGCGCCTGCAAAGGGAACACCTCTGCCAACACCCCATAACCTTACTATACACAAGTGAATTAGTAACCAAAAACCCTCTGCTGTAACGCCACTTCGCTAACCCTCAAACCTCTAAGCTTGCCCAGAACCCTACTCATGACTAATTCAGAGTTGATCCTCCTGCAATCCTGCACCTGCGCCATGTACCAAATCCCACAAACCCTAAGTCTATCACCAACTGACCATCCCATCCCCTCCCCCAGTCTCCCCCCAACCCAAGTCCCTACCTCCAATAACCTCGACTTTGCAAGATTAACTTCCATGCCTGAAACATCCCCAAAACCCTTAATTACCTCACCCACACTTCTTAAAGCCCCCAACTCATTACCAGAACAGTGGTGTCATCAACATAACCCACTATTCCCCCCGTTCAGCCCCCCTCTAACCCCTGCAATTCCTCCTCCACAGCCTCAAAGAAAGGATGCTGCACACATGCAAAGAGCAACTGTGAGAGCGGGCAACCCTGCCTTAAGCCCTGTTCCATCAGCACCGGCTCCCCCAGCCTTCCATTAACCTGCACCCTCATAACTGCCCCTCATATAGAGTGCGCACCCATCTCACTACTCCCATTCCAAAACCCAACTTCTCCAAACAGACCCATAAAAATTCCCTCTTCACACAGTCAAACCAATCCAAACCAAGGATGCCCCCTCCCAGGCAGTTCTCTATAAAATCCCTTATCCTACTGTGCCCATTCTTCATACTTCGTCCTGGGATCCCATACTGACCTCTATGTATGACAGCCCCAATTACCTTCTTTAATCTATTACCCAATATCTTTGCAAAAATTTTATAATCCGAACACATTAATGACAACGGACGATAATCACCCAAACCTTTCCCCTCCCTCCCCTTCGGCACCAAGACAACAATCCCAGTTCTCTGTGTTCGCCCCATCCTACCACTGCTCAACATATAATTCAGAACTTCCACTAGGCACTCCCTCAGACTCTCCCAATGTGCTCTATAAAAATCATTAGATAAACCATCTATTCCTGGTGCCTTTCCCTGACTCAACCCTTGCACCACCTCCCCCACCTCTGCCTCCGTAATGCTGCCCTCCAACATTTCCCTGTCCCCATGCCCCAAACCCAGATGTGCTCCGATAACCCCAAATTAATCCAACCCAACAACCCCCTCCCTCCTCTTCCATTTCTCCCTAAACCAATAATCTGCATACCTACTGATACTGTCTGTATCAGAAAGACCCTAACCCTGCACATAACCCCCCCCTCCCCCACCACTAAATGTGCCACAGTAGTCCTCAACTGTCTGTCCTTGAATTTCCTTAGTACATACCCGGGCGGCCTGTCACCTTTTAAGACGTCCTCCAAGCCCGCCCTGACTCAGAGTGCATCAAACCATTCGTTATGAATCTCCACTAAACGACTTCTAAGTTAAGATAAGATAAGATAAGATTTCGTTCGGATTTTTAACCCCGGGGGGTTAGCCACCCAGGATAACCCAAGAAAGTCAGTGCGTCATCGAGGACTGTCTAACTTATTTCCATTGGGGTCCTTAATCTTGTCCCCCAGGATGCGACCCACACCAGTCGACTAACACCCAGGTACCTATTTGCTGCTAGGTGAACAGGACAACAGGTGTAAGGAAACGTGTCGAAATGTTTACACCCGCCGGGAATCGAACCCGGGCCCTCCGTGTGTGAAGCGGGAGCTTTAGCCACCAGGCCACCGGGCCACCACTCACACCTTCCCTACCCCCCCATAACAATCATTCAACTGCCCCTCTAAGTAATTCTGCAGGCCAAACCGCCAACATGCCCGTTCCCTGTCACGTGCCTTGAAAAATTTCGCTATCTCCACCTTTGCATACAACTCCCACCAATCTAGCAAATTCACATCCTCATCCCTAGCCTCCCAAAAAACTTTCCACCAGTCCTGAAAGGACAAACCTAGATCCTCCTCCTGTAAAAGCCGCACATTCAATTTATATAACTCGGAAATATGCGTGGAATACCATCTACCCTAAGGTCAGCCAACACCGCCTGTGATCAGACAAACCCACGTCAATAGTCCTAACCCTCTCCACACCCATCCCCTGCCTAACATAAATCCTATCCAACCATGCTTCATAACTCCCATGCACATAGGTGTGTTCCACCTGATAGCCCCCCCTGCCCACCACATCAACCACCTCCACATCCCGTAAAGCATCTCTTAAAACACTCAACACACACCCTGCACCCCTAGCTATCACACCTCCATGCCGAATCACACAGTTCCAATCTCCTCCAACTACCGAAATAGCAGGTAAACCCCTGAGATAGTAGAACAAAGCTTCCCTAACAAAGACTGCTTTTACCCTCATATTACTAATTGCCGGCATATAAACCCCCACAAAACATACCCTACTCTCCCCCCAATACCCATCCACCCGAACAACCCTCCCCCCTCCCCCCTCCTCCCACCCATGACGTGCAATGGGCTGGTCTCCTTTACCTTAATGCTCACACCCCACTTAGCCGGGCATGGAGGGACATAGATAGAATTAAGGGTAACAGAACTGGGCAGATCGCGCACCCTCATCCCTTACACAGGGCGAATGAGTTAGTCAGTGCTTGGGCTGCTACATCTAGCTATGACAATCTTCCCAGTACCACACAGGAAAAATTAAATGACAAATATGATGCAAGGGAGAGACTTGTTTGCTTTATGCTCAGCAAGGAAGATGACTGCAACATTCCGTTCACTAATTATGAACTTGATGCAGCACTAACTAAGGGCAACTCCACGTCGCCTGGTGAGGATGGTATTACTTACAACATACTCAGATTGCTGTGTCGAGTACCAGGTAATCCATTACTTGAATTATATAACATGAGCTATGTAACTGGGGAGCTCCCTCAATCTTGGACCAACAGCCTCATCATTCCAATTCCTAAGCCCAATCAATAAAATGCATTTTGCCCAATATCTCTTACTAGCTGCTTGTGTAAAACATTTGAGAGAATGATTCTTAATCGTCTCATGTACAGAATCAAACAATTTTTGTCTCCCCGGTTACATGGTTTCATGCATGGAAGGAGCGTGCATCATTGCATAGCCACCTTTCTCACCCTGCACACTGACAGCTCATACACTACCTTCCTTGACCTTAAATCCGCTTTTGATGTAGCCAACCGACATGTAATCATTAGTGAACTTGCCAGAATGGATGTTGGAGGATGGCTTCTCCGCTGGATTAAAGGCTACCTGTCCAACAGAAAATCGTCTGTGTTGTTCCAGGGACATAGAAGTGTAACTAAAGACTGAATTAGGAACCCCACAGGGAGGTGTGCTCAGTCCCACACTGTTCAATATTCTAATTAATGCATTATGTAATGTTATGCCTAGTCAGCTCCATCATTATATGATTAGTTTTGCTGATGATATAATGATTCACACCACCGGATTCTCCAACACCCAAAACATTCTTAACCATGTACTAGCCTCGTGTCAGGACCGTCAGGACCTGGGGTTGATAATTTCTACTGATAAAACAAAGATACTCAATAGGAGTCCTCCTCGACAGAGAGGCACAGTTCGTCAGATCCAATTGCATGATGGGTCTCTTCTAGAATATGTAAGCAGATACAGGTATCTAGGCTTTGAGGTTCCACTACTTGGACCTGTTGTAACAAGACTTTGTCGCCAATGCAAAGAAAGACTAAGAGCACTTAGAGTTGTGACTGGGTTTTACCCCAGGTATGGTGCTAATGTTAAAATTGTGAAAATGATGTATCTTGCTTATATTAGATCATTGGTTGATTATGCTGCGCCACTACTTGCTCTTGTGTCTGACTGGAAGCTTGGAGGGCTGGAAAAACTGCAGAACGAAGCAATGAGGATCATTTTAGGATGCCCTCTTACTGCCAAAATTTTAAATATGCAAAAAGAACTTGATATTCCAAGCATCAGAGATCGTGTTACTGAAAGAAATATCCTAATTGGGGTTAATATGCTCAGGCAAGCCCATTCAAATCCCTGCACAGAAGCCCTCCAAACTTTCCTCAGAACTGGTGAACACTCCTCCAGATGAATAGAAAAAACTGGAATAGACCTCCACATGAACCAGCTACATGATCTATGTCAAGTAAGGCAACAGCGGCACTTCTCCGCTCCATGGGATATTACCTCATTCCAATCTACCATTCCTCCATTTCCCCCCAAACTACTTCTTAAATCACAACCAAAACTTCGCCTTGAAGCCAAACATGATGCCTTAAGCTGTATTGAAAACTTAGTCACACAGCACACACTCTCGCAAATTTTTTACGTTGATGGTTCTGTTCACCAATCCACTGGTGCAGCTGGTAGTGCTGCTGTTGTCGTACAGAGTGATGGCTCTCTTAAAGAATTTGGAGCATGCATCAATAATTGGGCCTCTACCTTCAGACAGAAACTGTTTGCCATACTCCTTGCACTGAAATGCATCTATGTATCTTTGATTGACAGTTTAATTGTAACTGATTCTCTGTCATCCATAAATGCTCTCAACTCATTAAGTATAAATTGTGGCATGCTTGTGTCAGAAGCCAGACACAGGTATGGTAGGATTGTGGACAGTGGAGTCAGAGTGCACATGCTGTGGATTCCATCTCACATTGGTCTTCAGATGCATAATAGAATTGATAAATTGGCTAGCTGTTGTTTTTCAAAGAGGGAGTAGATTACAATTTTGGCTTGTCATGTAATAGTTTGAGAACAATAATACAAAAAAGAACTTCAACGAATTTTATTCACTTAAGACTCAGGGAGATTGACACCAGTCGTCGATCTATCTCATTCCATCATGCAGGAGGAGCTACTTGTCTATGGTGCATCCAACAAAATAAGCAGACTTTTGGGATGTCACTACCGCCGGCTCCGGCTGGGTTACAAGTATCTTTGGCAGGTTAAATCACCACCACCAAAATGTAGACCAAACGAAATGTAAACTTTGCCAGGTGGGACTATTGTCACACCTTGCGTCATTATGTACTGGAGTGCGTTTTAAAATTTAATTGAATTTAGAAAAAAAACTCATCAGAAGTGTTCAAAAAATGGCAAAGTATTTTATCCACAGTGGTATATTGCAGACCATTCTGGAGAAATACCCTGACTTTGCTAGCTGTAAATAATGCATTACCACGTATGTGTGTGTGTGTGTGTGTGTGTGTGTGTATGTGTGTGTGTGTACTCACCTATTTGTGGTTGCAGGGGTCGATTCACAGCTCCTGGCCCCGCCTCTTCGCTGATTGCTACTAGGTCCTCTCTCTCCCTGCCTCATGAGCTCTATCATACCTCGCCTTAAAACTATGTATGGTTCCCGCCTCCACTACGTCACTTTCTAGGCTATTCCACGGCCTGACTACTCTATGACTGAAGAAATACTTCCTAACATCCCTTTGATTCATCTGAGTCTTCAACTTCCAATTGTGACCTCTTGTGTCTGTGTCTCTTCTCTGGAACATCCCGTCTTTGTCCACTTGTCTATTCCGTGCAGTATTTTATATGTCGTTATCATGTCTCCCCTGACCCTCCTGGCCCCCAGTGTCGTCAGGCCGATTTCCCTAAACCCTTTTCTTCGTAGGACAATCCCCGTAGCTCTGGGATTTAGTCTTGTTGAAAACCCTTTGCACTTTCTAATTTCTTGACGTGCTTGACTAGGTGTGGATTCCAAACTGGAGCTGCATACTCCAGTATGGGACTGACGTAAATGGTATACAGAGTCTTAAAAGAAACCTTACTTTAGGGATCGGAAAAGTATCCGTAGGTTTTCCAGGCGCCCGTATGCTGCAGCAGTTAAACTGATTGATGGGCGCCTCAGGGGATATGCTCGGTGTTATGCTCACCCCAGATCTTTTTCCTTGAGTGAGGTTTGCAGTCTTTGGCCATTCTAAACTATATTGTGTCTGCGGTCTTCTTTGCCTTCCCCAATCTTCATGACTTTGCATTTGGCAGGGTTAAATTCAAGGGCCAGTGCTGGACCAGGCTTGTAGCCTGTCCAGGTCTCTTTGTAGTCCTGCCTGATCCTCATCCGATTTGATTCTTCTCATTAACTTCGCATCATCTGCAAAAAAAGGACACTTCTGAGTTATCCCTTCCGTTATGTCGTTCACTATACCAAGAAAGCAAAAGGTCCCAGGACTGACCCCTGTGGAACCCCGCTTGTCACAGGCGCCCACTCTGACACCTCGTCGCGTACCATGACTCGTTTTTTGCCTCCCTGTCAGGTATTCTCTGATCCATTGCAGTGCCTTTCCTGTTATGTGTGCCTGATCCTCTAGCTTTTGCAGTAACCTCTTGTGAGGAACTGTGTCAAAGGCCTTCTTGCAGTCCAAAAATATGCAGTCGATCCCCCTCTCTCTCTTGTTTATTTTCTGTCACCTTGTCATAAAACTCTAGTAGGTTTGTGACGCAGGGATTTTCCTTCCCTGAAACCGTGCTGGTTGTCAATTATACACTTGTTTCTTTCCAGGTGCCCCACCACTCTCCTCCTGATGATCTTCTCCATGACCTTGCATACTATACACGTTAGTGATACAGGTCTGTAGTTTAGTGCCTCATGTCTGTCTCCCTTTTTAAAAATTGGGACTACATTTGCCATTTTCCATACCTCAGGGAGTTGCCCAGTTTCAAATGATGTGTTGAAGATCTTTGTTAATGGCTCACACAATGTCTCTGCTCCCTCTTTAAGGACCCATGGAGAGAT
Organism: Cherax quadricarinatus; assembly: GCF_026875155.1. Lineage (NCBI taxonomy): Eukaryota > Metazoa > Arthropoda > Malacostraca > Decapoda > Parastacidae > Cherax > Cherax quadricarinatus. The sequence goes on along the minus strand of NC_069406.1, from coordinate 52,277,609 downwards.
GTTGTCTGGTCCCACCGCCTTTGAGGTGTCAAGTTCGCATAGCAGCTTCTTCACCTCCTCCTTGGTTATATGTATCTCATCCAGCACTTGCTGGTGTGCCCCCTGTTCTGATTTCCTGGAGTCCTACTGCTTTCCACTGTAAATACCTCTTTAAATCTTGTGTTGAGCTCCTGACATACCTCTTGGTCGTTTCTTGTGAATTCCCCATCACCCTTCCTCAGTCTGATTACCTGGAGTTTACCTGGAGAGAGTTCCGGGGGTCAACGCCCCCGCGGCCCGGTCTGTGACCAGGCCTCCTGGCCTACCTGGTCCTTGACTGTTGTTTTCCTCCTGATGTGGCTGTACAACAGCTTCTGGTCAGTCTTTACTTTTGATGCTATGTCATTTTCATATTGTCTCTGAGCCTCCCTTCTTATCTGTGCATGTTCGTTTCTGGCTCTTCGGCTGATTTCTTTATTTTCCTGAGTTCTCTGTCTTCTGTACCTTTTCCATTCTCTAGTACACCTAGTTTTTGCCTCCCTACACCTTTGGGTGAACCAAGGACTCGTTCTGTTCTTCCCATTATTTCTGTTTCCCTTGGGAACAAACCTCTCCTCTGCCTCCTTGCATTTTGTTGCTACATAGTCCATCATTTCTTGTACTGGTTTTCCTGTCAGTTCCCTCTCCCACTGAATGTCTTGAAGGAAGTTCCTCATGCCTGAGTAGTTCCCCCTTTTGTAGTTTGGTTTTTCTCAGCCTATTCCTGCTACTCTCTCCACTTGGAGCTCAACTATGTAGTCGAAGCACAGATCCACATGATCACTAGCTCCCAGGGGCCTTTCATACATGATACCCTCGATGTCCGAACTACTCATGGTGATAAAGGTCCAGCCTTGCTGGTTCATCCTCTCCTCTCTCTCTGGTAGTGTCTCTAACATGTTGATGCATGAGGTTTTCCAGTACCACATCCATCATCTTGGCTCTCCATGTTTCGGGACCCCATGGGGCTCCAGGTTTTCCCAGTCAATCTCTTGTGATTGAAATCACCCATAATTAGTAACTTTGCTCCCCCATGTGTGCTCTCCTGGCCACCTCGGCTAGTGTGTCGATCATTGCTCTGTTGATATCATCGTATTCTTCTCTTGGCCTCCTGCAGTTCTGTGGTGGGTTGTACATTACTGCAATTATCACCTTATGTCCCTCAGACTGGATTGTTCCTACTAAGTAGTCCCTTTCGCCCATGCCATCCATTCCTTCCATTTTCTCAAAATCCCACTGGTTTTTAATGAGCAGTGCAACTCCTCCTCCCCCTCTCCTCCCTCTGTCTTTCTGAGGATTTGGTATCCGGATGGAAAGATTGAATCTGTTATTATTCTGGTGAGTTTTGTTTCTGTGAGTGCTATTATGTCTGGGGATGTCTCTTTGATTCTTTCGTGCCACTCCTCATACTTGTTTGTTATTCCATCTGCATTTGTATACTACACCTTCAACTTCTTTTCTAAGACTGTGGTCTGGGAGGTATATTTGGTTGGGGAAGTGGGAGACCTGGTAAGGAACTATGGGTTGTTGCTGTGGGGGTGGAGTTTGTAATGTAGTGGGTGGGGGCATTGGATGTGGCATGGGTGTTTTTGATTTAGAGTGTTTGGTTGCACTGGGGTTGACCTGGTTGGGAGGCTCTATAGGAAGTTGTGAGAGAGGCTGTATTGATCTTCTTCTGGGTCTGGGATCTCCTGTCTGTCTCTCCATCCCCTCTCTTTCCTCCTTTAGCCTTTGTACCATCTCTCTCAGTTTCTGCCTTCTCTTCTTGTGTTCTGTCGCAGTCGAGATACACCTTCCTGTATGCCGGCATGTCCCTTAATCGTGCTTTCTCCTGCAGGATCCTGGTCCGAGTCACTTCTGCCTTGAAGGTCACTTTCACTTTGCCGGGTTCTTTTTTTTACAACCACCCTTTTCTCCGAAAATTTTCCAGCTGGTCATGTCGTCTTCGCCTATTGCTTTCATGATGCTTTCAATTGCTTTTTTTACTTGTTTCTTGAATTCATCTGTTTCCCCTTCACTTCCTGGACCCCATACACAAAGACTGACCTCACCCTTTCATACTCCACTGCCTATCCTATGTATCCCTGGTTACTATTGGTTTGTCCTTATTATTTGATTGTAAGGTTTCATACATGTTCTGTGTGGGTAGCTTTTACTTAATGGCCTTATTTGTCTAGGGGTATACTTACATATGGTGTCATCTTGTGTGTCTATGATACCCTTTCACCAGCCCTCTTCAAGAAGGTTATGTAAATACTACTATAAAAATATTACTGGTTTCTTCAATAGTATGTACAGAATATAAATCTAAGCCTCCATTTTCAAATACAAAATCTACACACTCCATTCCTGTGCTACACATTGGTGTGTGGCAATAACTTTGTCATCCACTCTTCCTGACAATAACTCTGGGATAACCAGTGTTTTGACACACTTTAGTACCATGGGTTTATGTGGCCACAACTAAATTATAAACACCTCACCCTGGACGCACATCATGATGCCCAAAAGATAGAGAAGGACCAGAGATCCGCCAGGGTGAAGTCAGCCACAGAGAGAGAGAGTCAGTGAGAGGGGAAAGAGAGAGAGAGCGGTAAGTCCTCCACAAAACAAAAGACTGTTGCCAAAGCACAATTCTCCAGTATACCCCACAATTCTACCACACTTAATTTTACTTTGACAAAAGGAAATAACAAACTTTATAACTACTTATTTAAATTGTGTGTTTATGTGTCTATTGTAGAACCTTTTATATTGAGATAAAATAGGCTTGACCCAGCTGCCTGCTTCAGTCTTAAGGATGATCAGTCCTTACTGAACATTTTAGAGCAAAGTCCACAATCAATTCAATATAATTAGGTTTTCAGAGTAACTGTTACTTATAAATACATGTTGGGTCCTATGCCAATAACACCCCCACCTCCAGACGAAGTCTCACAAAAAGTTGCCGTGTCCACTCAGGTTACGGCTAGTAAAAAGTATATTGCTTAAAGTCTGAGAAGGAGGTTAACAAGGCTATAGAAATGCTACATATTTACTTGCACCATTAACTCTTTCACTTTACTGTTATTTACAACAGCATTGCAGAATTTTTTAGAAAAGTATTTTTACATACCCATATACTCAAGGTGTAACTATTTACAATTTTAATGTTTTTAAACAATACACATTACTATGCAAAAAATGCACATAATGCCCATGTGAAAGCCGCCCAACAGGCCTGTGACTATGCTACGGTAATCAGCAAGCAATCGGTTACTCCTGGGTGGCATCTTCCTGATCAGGAGGAAGAGAAGTAGAGCCAAACCAGAGCAGTCAGTGTAAACCAGGCAGGATACTTCAAAAACTTGTCAGGTGTCTCTCACTTGGTTGGCAGAACCAAACAGTTGGACTTCCAGTCAACACTCACGGATCCTTTATACTTGGTCAGGCACTAAAGCCCATCTTCCGAGGGTACCTCTCACACAGATCTCCAAACTTTTGAAGAAGGAGATCTGACATAGAATATGGAGCGGTACCAGGGGACCACAAATGGCAACCGTCGGACGTTTTTTGTATATAGAGAACACCAAGACACAAATCAGTACCTTCATGAACGTCTCATTGTGACCAGAGGTTGTAACTTCTGCCTCAACTCATCATTTACTGTACACCCTGACACTCGTACACACTTTGGGCCCTGCTCTAACTCCTTCACAGTCAGATGCGCTGGTAGGGAGTACTCAGGCCTCGCCGAGAGCTGCACACACTGCTAAAAAACAGGGTCAGCACATGACAAAAACTCTGTACAATGTACGCACCATGCATCTACATGAATCATCTAGAGAGGCATCAGCAACACTTTCTCTGAGCCTTTTATATATTTAATTTCAAATTTATAAGGATGTAGGAACAAAGCCATTTTAAAGTGTCTGATTTTAGTCACTATAAACAGGAACAGGATGAAGAGATCCTGAGACAGGTACAAATGCTGAATAGCCAGCCAAAATGAAAATTTTCTTTCCTGTGGTAAATTGTTTAATTTAAATTTAGAAGGTTGCTCCCTGATAGTAACAGTTCTGCAATTCTCGCAGTAACAACAACAATACACCAAAGACTCTCTTTGCTCAGGATGGATACATCAAGTTTACATATATACCATTCACGTTTCCATCTCACACACAAATTTAAGCACACTGAACACAATTTGCATTACACACATTTAAAATGGTACTGGACTACAGGCCATGAAATCACATCTTCCTGCCTATATTTTAGTTTATCTTACAAATGTTTCTTCTCTTAGTGCATTAAGTATCAATCTTTTTTCTAATCCTGTAAACATTAGTTGTTTAAAGTACTTTGTGGTTGTCAGTGTTTTATGCCCAGGGTGCAATCTATTTTGGGACACCTTGAAGCATGGGAATGCCCACTGGGACTTCACTATGCACTACAATACTGGTGGTGGAATGAATTCACTTTTTCTTCTATATCAATTTTCAATACAGATTTTTCCCACACAAAAATAGTTGGAATTGGCTCAGCTTCCTTAACATATTTACTTACTGGAGTTTCAACTTTTATCCCCATTACTGAATCCCAAACTTTATAAAGATTCCAGGTTGGGTGAGCCTACTCACAAACATTTTTTTTCATTTAAAAACCCCCCCCCCCCCCCCCCCCCCCCCCCCCCCAAATCAGGGCATGCATTTCCCAAATATCTTTTACACACAAGTTATTTCTTAATACACTTTTGGTATTTCATAAAGATTGTTTGCAGCCCTTTACATTCCATTAAAAACATTGAGTTCTCTCTGAATTTTTGACACAACTTCAAACCCTTTGACCGGGTACTGTGACATTAGTTACTCATTCTTTTCATGCTCAGGGTGTGTGGGTTTTATATCTAACCCTGGGAACTTTCCCTACAACATGTTAGCTCACCAGGGGCCAACTTGCCTTAACGATTTTCCACATGTAATTGGGCTCCAGTATTCTGCACTTCCTCTCCAGGCCTCCAGAGTAGCATGGGCCAATTATGGTCCCCACATCATCATCCTGGTCTGGGTGATGAGCCACGTTCAATGGTACCATCCACCTCATACGAGCCAAACAGTATCTGAAACTGAGTAAATGCTCCGAGGGGGAGCATCACCATCCTCCCCAAGCCAATAGCCTCAGGAAGATTCCAGAGTGCTTCCCCACTCAGCAAAATACAAAGAAAGGGATCATCTCACCAGTTGTTAGTATTGTCTATACCATAGGCTTGCATCTTTGTCTGAGGGTTTGATGATAATTTCTCTATTTTCCCCTTTAGATGGAGGGTGATAGGCCGTTGACAACAATGTTAGGCTCTACCTTTAATTCCTTAAAAACATTTCTAAAGACGTTGAGGTTAAAGTTAGGCCCCTGCGTCTTTTTGCACTGATTGTGGAAACCTACATGAAAAAGAACTTCATCTAAGCCTTAAGACTACATGAGCTGTTATTATTATGCAGAGGGACTGCTTCCAGGTCCTGGTTTAGATGGAGCATATATTTGTGAGTATATATCATTCCCATTCTGGTCCTTGGGTGTGGGCCAAACGACATCCAATACCAGCTTGCTGAAGGGTTCAACCTTGTGGTTGCTTGAAATCGGCTGAAGGGGAAACAGGTTTAATTACTTCACTAGGTTTCCCTATTAATTTGAAAGGCATGAATTGTCTAATATGCTCTATGACCTGTCATCCCACCAGCTGTGGACCAGAAGAAATGCCTGGATACCTTGGACATCACTACCTGGGGCAAAGCCATGTTTTCCTTCCATCGATACTGCAAACAGAGGTGAATTCTTTATAAAGAGTTTCCTACCTGAAATGAAAAACACTTATTTAACTGTAAAATATCTTCCTCAGCAAAGCGACATTTTCTGCACAGGAAATTAATTGCACCCTAGCAGGTGCAGCCATCTATCACATATTTAACTGATCCATTCTCCAATCATGCTAGCTCGGGACTGGAACACCTTTTATTCAGTTGACTGCAGTTCAACATCAGAAAGCAGAGTTACCAAACTTAAGCCCTCACCTTCCTTCATGAGAAATATCATTGAAGACTGTTGGTAGCATGATCATGAGCCATACTTCTCATGGTTGGAAACCATCAGGGGAGAGATGGTCTGGCAGGGTTTTCCTAGCCATTTGATCCAAACTTTGGGCCTGTTTGCACCTATAGTGGTGTCTTCACTGTCTAACAGGACCATAACATTATTCCCTAATAAGTCGGTCGACCCCTTTGAAGGGAATTTCATCTGAGCTTCTCTACAGGGAGTAGGCCAACTTGGTTTTTGCTTCGTAGATTCTACCCTAATTTGTGTACAGGTGTTCCTTAGGTTGAACCCGTAATACCCTTCATACATATATATACCCCAGTATAGGTATCCATTAAGACGCTGGCCAGCACTCCGCCCGTAGCAAAGAGTAGGTGCTACATCCATCTATCAAGGACAGTATGTTCTCAACTCTGCCTACATCCTTTTGCAAACCAACTGCGGACCTATAGAAAATATACACATCCTGGGTCTAGATCCAAAGATTTCTCCTCCACCTTGCTTGAAGGGACCTATGCAGGCATATGGAGTTTCTCTGCCAGTTTGAGTCCTCTGGGGTGTGTTCTCCCTTTCCTGATCTACGCCGCTTGACAGCAAAATTTTGAGTGTGTCCAGTTTTGTCTTAAGTAGTAACTGGCATAATCTTAAAGGTATTTTTACCATTTGGTGTAGGACTGGTACTGTTTACCGAGGACCTGTAAAACATTTATCTGATTGACTAGGTTAAACTTTGATCCAAGCTGATTACCTTTTCTTCTATTTTTTATGGGCACACTCCAGCCTTCATTTGTTCCTGAAAATTTCTTGTCAACTTACCTTTATGGTCCATAGGACTTGAATAAGGTTTTAGAACCGAGTGGGGAAATTTTCAGGAGCATAGACTGTTTTTAAGACCATTCCTTGCGAGCAAGAATTCGATCACCTAGATCCAGTAGACTTTCTGAAAAGATTTTTGGGTTTTGTCCTCCAAATATCTTGAGGTCAAAAGGGATTGTATTGTTCATTCCTAATGAACATCAGAATCTATCTATTTTGTTATAGTCTTTTTAACTCCTTTAGAACAACCCATTTCTTAATAAAGGAACAGTTTCTCATTCCCAAATCTCAGTTAAGGTTGCCAATTCCTGAAATGTTGATCCTTGAACTTTTGTCTATTTTTCTCAGGTATAATTTGGTATGCAAGGCTATGCTTACTCTTTAATCTTATCATAATCAGAAAAATCTTGCCACTCCAGATCGTCTCTACTCTCTGGTATCTTTACCACAAGTTGTTGTGCGAACTAGGGTAGCCCACTTCTGTTTGCCATCCTTGCTCCATTAAGCAAGTCTTCTCAAATAAGTAAAATATCTATCTGGTTCTCTCTATGTAAACTTAGGGACAAAAATGTGAGCTTTAGTTTTGTTTAAAAGTTACTGCTCAGGCTCTTGTTCAGAACTCCTAATCTTTGACGTTCTTCCTCCCTTGGCTTTCATTATTTTCTTTTCAGCATCTAGTATGCTAATTTAAGTTCATTCTCTCCATTTCCTTATCACCTGGAGTAGTGAGCCATCTTGTATCTTGTTATAACTGGCATTGTTTTCTGATGAATTATTACCTTATTCATGGAAGCCTAAATAAATCTGTGTAGACTCTCTTCTGACATAGTTTTATCTTTTTCTATTCATCTGCTTCCTCTTTCAGTATCAGTGGCAAAGTTTTTCCCACAGGACAATAAATAACACAATTGAATGTAAACTATGCACTTTGCACTACCATAACCAAACAAAAAATGTGTTACATCAACCTTTCTCTACACTTAGGAGAAAAACAACCTGTAAACCTAATATATGAAAAACAACACTTCCAACTGACCCCATTGGTATATCTTTACCCGAACCATGAAAACTGTTTATTCCCATACCAGACATATGTTCAAAGGAATGTTTTGAGTTATTTTAGCAGTCAAAAATAACTATCCCGGACAGGACCCATGTTTCGTTGGTTTGTCCTTATTACTTTGATTGTTAGGTTCTCACAACATGTTTTGTGTGGGGTAGCTTTTACTTAATGGCCTTATTTGTCTTGTGGTAATACTAATCATGGCTGATCATCTGAGTGTCTCTGATTACCCTTCACCAGCCCTCTTCACAGGTTATGTAAATACTACTATAAAAATATATGTTTGTCTCAATTTCCGCTATGTACAGAATATACAATCACAGCATCCATTTCAAAACAAAATCTACACAATCCATACCTGTGTCCTCATGGTGATAGTTGAAACAACTTATTGTATCCACTCTGCCTGACATAAACTTGGGCTTACCGTGGTTTTGACTCACTTTGGTCACACTGGGTCTATGGGGCACAACTTAAATTATAAACACTCACCCCTGGGGCAATACATGATGCCCAAAAGAAGAGAAGAAGGACCAGAGTTCCTGCCAGGTTGAAGGTCAGCCACAGATGAGTCGAGAGTCAGTGTGAGGCGGGAGAGAGAGAGAGCCGGGCTCTATGCTACTCCCACAAAACAAAAGACTGTTGCAAGCACAATTCTCCCGTTACCACAAATTTACCACACCTTAAGATTTTACTTTTACAAAAGGATAATACAACTTATAAACTACTTATTTAATTGTGTTGTTTATGTGATCTATAGTATAACATATTTCTTGAGAAAAATAGGCTTGACCCGCTGACTCTCAGTCATTGGTTGATTCAGTCCTTCGGACATTTAGGTGCAAAGTCCCATCAATTCCAATTAATTAGGTATTCCAGAGGTAACTGTTACTTATAAAACATGTTGGGTCATTATAGCCCACTAACAATCCCCCTCATTTAATTTGTCCTTCCTCCACTGCAGCTTTCTTTATTCAGTTTCAACTGGATAATGATACTTGGGCTCTTGGCTTCATTTTCCCTTCTCGGCTTTTTCCTTGGGCTCTGTTGTTTGTAGGTTAGGGACCTCCACTTTAGCTTAGACTACTTTCATTTTAATCAGTTCCTATGATAGAGCGTCCCATGCAAGTTGTGCCCCTTCTTTACTACGTCCCCTTATTCGTGGTGAAGTAGCAGTCTCTGTTGTTCATTCCAAATGTTCTTTAGTTCTTTAGGCTGTGTGCTGTGCTGTGTGTGTGTGTTTGTGTGTGTGTGTTTGTGTGTGTGGGTGTGTACCTCACTAATTGTGGTTCGCAGGGGTTAGAGTCATAGCTCCTGGCCCCGCTCTTCACTGATTGCTACCTAGGTCCTCTCTCTCCTGCTCCATGAGCTTTATCATACCTGGACCTTATAACTATGTATGGTTCCCGCCTCCAAGACTTCACTTTCTAGGCTATTCCACGGCTCTTGACTACTCATGGATGAAGGAATTACTCCTAAACATCCCTTTGCTTTCATATGAGTCTTCAATTCTATTGTGACCTGTTGTGTCTGTGTACCTATTCTCTTGGAACATCCGTCTTTGTCCACCTCGTTATTCCATGCAGTTTTTATTGTCGTGTTCATGTCTCCCCTGACCCTCCTGGCCTCCAGTGTCGTCAGGCTCGATTTCCCTCACCTTTCTTCGCTTAGGGCAAATCCTCGTGAGTCTGGATACTAGTCTTGTTGCAATCCTTTTCACTTTCTTAATTTCTTGACATGCTTGTATAGGTGTGGATCCAAAATGGTGATGTGATGCATACTCCAGTTTGGCGCCTGACGTAGATGGTTATACAGAGTCTTGATAGATTCCTTACTGAGGTTATCGGAATGCTATCTGTAGGTTTGCAGGCGCGGATGCTGCAGCAGTTTTCTGATTGATGAGCGCCTCAGGAACGATAGTTCGGTGTTATACTCACCCCCAGATCTTTTTCCTTGAGTGAGGTTTGCAGACTTTGTGTATGCGGTCTTCTTTGCCATTCCCCAATCTGATAGTGTACCCGCACATATATCTAGTGATACCGTGAATAGCAGATTACCTGTGTTGTAGTAGCAACTATCCTGTATTATTAATGGTAATTTTGTGGAGTGGAGTAATGACTTTCATTAGTTTCTTTTTTCTTGAATTACCAGAGCATATGTGAATTTCATATAACCTGTTAGTAACCAGCGGTCGCAATATACACAACGGAAGCTTTATTACTACAGAAAATGCGTCCTCCTCCCAAAATTTCCACCCGTCAACTTTTTCTATAGTGATAATTTAGCATTGTTGTGGTTGGAGACGAAAAAAACATAGAAAAAAAGCTAGATACAGCAATTGATAAAAACACGGGGTTGTGGCTCGACGTTCGTCACTGGTAGGAGCTGCAGCAATCACCGGTTCTTCAACACGCAACAATGTTATACTTTTGTATCAAATCAAATACTATTACTTGGTAGATAATTTCAAGTAGATCTTCATGTGTTAGCCGCAATTCACGGACCAGTTTGTTTTAAATAAGTGACCACTATCAGATCAGACTGGTTCCGAAACCTCGGACTGGTCCGAACCTTTGTCTGGTTTTCTAAACGGATCGTTGGACAATAAAGCAGGAACTGTAAATCGGATGGGGTTGTAGGCGCCCTTATCAAACACATACAATAAATATAAATCAGGAACTACACCGTAGCTGTCCAATATACAAGTACAGTTAGAAAAAAGAAATACAAATAGCTAGAGCTTCATTTAAGGAGGTTATTAATAGAGTATTCAAGAGGCTGCTAGTACAATTACAGTAAATCAACCATTCAAATCATTATGAACCTCTGTGTAGTCTGCAGTCCAACAAACAAACGGGCTTCCACATGGATAAATTGTCATTTTTGTGGAAATTGGTGTCACGCCCCTTGTGCAGATATCCAAGAACTAGCTACAAGCAGTATTAAAACAGGGAAGTGTTTTTGGGTATGCCTAAATGAGATAAATCTGTGGACTAAAATCACAAGGGTATTAAAAGAGGACAACATCAAAGCTACTTTCATAGAAAACCTGGAAGCTTTCTACAACAGGATGGGAACATAAAAAGTCTGGGCTGAATGGTACTGCCCTTGATACTGGCCATGTAGTCAGAAACTGTAAGGCTGGAGGTGATGTCCTGGTAGTCAGTAAATGTGGGCTGATAGTGCTGTCCTGGGAGACAGTAATGGTGAAGCTGGAGGTGCTGTCCTGGGAGACAGTAATGGTGAAGCTGGAGGTGCTGTCCTGGGAGACAGTAATGGTGAAGCTGGAGGTGCTGTCCTGGGAGACAGTAATGGTGAAGCTGGAGGTGCTCTCCTGGGAGACAGTAATGGTGAAGCTGGAGGTGCTGTCCTGGGAGACAGTAATGGTGAAGCTGGAGATGCTGTCCTGGGAGACAGTAATGGTGAAGTTGGAGATGCTGTCCTGGGAGACAGTAATGGTGAAGCTGGAGGTGCTGTCCTGGGAGACAGTAATGGTGAAGCTGGAGATTTTGTCCAGGTAGTCGGGAATTATACGCAGGAAGGAATACATATAAATGACCTCATAGGGGACAGGAGCAGTAGTGGGGAAACAAGTGTAGTCAAGGATAAGATAAAACCAATATTGCAAACTAGAAATACAACAGGAAATAGCAAACAAGAGGACTCCACTAGCAATAGTGAGGATATATTACCAAAAACAACTGGTGGGAGCTCCATTGTTGGTGCTAGGGAGGATAGGAATAAGACAGGGAAACATGCACCAACAGGGAATACAGTCACAGAAACCCAAGGCAAACGGAAACCAAGCCTGTGCACATACTATGCACTTCGTATCTGCAGACATGGGAAATCTGGAAAAAACAGATGGGACGTGCAACTATGACCACCCTAGAAAATGCCGTGCCCATATGACAACAGGAAAATGCAATCTCCCATCTTGTAAGCTTTTTCACCCTGAAATGTGTACCTCTTCAGTACAGGAAAGACTGTGCTATAACTTAAATTGTCAGGCACACCATCTAAAGGGGACAAAAGGATACAAAACATCCAGGCCATGGAAAAACCTGGGTAGCCACAGCCACTCAAGAGGCAGAGGTTTTTTAGTGCCAGGAAGGAAAAAAAAACTGGCAGGAAATGGCAGAAATCGTACACCAAATCCAGTCATTCCTGGAGTGGAACCACAGTCGATGGCCTCCACTCCAAACCAACAGATACAGATACTCTTCTGAGTTTTTCAACCTTGGTTTCTCATGGAGGATCCTGTTCCTCACTGTT
>NC_069406.1:52205368-52262868 GCF_026875155.1 Cherax quadricarinatus | reverse complement strand
AGGAAGAGAGAGAAAGGGAGAGAGAGGGAAAGAGAGGAAGAGAGAGAGAGAGGAATAGAGAGAGAGGAAGGGAGAGAAATATTAAGAGAGAGAGAGAGGAAGAGACAGAAAGAGTAATAGAGAGAGAGAGAAGAATAGAGAGAGAGAAGAATAGAGAGAGAGAAGAACAGAGAGAGAGAGAGAGGGGAAGAGAGGAAAAGAGACAAAGAGACGGAGAGAGAAGGAAGGGTTAGAGGGTCAATTCACATAAAGGTGTACTCACCTATTTGTGGTTGCAGGGGTCGAGTCTTAGCTCCTGGCCCCGCCTCTTCACCGGTTGCTACTGGGCCCTCTCTCTCCCTGCTCCATGAGCTTTATCAAACCTCGTCTTAAAACTGTGTATGGTTCCTGCCTCCACTACGTCATTTTCTAGGCTATTCCACTGCCTTACAACTCTATGACTGAAGAAATACTTCCTAATATCTCTCTGACTCATTTGTGTCTTCAACTTCCAATTGTGGCCTCTTGTTTCTGTGTCCCCTCCCTGGAACATCCTGTCTTTGTCCACCTTGTCTATTCCACGCAGTTTTTTATATGTCTTTTATAAAGTCTCCCCTGCCCCTCCTGTCCTCCAGTGTCGTCGGGCCCGATTTCCCTTAATCTTTCTTCATAGGACATTCCCCTTAGCTCTGGAACTAACCTTGTCGCAAACCTTTGTACTTTCTCTAGTTTCTTGACGTGCTTTATCAAGTGCGGGTTCCAAAACAGGTGCTGCATACTCCAGTATGGGCCTGACATACACGTGTACAGTGTCTTGAACGATTCCTTACTAAGGTATCGGAATCCTGTTCTCAGTTTTCCAGGCGCCCATATGCTGCAGCAGTTATCTGATTGATGGTGCTTCCGGAGACATGCTCGGTGTTATACTCACCCCAAGATCTTTCTCCTTGAGTGAGGTTTGCAGTCTTTGGCCACCTAGCCTATACTCTGTCTGTGGTCTTCTGTGCCCTTCCCCTATCTTCATGACTTTGCATTTGGCAGGAATTAAATTCGAGAAGCCATTTGCTGACCAGGTGTCCAGTCTGTCCAGGTCTCTTTGAAGTCCTGTCTGGTCCTCATCAGATTTAATTCTCCTCATTAACTTCACATCATCTGCAAACAGGGACACTTCTGAGTCTAACCCTTCCATCATGTCGTCCACATATACCAAAAATAGCACTGGTCCTAGGACCGACCCCTGTGGGACCCTGCTCGTCACAGGTGCCCACTGTGATACATCATTACGTACCATGACTCGTTGTTGCCTCCCTGTCAGGTATTCTCTGATCCATTGCAGTGCCCTTCCTGTTATATGCACCTGATGCTCTAGCTTCTGCACTAATCTCTTGTGAGGAACTGTGTCAAAGGCCTTCTTGCAGTCCAAGAAGATGCAATCAACCCACCCCTCTCTCTCGTGTCTTACTTCTGTTATTTTATCATAAAACTCCAGAAGTTTTGTGACACAGGATTTGCCTTCCGTGAATCCGTGCTGGTTGGCATTTATACTCTTGTTCCGTTCCAGGTGCTCCACCACTCTCCTCCTGATAATCTCCATAATTTTGCATACTATACACGTCAATGACACAGGTCTACAGTTTAGTGCCTCTTTTCTGTCTCCTTTTTTAAAAATGGGAACTACATATGCTGTCTTCCATACCTCAGGTAGTTGCCCAGTTTCCAGGGACGTGTTGAAGATTGTGGTAAGTGGCATGCACAACATATCTGCTCCCTCCTAAGGACCCATGGGGAGATTTGTCCGGTCCCATTGCCTTTGAGGTATCGATGTCCCTTAGCAGTTTTTCTCACCTCCTCCTCATCTGTATGTATGTCGTCCAACACTTGTTGGTGTATTCCTTGTTGGTGTCCCCATCTGGTCTGTCCCCCCAGAGTCCTTCCTGTCTCTACTGTAAATACTTCCTTAAATCTCGTGTTGAGCTCCTCACATACCTCTTGATCGTTTCTTGTGAGTTCTCCACCTTCTTTCCTCAGCCTTATCACCTGGTCCTTGACTGTTGTCTTCCTCCTAATGTGACTATACAGCAGTTTCGGGTCAGATTTGACTTTCGATGCTATGTCGTTTTCATACTGTTGCTGGGCCTCCCTCCTTATCTGTGCATACTCGTTTCTGGCTCTTCTACTAATCTCTTTGTTTTCCTGGGTCCTATGCCTCCTGTACCTTTTTCTTCTCTGTTGCACTTAGTTTTTGCCTCCCTACACCTTCGGGTAAACCAAGGACTCGTTTTGGTCTTCCTATTATTTCTGTTTCCCTTGGGAACAAAACTTTCCTCTGCCTCCTTGCACTTTGTTGCCACATATTCCATCATCTCGTTTACTGATTTTCCTCCCTTTTCTCTGCCCCCACTGAACCTTTTGCGGGAATTTCTCATACCTGTGATCCCCCCTTTTATTTTTGGTCTGTCCCTTCAGTTCCTGTTACCTTCTCCACTTGTAACTCTATTAAAATAATCAAAACTCAAAACCCACGTGATCGCAGCCCCAAGGGGCCTCTGTAAGTGAGCCCTTTAAATTTGTCTAAAACTGCTCAGGGTGAACACAAGATCCATTTCTTGCGGGCTAACCCCTCCCCCTCTCTCTGGTTGTGTCCCTAACATGTTGATGCATAGGTGTTCAAGTACCACACCCACATCTTGGCTTTCCATGTTTCGGGCCCCCCAAGTGGCTCCAGGTTTTCCCCTCGATCTCCCTGGGGTTTAAAATCGCCCTTTAAACCAGTAACTTTTTTTTGCTCGAGTGAGTTTTTTTTTGGGCCACCCAGCCTTGGTTTTCCACCATCCCCCTGTTTTTTTTCTTCGTACCCTCCTTGGCCCCCTGCAGTTCTGTGGGGGGTTTTTTACTGGGCTCCAATGTTCTTTATTTTTTCTCCGGACTGAATTGGTACCTACAATGTATTTCTTTTTTCCCAAAATCATGTCCATGTTCCTTTTCCCTAAAATCCCATGGTGTTTTATGAGCAGTGCAACCCCCTCCCCCCTCTACCCTTCTACCCTTTTCCTAGGATCTGATATCCCTTTGGGAAAAGATTGTGTCTGTTATTGTCTCAGGAGTTTGTTTCTGTGACTGCTTTTAAAATTTCTAGGGTTTTTTCATGATTTTTTTCTTCCACCCCTCTTGTTTTTCGTTTTTCCCATCTGCTTTTTGGTCCCAAAAACCTTTCATTTTCTTTTCTATCATTGTGGTCATGCAAGAATTTTGGGGGTTTGGGGGGAGCGAGGGCCTTGGTGGGGGCCTATTTTTGGGGGGCTTTTTGGGGGGGTTGGGGGGGGGTTTTGTGATGATGGGGGGGGGGTTCAAAAACCCCATAAGGGACACTGTTGGGGTGGGGGTTTGTGATAGGGGGGTTGGGGTGGCAGAGGGAACAGTGAGGGGGTTTGTAGTTTTGGCTGCTCAGTTCCCTTTGGGAATGTCGCGGTTGGGTTTTTTGGGTGGGAGATTCTTGGGGTGTTTTTTCCCTTCCTCCTGTGTCTGGGCCCCCTGCTCTTTTTTGGGTTATTGCCTCTCGTTCCCCCTTTGGGCCCTGTCCCCCTTTTCTTTCAGTGTCCCCCCTTTCTTCTTGTGTTCTGTCGCGGTCAAAGGTTTAATACCTCTGGTACCCCTGTTTTGTCCCCAGTCTTGCTTTTTTTTGGGCAGAAACCCTTTTTCCGAACGATTCTTCCTTAAAATTTTACTCTGACGGGCCGTACCCTTTCCCAAACTCGAAAACCCACCCAAATTTCTCTGAAAATTTGTCCCGGGGTTCAAAAATCGCCCCCCCTATTTTTTTCATGATGCCTTCAATCTTTTTTTTTTTCTCCTCCTGTTTTTTTTCTTCAAAGTTGCCCCCCTTGGCTTTTGGGGGCCCTTTACACAAAAACTGCCCTTTCCCCCTTTCCCTCCTCCCACGGGAGTCCCCCCATTTTTCCCCCTCTGAGGCATTTTATTTCCTTCCATTGACTTGTTCTTGCCTTGGGTCCCTTTTTATATCTGAAACTTCTTTCTCATGAACGGTCTTTCAGGCCCAAGCTGCCCCTTTGCTAAGCATTTGGCGTTAAATCTCTGCATATAGCATCCCTTCTTTGTTTTGGGACCTTTTCATTTGATTTTAATGTGCTCCTCGTTTTTTTCCCTGGGCCCCACGTGGGCTGATGGGTCCTTCGGTACTCCCTTTGTCTCCGTTTTTGTTTAAACCGCCCCCTTGCCCCGCTTTTAAACATTGAATTCCCTGATGTCACATCTGAATTTTTTCTTTTTCCTCTAATCTGTTTCGGTTTTGTTTTTTCTTTTTCTAAGCACTGTACCCTAGCTTTTTGCTGCTAAGACCTGTACTTCCCACTTCCTGCACTCTTCAGCTTTTCTGCTCCCCCATTTTCTTCCCAAGCCTCTATCTTCCTTCCCCCTCTTCCTTTCCCTTTTTTTGGGGCTCTAACTCCCAGTCTTTTCCCCCCTGGTTCGTCTACCAGGGTCTTGGTTTTCCGCCCCTAGGGCCACCCATTATTTTTTTTTATATGTTTGTGTATGTGTATTTATGTGTGTGTGGTGTGTGGTGTGTGTAACCCCCTAAATTTTAAACTTTAAAATTTTTTGGTTGCAGGGGGCGAGTCACAGGGTCCTGGCCCCGCCCCTTTCCCCTGATTGCTACTAGGCCCCCTCTCTCCCGGGCCCCCTAGCTCTATCATTTCCTCGCCTTTAAAAAATGTAGGTTTTTTTCCTCCACCCCATCACTTTTTTTTGGGTATTCCATGGCCCGACTATCTATGCCTGGGAAAAAAACCCTTTCCTAACATCCTTTGATTTATCTGAGTCTTCAAATTCCAAATTTTGGGCCCTTGGGGGTCTGTTTTCCCCCTCTCTGGAACATCCCGTCCTTTTTCCACCCGTCTATTCCGCCCCAGTTTTTATATGTCGTTTTTTCATGTCTCCCCGACCCCCCTGGCCCCGTGTCCCTCAGGCCGATTTCCCTCAACCTTTTTCAAAAGGGGCCCAAACCCCGTTTGCTTGGGGCTATTCCCTTTTTGCAAACCTTTTTCACTTTCTCTAATTTTTTTAGTGCTTTACTAGGGGTGGTTCCCCCCGGGGCTTTATACTCCCCGTAAGGGCCCTGCGTAGATGGTGTACAGAGGGCTTTAAAAAATCCTTATGAGGTATCGGAACGCTATCCGGAGGGTTTTCCCGGGGCCCCTATGCTGCAAACAGTTAAACTGGGTTGAAATTTCGCCCCCAGGAGGTATTTCGGTGTTTTTAATCACCCCCAATCTTTTTTTCCCTTTAGTGAGGTTTGCAGTCTTTTTGGCCTTAAAAAAAAAAATTGTGTCTGCGGTCCCTTTTTTGCCCTTCCCCCAATTTTTTAGACTTTGCATTTTTTAGGGTTAAATTCCAAAGGGCCAGTTGCGGGGCCAGGCTTTTTAGCCTGTCAGATCCTTTTAGGGCCTGCCTGATCCTCGGCCCATTCGTTCTTCTCATTAAATTCAATCGTCTGCAAACAAGGGGCATTTCTGATTTTAAAACCCCTTTCCCTTTTGTCGTTCACGTAACCCAAAACACCCCCCCGGTCCCAGGACTTTACCCCTGTGGAAAAACCCCCCTTGTCACCGGCGCCCCCTCTTGGGCACCCCGTCGCGTACCATGAACCCTTGTTGCCCCCCTGTTTGATTTTTCTCTGATCCAGTGCAGTGCCTTCCTGTTAAGTGGCCTGGTCCTTTTGCTTTTGCAGTAAACCTTTTGTGGGGGAAAATGTGTCGAAGGCCTCTTGCAGTTTTAAAAATACGCATCCCCTCCCCCCCTCTCTTCTTGTTTACTTTTGTCACCCTTTTCATAAAAATCTAGTAGGTTTGTGACACAGGATTTTCCTTCCCCGAAAACCCTGCTGGTTTTTCAATTATACACTTGTTTTTTTCCAGGTGCCCCCCCACTCTCCCTGAGTGTGCGTGTGTGTGTGTGTGTGTGTGTGTGTGTGTGTGTGTTGTGTGTGTGTGTGTGTGGTGTGTTTTGTGTGTGGTGTGTGTGTTGTGTGTGTGTGGGTGTTGTGTGTGTGACCCCAACAATCAATATTTTGGGACCACTAACTCATTACAGTTTTTGACCCGGGTTTTGGAAGTGTGGAAAATTTCTCAATTAATTTTAATTTGTTTATGAAAGTAGCCCTGATAACGTAAGTAAACCCTTCTTACAGGGTTATTACCTTTTTTTAAATTGTGAAATTTTATTACCTTTTTACCTAGTTTAGCTACAAAAATTTGGGGGGGCCCCTCCCTGGACCCATTATGAAACCCCTGTAATCTTAAATACCTTTGTAACTTTTTCAGGGTTTTGACTAAAACCTACCCGGAATTCATTACCCTTTGTTTTAAATTGTGGGGTTCATTACCTTTGTAAATTGCGAGGGTTAAATTTCCTTTTTTAAATTGTGAGTTCATTACCTCTGTAACTTGCCCCCGCATCTAATTTTTTGGAACCAGTCCCTTTGGGCCCAAATTTTTGTTCCTCTGTAAACTTTTTACTACCGCCAAGGATGGGGATGGGGTCAAAAAACAAATTTAAAATAAATAAAAAATCCTTTTCCCAAAACCCACTCCCCCCTTAAAAAGAAAGCCAAACCCTTTCAAAAATCTATTTCCCCCCCCAAATTTCAAATCACATCCTGAACCAAAGGGTTTTGCTCTTTTCAAGAAACAAAGTCCAGGCATACCCCTTTTCCCCAAAAAACCCCTCCCAAAAAAAACCTTTTTAAATTCATTCTTGAGAACCCTTTTCGTTTAAATCACCCCACCTGAATGTTCAAGGGAAAAACGGCTTTTCCCCTGGCCGCTGTGGCTTGCTCACACTCCCCTTTTTAACTGCTCCACTTTCCTTACCAATTTTTCTAAACAACCCCCCCCCCCTTGCCCCCCCCCCACCCCAAATTTCCCCCGTCACCCCCCCTTTTATGGGTTTTTCCTACCAAAATCTGCCCTGCCTTCCCTTTCCTTTTTCTCTGCCCAGGTGTCAATACTTGTCCAATTCAGACGACCCCCCAGCCGCTTCCCAGAGTTACCACCCCAAAATCATATCTTCCCCAGGGAAAATTTCCCCCCGATTGTCCTCAGCTCCACAATGTTTCCCGGGGCCCCGCTCATCCAAGCCCCCACTTTCCCCCCGCCCCTTCCAATTTTTGGACACATTTACTGGACCCTTTCCTCCAGGGCCTCTCCGCCAAAAACGTCCCCCAAAAAAACCCCATAGCACAATCTCCCAAAAACACCCCCTGCGTTTAAAGTTTTCCCTTTTCCCCCCTGCCACAGGGCCCTTTGGGGGAACCTCATAGCCCCTTCGGGGGTGTGACCACGTCCCCAAAAGGGCCCCCCCATTCTTTCAAACCCCCTCACTCCAGAGGCCTTCCTCTTTCCATCCGTCCATTCCCCGACATTACCCCCGTACTCAAACTGTTTTTTCCCCCCAAAAGGGGTTTGGCCCCAAAGGGGCAGCCCTACGTACACATTGCGCCGCCATGTGCTAGTACGAGTCACAAAGACGGCACATCCTCCTTTGTCATGCATAATGCACATATACTTGAGTTCTGTATCCCATCAACAGAACATATGAAGGTATAGGCCTCCTCAACGTCATCTTGAGGGTGTAGGAACCTTCCGGGAGGCCTACATATGGGCCATCCCTCCACACACCCCCTCTAGCCTCATGAGCAACACCGTAGTTTCTGAAGACGTCCTCAATTCCAAACTGCGTCACCTCAAACAGTACATTTCGTACCCTAACTCATGTGAAGTATGTAGACACATCATGCATACACACCTCCACTGTCGAGTTAAGGCCCGGTGGCCCGGTGGCCTGGTGGCTAAAGCTCCCGCTTCACACACGGAGGTCCCGGGTTCGATTCCCGGCGGGTGGAAACATTTTGACACGTTTCCTTGCACCTGTTGTCCTGTTCACCTAGCAGCAAATAGGTACCTGGGTGTTAGTCGACTGGTGTGGGTCGCATCCTGGGAGACAAGATTAAGGACCCCAATGGAAATAAGTTAGTCCTCGATGACGCACTGACTTTCTTGGGTTATCCTGGGTGGCTAACCCTCCGGGGTTAAAAATCCGAACTAAATCTTATCTTATCTTATCTTCGTTCCTGGTACTCAGCCACCATACTACTGGCCCTCGTAAACTTCACGAAGACTCTTTTCAAACCATTGAGGGCAACACCATACAGCTCCTCATTAGGGATGCCATAGAGATCTCTAATAATAGCTGGAAGAAGCAAATTCATCGTAGCAGTGCTCAACGATCCCCGTATCAGCTCGATGCAAACAGTGTTAATCCTCCTGCCGGCACGATCTGCCATCTTGGAACTCTGAAAACTGCGCAGAAACCAGTTGACTCAGGAGCTACTGCGTAGCCTTTCCACACAGCCCGAGAGCGATGAGGACAATCCATGAAAATAAGTCACTTTGACTTGTTTGTGAGTTTTCCTAGTTGTTGTTGGGCTTAACGGCCATTGACCTATAAGGATGTCATTAGGCTAGGGACACTCTATTTAATGAACGACACAAGGTTAACTATCAGCAAAGGAAGATACCAGGAAGTACAATCCTGTGGCTGCCTAACTGTTAGGAACATGACTGTGGAAATTTAGTGTGGAAAGTCGGATCGTCAGTGCGATTGTTAAATAAATAATGTAAACTAATGTTAAAGATATTCCTTGTCAAAATAAGTTCCATAGTCTGAAACAATATTGTTTCAGACTATGGAACAACACTCTTCTCCAGACTGAGGGACTGACCACCTCAAAACTTCAAGGGTGATGGACTGATTACATCGTTTTCAAGTCTCTTCTGCTTCTATCAACTTTTCTGTACTCGACTGAAAAAGCCTTCTGTGTAGGCGAAACGTTTCGAAATAAAGATACCTAACATTTGCATATGTGTCTTACCTAACAACCTGTCGGTATTTTATACCATTTTAATGTTCAAAATAAGTTACTCAGAAAGGCAGCATATGTTAAAAATGAAAGCATGGAGAGGTGCCTAGGGAGGAGATGAGGCATTAGTCAAGTTCACATGTATGGGTGTGGTCATGAGACAGCACAGGGAAGACGTTGCCTACATATACAACGAACATGTAAAGGTACGAGTACATAAATTACATCACCCTGGTCAAATTTGTCTCTCTGAGAAAGTGAATAAAAGAACTGACAACAGATGGATAGTCGTCGTGGAGGGAAAAGTCAGATGTGAGCAGATGCTTCCGTTCACAGAGACGAAGGATAGGACAAGGAAGGGTGTGGAGAGGACAGGATGTGGCCTCAAAAAAATGAAGTTCAATGAGGACAAATTTCAGTTACTTCCCTATGGAAAATTTGAGGAAATAAAAACTGGATCAGAATATATACAACAAATTCTAACCATAAAATAGAGTGGAAAAACTAATGTGAAAGACTTGGGAGTGATAATGTAGGAGAATCTCACTTTCAAAGATCTCAACAATGTTTCTTTCACATCTGCAAGGAAATTGATAGAATGGATTATGAGAACCTTCAAAACAAGGGATGCCAAGCCAATGATGATTCTCTTTAAATCGCTTGTTCTCTTTATAGCCTAGAGTACTGCTGTACACAATCGGCCCATTTCAAGGCACTTTCACTGCACATGTCAGTCACAGGCCCCGAAACCCTCTCCAGTTATACATCAATTACTGGGAGTGTTGGAAGTCCCTTGACCTATACTCCTTGGAATGCAGGCGAGAAAGATACATAATTTACATTTATAAAATCCTAGAGGAACTAGTCCCAAATCTGCACACACAAATCACTCTCTGCTCAAGCAAAAGACTCGGTAGGCGGTTCTATATCTCCCCCTCCCCTGAATGAAAAGCAGGGGCGCCGTGAGTGCACTAAACTTTAACACAATAAGTGTCAGGGGTCCAAGACTGTTCAACTGCCTCCCAGCATATATAAGGAGAATTGCCAATAAACCCCTGGCTGTCTTCAAGAGGGAGATGGACAGGCACTTAAAGTTAGTACCTGACAAGTTGGGCTAGACAAGCTAGATACAGTGATTGATAAACAAGGGTTGAGGCTCGACCGTTCGTCACTGTAGGGGTTGCCAGCACTCACCGGTTTCTTCAACACGCAAGTTATACTTTTGTATCAATCAAATAACATATTACTCGGGTAGAATTTTCCAGTAGATCCTTCATGTGTTAGCCCAAATCACCGACCAGTATGTTTCAAATAAGTGACCCACTGATCAGATCAGACTGGCTCTGAACCCTCGACTGGACCGAACCCTCGACTGGTCGAACCCTTGGCCGGTTTCAAACGGATTCGTTGGACAATAAAGCAGACTGTAAATGGATGGGGTTGTAGGCGCCCTTATGAACACAAACAATAAATATAAAACAAACTCCAGGAGCGTACTCCGGTAAGCTGTCCTGATATAAAAGTACAGTTAGAAATAGAAATACAGATAGCTAGAGCTTTACTTAAAGAGGTTATTAATAGAGTATTCAAGAGGTTGCTAGTAGAATTACAGTAAATCAACCATTCAAATCATTATGAAACTGTGTGTAGTCTGCAATAAATCAAACAAACGGGCTTCCACATGGATAAATTGTCATTTTTGTGGAAATTGGTGTCACGCCCCTTGTGCAGATATCCAAGAACTAGCTACAAGCAGTATTAAAACAGGGAAGTATTTTTGGGTATGCCCAAAGGAGATAAATCTGTGGACTAAAATCACAAGGGTATTAAAAGAGGATAACATCAAAGCTGCTTCCATAGACAACCTGGAAGCTTTCTACAACAGATGGGAACATAAAAAGTCTGATGTGAATGGTACTGGCCATGTAGTCAGAAACTGTAAGGCTGGAGGTGATGTCCTGGTAGTCAGTAAATGTGAGGCTGATAGTGCTGTCCTGGGAGACAGAAATAGTGAAGCTGGAGGTGCTGTCCTGGGAGACAGTAATGGTGAAGCTGGAGGTGCTGTCCTGGGAGACAGTAATGGTGATGCTGGAGGTGCTGTCCTGGGAGACAGAAATGGTGAAGCTGGAGGTGCTGTCCTGGGAGACAGTAATGGTGAAGCTGGAGATGCTGTCCTGGGAGACAGTAATGGTGAAGTTGGAGATGCTGTCCTGGGAGACAGTAATGGTGAAGCTGGAGGTGCTGTCCTGGGAGACAGTAATGGTGAAGCTGGAGATTTTGTCCAGGTAGTCGGGAATTATACGCAGGAAGGAATGCATATAAATGACCTCATAGGGGACAGGAGCCGTAGTGGGGAAACAAATGTAGTCAAAGATAAGATAAAACCAATATTGCAAACAAGAAATACAACAGGAAATAGCAAACAAGAGGACTCCACTAGCAATAGTGAGGATATATTACCAAAAACAACTGGTGGGAGCTCCATTGTTGGTGCTAGGGAAAATAGGAATAAAACAGGTAAACATGCACCAACAGGGAATACAGTCACAGAAACCCAAGGCAAACGGAAACCAAGCCTGTGCACATACTATGCACTTGGTATCTGCAGACACGGGAAATCTGGAAAAACAGATGGGACGTGCAACTATGACCACCCTAGAAAATGCCGTGCCCATATGACAACAGGAAAATGCAAATTCCCTTCCTGTAAGCTTTTTCACCCTGAAATGTGCACCTCTTCAGTACAGGAAAGACTGTGCTATAACTTAAATTGCCAGGCACACCATCTAAAAGGGACAAAAAAATACAAAACATCCAGGTTATGGGAAAACCTGAGTAGCCACAGCCACTCAAGAGGCAGAGGTTTTTTAGTGCCAGGAAGGAAAAAAAACTGGCAGGAAATGGCAGAAATTGTACACCAAATCCAGTCATTCCTGGAGTGGAACCACAGTCGATGGCCTCCACTCCAAACCAACAGATACAGATACTAATGCCGGAAAAAAATCCCCCCCCAGTACCAACAATACCATCAGTCCGATGACATTCTTCTTTGCAAACATACAGGGTCTAAAGCCAGCAACAAACAACAAAATACCTTTCATCCGTGGACTGCTTGCAGAGGAAAAGGCAATGTTCGCGGCTTTCACTGAGACCCACATAAAGGATCACTTAGACAACGAAATATGGATCCCATGTTACAACCTATACAGATGTGACAGAGTGAACAGGCAAAAAAAGGGGAAGGGGTGGCCTGTACATTGCAGAGTCACTTGTTTGCACAGAACTGCTTAATGCCTCAAATGATGTAGTGGAAGTTTTAGCAGTAAAGGTCGAGAACCAAAACCTAGTCATTGTGGTAGTCTACAAGCCTCCGGATGCAACATCCCAGCAATTCCAGGAACAGCTGTTAAAAATTGACCACTGTCTGGAAAATCTTCCAGCTCCTGCACCCAACATCTTGCTCCTGGGAGATTTCAACTTAAGGCACCTAAAATGGAGGAATATAGCAAATAATATTGTTGCAGTAATAACACCAGGAGGCAGCTCTGATGAAAACTCACACTCACACGAGCTTTTAAATCTCTGCACAAAATTCAATTTAAACCAGCAAATAATAGAGCCTACTAGACTGGAGAATACACTATACCTCATCTTCACTAACAATGATGATCTGATAAGAAATGTCACCATATCAAAAATAATATACTCAGATCACAACATAATTGAGGTTCAGACATGTATGCGTGGAGCCCCTGACCGACAAAATGAGATTAGTCACGAGGGAGCATTCACCAAATTCAACTTCAATAACAAAAACATAAAGTGGGACCAAGTAAACCAAGTCCTAACCGATATAAGCTGGGAAGATATACTAAGCAACACAGACCCCAACTTATGCCTAGAACAGATTAACTTTGCGGCACTCGATGTATGCACAAGACTTATTCCTCTAAGAAAAAGGAGGAGTAGATGTAAAATAGAAAGAGACAGGCGTTCCCTTTACAGGCGACGGAAAAGAATAACAGAGCGGCTAAAAGAGGTCAATCTATCTGAAATGCGTAGGGAAACACTGGTCAGAGAAATAGCAAACATCGAACTTAAGCTAAAGGAATCTTATAGGAGTCAGGAATCGCGGGAAGAACTAAAAGCCATAAATGAAATCGAAAGAAACCCAAAGTATTTCTTCTCCTATGCCAAATCAAAGTCGAGAACAACGTCCAGTATTGGGCCCTTACTTAAACAAGATGGGTCCTACACAGATGACAGCAAGGAAACGAGTGAGCTACTCAAGTCCCAATATGATTCAGTTTTTAGCAAGCCACTAACCAGACTGAGAGTCGAAGATCAAAATGAATTTTTTTATGAGAGAGCCACAGAATTTGATTAACACAAGCCTATCTGATGTTATCCTGACGCCAAATGACTTCGAACAGGCGATAAATGACATGCCCATGCACTCTGCCCCAGGGCCAGACTCATGGAACTCCGTGTTCATCAAGAATTGCAAGAAGCCCCTATCACGAGCCTTTACCATCCTATGGAGAGGGAGCATGGACACGGGGGTCGTCCCACAGTTACTAAAAACAACAGACATAGCCCCACTCCACAAAGGGGGCAGTAAAGCAACAGCAAAGAACTACAGACCGATAGCACTAACATCCCATATCATAAAAATCTTTGAAAGAGTCCTAAGAAGCAAGATCACCACCCATCTAGAAACCCATCAGTTACACAACCCAGGGCAACATGGGTTTAGAACAGGTCGCTCCTGTCTGTCTCAACTATTGGATCACTACGACAAGGTCCTAGATGCACTAGAAGGCAAAAAGAATGCATATGTAATATATACAGACTTTGCAAAAGCCTTCGACAAGTGTGACCATGGCGTAATAGCGCACAAAATGCGTGCTAAAGGAATAACAGGAAAAGTCGGTCGATGGATCTATAATTTCCTCACTAACAGAACACAGAGAGTAGTAGTCAACAGAGTAAAGTCCGAGGCAGGCACGGTGAAAAGCTCTGTTCCACAAGGCACAGTACTCGCTCCCATCTTGTTCCTCATCCTCATATCTGACATAGACAAGGATGTCAGCCACAGCACCGTGTCTTCCTTTGCAGAGGACACCCGAATCTGCATGACAGTGTCTTCCATTGCAGACACTGCAAGGCTCCAGGCGGACATCAACCAAATCTTTCAGTGGGTTGCAGAAAACAATATGAAGTTCAACGATGAGAAATTTCAATTACTCAGATATGGTAAACACAAGGAAATTAAATCTTCTTCAGAGTACAAAACAAATTCTGGCCACAAAATAGAGCGAAACACCAACGTCAAAGACCTGGGAGTGATCATGTCGGAGGATCTCACCTTCAAGGACCATAACATTGTATCGATCGCATCTGCTAGAAAAATGACAGGATGGATAATGAGAACCTTCAAAACGAGGGATGCCAAGCCCATGATGACACTCTTCAGGTCACTTGTTCTATCTAGGCTGGAATATTGCTGCACACTAACAGCACCTTTCAAGGCAGGTGAAATTGCTGACCTAGAAAATGTACAGAGAACCTTCACGGCGCGCATAACGGAGATAAAACACCTCAATTACTGGGAGCGCTTGAGGTTCCTGAACCTGTATTCCCTGGAACACAGGCGGGAGAGATACATGATTATATACACCTGGAAAATCCTAGAGGGACTAGTACCGAACTTGCACACGACAATCACTCACTACGAAAGCAAAAGACTTGGCAGACGATGCAACATCCCCCAATGAAAAGCAGGGGTGTCACTAGCACGTTAAGAGACCATACAATAAGTGTCAGGGGCCCGAGACTGTTCAACTGCCTCCCAGCATACATAAGGGGGATTACCAAGAGACCCCTGGCAGTCTTCAAGCTGGCACTGGACAAGCACCTAAAGTCGGTTCCTGACCAGCCGGGCTGTGGCTCGTACGTTGGTTTGCGTGCAGCCAGCAGCAACAGCCTGTTTGATCAGGCTCTGATCCACCAGGAGGCCTGGTCACAGACCGGGCCGCGGGGGCGTTGACCCCCGGAACTCTCTCCAGGTAAACTCCAGGTAATACGTAGGGTTGTGTGCACCCAGCAGTAACAGCCTGGTTGATCAGGCCCTGATTCACCTCGAGGCCTTGTAATGGCGTTGACCTCCGGAATAGCCTCCAGGTATACTCCAGTTGTAGACGAATGGTTCAGAGAACCGACACGTTGATAAATTAGACACATGTGCAACTCTTGGGTATCTTTACTGAGGATAATAAAGATACCAAGAGTTGCACATGTGTCTAATTTATCATACTCCAGTTGACCTGTTCATTCATATCTTCTCCGCAGCCGTGGCGCTGATCTGCCAGCTTAGTGTTTTATAACCTTAATCTGACTATTCCTACGCATACTACTATATTTTTATGTCTTGTATGCTACCACATTTTTTCTAGTTACATAGTGTGGTGGCCCGTGGCCTGGTGGCAAAAGGTGAGGGTCCAGGTTCGACTCCCGGCGAGGGTTGAAATATTGGGCGAGTTTCCATACACTGGTTGTCTATGTTCACCCATCAGTATAATGGATACCTGGGTGTTAGTGGACTGGTGTGGGTCGCATCCTGGGACAAAATTGACCTAATATGCGGGAAATGGTCTGATAACAAGGGGCTTTCTGTATAGTACTGTGTCATTGATGTCGGTTAGAACTTTATACCTTGTACTTGTACTTGTAGAAATAAAGATTAGTATTAATTTAAAAAAAGACATTTAGCTGTGTGACTTTGTCAATGGTCCAAGTCGGACCGAAACGTGGTCGTAAGCTTCTCTCTTTTATGTGCGGGTTATTTGTGTATTAGCATTAAGGTTTAATTTCGCCGCCAGGTAGCAAGTGTCATCATCAGTGACGTCATAGTTCTCATGTGACAAAGTTTACGGTTTATGTAGTGGAGAAGTAAACCTTCCTTTATGCTGAATAATAAGTATTAACCTTCAGCAAAGGCAACAGACGTTAAGTGCCATATACATAAATATATATACATCATTTTTATTCAGTGTTTATGTAAAATGGTGGAAAAGGAGGAAAAAACAAAGCCCGGAAGTTGTTTACGTCACAGAAGTTCCAACAGGGAAGAAATATAGACGACATAATTGAACGCGGGAAATCAGTAGATAAAACAAAAGCTACTCGCATGTGAGGATGTTTATGGTGTTTATTGTGAGTCAGCGGAGGATCAGAGTCTTCATAATACTGTGTAGTCTCTCCTTACTTACCTTATTGAGTGTATTTGGCAGAAGAATGATCTTGTCAGTGCCAAAGCTTTAATATACTGTTGTATCACAAGTAAGTTCGAACTATCGTTATGTAAACTAATAATCAGCAGTAAGAAAAGAAGTTTGTAGTAAAGCGCGCAGGTTTTTGTGATTTATGTGAGGATGTTGGTAGAGATTGAGAGTTGACGTGACTTGAGTGGCGATGGTTTGACTGTGATGACTAAACTTTAATTTTATTTCAACTCAGGTGATAGGTAGCACCTTTGTCTATCATATGAAGGGTCAGGGTTGGATTACCTTGGTGACGGAAACTTCTCTCAAACATACCAAGGTGTGTTAAATGTCTAGGCGTCACATTGTATAGTAACGCATCAATTATATATCTTTGATCACCTTATACCAGTGGGAACTTTTCATTTATTTCCTTAAATCTGTTGTCTATGGTCTCCTGGCAGTAAGTAGTTACCTGGGTGAGAAGACTGCTGTGGGTCGCATCCTGGGGAAGAGCAAAGGATCCCAACAAAAATAAGCCAAACAGTGCCATTATTGACTTATCTTGGGTTATTAACCCTCATTATTAATCCAAATAAAATGTTTGTGCATGTTTCAGGAGGACCTGCATAGTATGGTCCAGTGTTCCTTCATTCTTGTGTATGTCAAGTACAAATGTGGAAAATTTTCCATGCAAATATCCAGCTATATTAGAAAAATGTTTGAAGGAGACAAAACTATACACTAGGGAGGCTTGATTTTGTCATGAAATTGTTTACTATTTCTTGTAACTTCCAAAAATTTGGGGGCTAAATTTGATATAAAATACCAACAGTTACTCTCTAGAACTCTGTCGTTATTTTCTATTTTACAACTTAAAATCTATGTACAGCACTATTAAAGCCTAACTTAACTTATGCAGCTCACTTTTGGTTGCCATACTACAGATTGGATATACATGTAAATGCATTGGAGAACACAAAGGAGGATGACAGAATTAACCTACTGTACAAGTAATCCCTCGTACAAAGATTGAGACTGATAAGACAAATATGCAACACTTGGGGATCTTCATTCCAAAATGTTTCGCCTACACAGTAGAGATGTGAAGACTTAGTTTTGAGGTGGTCAGTCCTTCAGCCTGGAGGAGAGTTTTGTTCCACAGTCTAGAACAATATGAAGTTCAAGCAATAGCAGAGAGACTTAAATACTGTCAGAAGGTGAAGTGTCATCCACTAGTAGAAGATAGAACATAACCATTGAGAGGGTAGATCCCTCTCGAGTGCATCTCTTCTTTCTTGAAAAAGTTGTCGAAGATGTTTTCTTATAGATTGAGAGCTGTGAACCTTCACTCTTGAGGCATACAACGAGGGGAGATATCATTGAGAAATACAAATGAAGTAGGACATGAATAAAGGTGATATAAAATACCAAAGATATTGAATCGATAAATAAGTCTAAATAGATTTAAATTAGATAAATTTAGATTATGAAAGGATATAGGAAAGCACTGGTTCTCAGTTATCCATGAGTGGAACACTGCAAAATGAGGTTATAGAAGCTGAATCTCTGGGGAGCTTTAATAATATATTAACCCTTTGAGGGTTTCGGCCGTACTAATACGGCTTACGACCCAGGGTTTTTGACTTACTAGTACGCCTAAATTCTAGCGCCCTCAAATCGAGTGGGAGAAAGCTGGTAGGCCTACATATGAAAGAATGGGTCTATGTGGTCAGTGTGCACAGTATAAAAAGAATCCTGCAGCACACAGTGCATAATGAGAAAAAAAAAACTTTGACCATTTTTTTTGGAATAAAACAGCGACTTTGCACTGTATTTTCATATGGTATTTATTGCTGTATTCTAGTTTTCTTGGTCTCATTTTATAGAATGGAAGACACATTACAGAAATTGAGATGATTTTGACTGGTTTTACAATGAAAAGCACCTTGAAATTGAGCTCAAAGTAGCAGAAATGTTCGATTTTTACCGAAGTTCAAAAGTAAACAAATCATGCCAAGCGTCCAATACACGTCAACTGGTGAGTAATATTCTTTCGCAAGTGCGCCAATATTATTTATACCATTTTTTACACTAATGCAGTAGTCTGCATAACAGTGTCTTCTATTTTTTGTGAGAATAAAAATTCAAAGTGGAAAGCAAAAGAATATAAGAGGGGCCTTGAGACGTAACTAATGAACAGAGGAAATGTCATTTTAGTGCCAGGAATGTCTTTCTTGTTTATTCTGGACCCTATTCGGAAATTGGCTTCTTTTGAAATTTGTGTGAAATTAGCAAAATTGCTAAATTCTGACCACTGTACTGGATAGTTGAAATTGATAAATTGGTGGTTTCTTGCACTTACTCGATAGAAAAAAGGGAGTTCTAGCGAAATATTCATGTTTTTTGTTGACTAGTACAGTGGAATTGGCCGAAAATGGGGCTCAAAGTGGACAAAATCACCGATGCGTAAACATCGCCGAGACCGCTAACTTCGCGAGAGCATAATTCTGTAAGTTTTCCATCAAATTTCAAACTTTTGGTGTCATTA
The DNA here is from genome assembly GCF_026875155.1 of Cherax quadricarinatus. Taxonomy (NCBI): domain Eukaryota; kingdom Metazoa; phylum Arthropoda; class Malacostraca; order Decapoda; family Parastacidae; genus Cherax; species Cherax quadricarinatus. The sequence continues at coordinate 52,244,141 of NC_069406.1, read as the reverse complement.
TGATCGGGGAAAAGATTTATCTTTTCATAAGAGAACATTATTTTTTTTTTTTTTTTTTTTTTTTTTTTTTTTTTTTTTTTTTTTTTTTTTAATTTGGCCGACCCTGAGAACGAGTCTCGGAGAGGGCCTGTCGACCCTCAAAGGGTTAAACAAAGGGCCTCTGTTTATTCTTTTGTTGGAATGTAGTGCCCCAAAACCGCATTTTTTCAATATACACAAAGCATAGTTACCTCCAATACCCAAAGACCAGTAAATATTAAACCCTTTAAATTGTGTATACAGTAGGGCCACGATTTTCGGTGTTTCACCGTACGGCATTCCGCTAATACGGCAATCTCAAGTTATGACCAAAACTTTCTACATGGCAAGTGGTCTTTCAAATACTGCGTTTGCCACCAGGTTTGTTTACATTCTCCGTGAGCACTTCTCTCTTATGTAATAATAATCACTCTTGGGCACATTATATGTCAAATTTTACATCAATATAGACATTTTCATTAATCCATCTATGATATTTTCAAAATTATATAAGAAACACATTACGTAACATACATATATTTTATGTTTATATACTATGGAGGTGTAGTAGCTGGGCGGAGGGAAAACATTACGTCACTCCCCTTAATACACGACGCTTTTGTTTACAATTATCAGCTTGAATTATTCATTACTTCTCCATTTGTTTATGATGGCATCTAAAGGTAGTTGTTAGAAACGATTAACCCTTTGACTGTCGCAACCCCCAATCCTGAGGTCTCCTGGTGTCGCAAAATTTAAAAAAAAAAATTATTTTTTCTTATGAAATGATAGAGAATCTTTTCCCAATTGTAAAGACGCCAAAAACACGAAATTTGACGGAAAGCTGACAGAATTACGCTCTCGCGAAGTTAGCGACCTTGGCGATATTTACAAATCGGCGATTTCGCCCACTTTGAGCCCTATTTTCGGCTAATTCCATTATTCCAGTCAACCAAACTCATAGCTATTTCTTCAGAACTCCATTTTTTCCATCGATTGAGTACAAGAAACTGCCCATTTACCGATTTCATTACCCAATAACGTGGTCAGAAATTTGCAATTTGGCCAATTTCACGAAAATTAAAAAATATGACAATTTCAAAATAAGGACCAGAATGAACAATGTAGACATTCCTGGCTCTAAAATAACATTTTCTTTGTTCATCAGTCATGTCTCCAGGCCCCTCTGATGTTACTCTTGCTTTTTATTTTGAAATTTTATTCAAACAAAAAATAGAAGATTTACTATTATGCAGACTACTGCAACACTGTAATAATTGTAAAAATTACATCAACCCATTCGTGACTGCATATTAGAATGGCTATTTGGACATTTATTGGACAATGACATTTGTTTACTTTTGAACATCGGCAAAAATCAAACATTTCCCATACTTTGTGCTCCATTTCCAGGTTCTTTTTATAGTAAAATTAATCAAAATCACCTCTATTTCTATAATATAGTTTCCATTCTATCAAATGAGACCAAGGAAACGAGAATACAACCATAAATACTATACGAAAATAGACCACAAATTGGGCATTTTAATTAAAAAAAATGGTCGGAGTTTTTTTTTTCTCATTATGCACTGCGTGCTCCAGGATTTTTTTTATATGATGCACACTGACCACACAGACCCATTCTCTCACATGTGGGCCTACCAGCTTTCTCCTGCCTGATTTGAAGCCGCTAGAATTTATGAGTATATATACGTCAAACACGGTATCTCGTAAACGTATATATACGGCCGCGACAGTCAAAGGGTTAAACTTGGTGAACATGGTATGTCGATGATAATAATATGGCTCTGGGTCACATTAAGTATTGTGTTGCTATGTAGGTATGTAGCCCAGGCAGACTACATACCTACATTATTATTATAACTGATACTTAAACTTATGTGCACCTGTATCTAAGTAAACTTACACAGTGCTGGCATGAAGGTATACATTAAAATCATGAAGAGTGTCTTATTAATCTTGAAGGCTCCATATTAATAATGATAACACAATAATAATCACTCTAAGGAGCATTAAATATCGTATAAAATGTTAGACATTTTACTTAATACATCTAAATACACCCCACAGTAGAATAAATTAACGTAAATGAGATGTGGTAGCCAGGCGACTTGTAGGACTTTTGGTAGCCAGGCGACTTGTAGGACTTTTGGTAGCCAGGCAGCTTGTAGGACTTGTGGTAGCCAGGCAGCTTGTAGGACTTGTGGTAGCCAGGCAGCTTGTAGGACTTGTGGTAGCCAGGCAGTTTGTAGGACTTGTGGTAGCCAGGCAGTTTGTAGGACTTGTGGTAGCCAGGCAGCTTGTAGGACTTGTGGTAGCCAGGCAGCTTGTAGGACTTGTGGTAGCCAGGCAGCTTGTAGGACTTGTGGTAGCCAGGCAGCTTGTAGGACTTGTGGTAGCCAGGCAGCTTGTAGGACTTGTGGTAGCCAGGCAGCTTGTAGAACTTGTGGTAGCCAGGCAGCTTGTAGAACTTGTGGTAGCCAGGCAGCTTGTAGAACTTGTGGTAGCCAGGCAGCTTGTAGTGAAACATCAGAGAAAATGTCACTCTAATATTACTGGGGATAACTAGAAAATTATTCCTTTCGTATGCCTTCACTCAGGGTGTCATTTCCTCTAAAAATGGTGTTACATGGGAATGGGAGTGTTTCTCTCTATTTATTCTACTGTATCAACGTGGAGACACCTTGTACACAGTGTAAAGTGACGAAAACCAGATGCGTTCTTCTGGTTTGTTTACATTATGTTGGTGGGGTGGGGAGGGCTGCCCTTCCTGGCTACCCATAACTTTTTTTTTTTTTCACCCATAATTCCCAACCTGACTTCATACAATTAACTCGCCTCCCACCCTACATTAAGACTGCAGATATTTTAAGGTAATTAATAAGTGTACTATATATGCATTTTATCACTCTAGGGAGCTTAATGTTGTAGTAGGTATAAGTGGCCAGGCAGGATGCCATACCTCCCACATGACTTTCTACAAATAAATAATTTTCACCTCTCGCCCTACATTAAGATTACAAATATTTTAAGGTAAGTAATGCGTGTACTGTATATGCATTTTATTGCTCTAGGGAGCTTTAAGCATCGTAGTAGAGTATGTGTGGGTGGGGTGGCCAGGAGGGCCACCACACCTGACTTCTTAGAGTAAATACTACTCAACTTTTGCCCTACATTAAGACTTCAAAATTTTGAGGTAAATAATGAGTGTACAGTGGAACCTCAAATTTTGAACTTAATCCGTTCCAGGAGCTAGTTCTCAAGTCGAAAAGTTTGAAAGGCAAAGCAATATTTCCCATAAGAAATAATGGAAATACAATTAATCCATTCCAGAAACCCAAAAATATTCACAAAAAAAATACATTTTATGGATAGTATTAAATTATATTTTTACATACAACAAATATAATGTACAACTATTAAAAAATTTAAATATATAAAATAACATTTTTACTTACCTTTATTGAAAATTGGCCTCTTCAAGGGGGGCTCCTTGGCGTGGTGTGAAGCTCTTGGTCTGAGGAATTAGACCTGTCGGTCTCCTTCCTCAGACCGAACCTAATTACCCCCCCCCCAATCCCCCCTTCCGTATCCCATTCTCCCCTTTTCCCTTTCCTCCTCCCCCTCCCTTTTGCCCTTCCTCTTTTTGGCCTTTGGGATTTTTCCCACAGGCGCGCTAGTTCCTAGGTAGGGGAAAGGGTACCGGGGTCCATCCCATTCCGTTGAGGTTCTTGGCGGTGGCGTAGTTTGCCGTGGAATCTGGATCGCCTGGGGATGTCCCGATCCCTCTCCGGTATCCCGGAGAGTGGCTTTGGGTGTCTTTCGGGCGATGGGTGTATCTCTGGAAGCCACCTTTCGGATTCCGGGGGTGGTGACCGAAAGAGGTATGCTTTGTGGCGGACATCCGGCCGCCCTCTCTTTTGTCCACCGAGGTAGCTCGGCAGATGTGAGGTTGCTATCCCGGATTGCTGGTTTACTGGGATGATGGGTAGGGTATGGCACGGGTTCCATGGTGCATTTACGCTACTTGCGGTGCTGAGGTCCTCTTGGGCGCGGAGGGAGATTTCTGGCCCTTTCATTCCTCCTAGGAACTATTCCTCCCCGGTCCCCCCTTTTTTTATTATTTTTTTATTTTTATTTTCTTTCTTTTTTTTTTTTCTTAAAAAAAGAAAGAAGTAACCTAACCATGGAGAACCCAATCCATGAACCTGGTACCCCTGGGCCCCTTCTTGATACCGCACCCCGTTCTGACCCCGCCTCGTCTTTGGACCACTCTTCGGACACTCCTCATGCCTCTGTACCTCTTGCCGGTGCTGTTTCCTCACCCGCTTCAGGTACTGAGGTCTCGACTGACTCCTTCGATTTATCTGACCTCCGCTCTCCTTTGACTATGCTTCCGGCCTCTCCCTCTACGGTGCGGCAGTTTTCGAATCGCCGGCCCATTCCACGTCGGACCAACTCTGGTCCCACGCCTAAACGCCAATGACAATTACCTGCTGATGATATTTCTCCACCTTCTCGTTCTTCTCGGAAAAGATCGACACATCCTGCACTCCCTTTCCACGCTCGGTTTCAGACTGCACAATGGACTAAATTCTTCACTTTACGACCGACTTCTCTACTGCCTATCTTTCCGACCACAGTATTGGCAAGGCACTCCTACGCCATGTTGGTAAAGATATTTCTCTTCATGCTCTTAAGAGCGGTACGTGCATCATCACGGTACAGAATGCTACCCAAGCTCATGATCTTTCTCTTCTTTCCCATATAGATACTGTTCCTGTCACTATTGAAAAACATCATTCCCTCAATTCTTGTAGTGGTACCATCATTCTGCCCCATACCATAGTTCAACAAAATTTCCAGATATGTGGCAATGACATTCTTGAACAGCTGGAACTCCAAGATCTCTCAATCCTCAAGGTAGACACTTATGTTCTTCCTGCCCGCGGGCGGAGACGATACCCTAGCAGTGTGGCTCGTTTAACTTTTGACAGCCGTGAACTCCCATCCTCAGTTTATGTAGCAGGACATCGGTTACAAGTTCGAAAGGTGATCCCTACACCGCAACAGTGTAGAAATTGCTGGTGATTTGGCCATCCAGTGAAATATTGCAGATCCATAGCCGAATGCCCAGTCTTTGGTGCCGATAACCATTCTAATACGTCTTGAATCGACCTCCCTCTTGCCTTAATTGTCATGAGGCTCACCCTTCGTACTCTCGCCGTTGCCAAGTCTACTTAAATGAGCGGGAAATCCGTTACCTCAAAGAGGCAGAAGGTCTCCCTTATGCCATGGCAGTTTCTCATCTCCGCCTCCAAGGGAGACTACCTCGTGTTTCAAATTCCTGTGTTTCAAAACATCCCCCCACTTCTGGGGTCCCATCTTCTGCAACCTCCTCTGTGGTTACCTCTCCCATAGTCACTCCTGTATCTAATTCTCTTGCTGTCCTAGGCTCAGACGTCCCTACTTCAGCGCCTCGGCCTGTTCTCGCTTCTTCGTGTTCTCCCTCACAAGCCACAGTATCGACGAGACCTCGTACAACACCTCCTCCCAATCGTCCCTCTACTTCTCAGAAGTCAAAAAAAGGTCCTTTAACCCCTCCTTCCCTTCTTCCACCTCCTCATTTTACCTTCCCTGTACTGGGTTCTTCCCCTCTCACTGGCTCTGTTACAAGTGTAGAGGTTCACCCTCCTCCTCGTACTATACCTACCTCCCCTGTTCCCTACCAAGTTTCTTCCTCTTCTGCCACCTCCCAGGTTTCTGCCTCTTCTGTCCCCTTCCACGCTTCTTCTCCAGTTCCCTCCACCCTTTTGCGCCCCCCCCCCCCCTACCTTGGTACAGTCCATTACAGTTCCAATCTTTACTCATCCTCCCCCTACTATCTCCAGTATTATCTCCCATACGACATCTCTGAATTCCGAAACACTTGAAACAATCTCTGAATATATTGCAAAGACCAAACCATCAATGGACACTGATCCACCCTCTGTTCCTTCTCTCTCCTCTCCTCCATCTGCGCAACTCCTTTCTTCACAGCGCACCGTTCCTTCGCTGCTTGAACGTTGTCTGCTGCCAATTTTTTCCTATGAAATGGTAGAGAATCTTTTCCTGATGGTAATGACACCAAAAGTTCGAAATTTGGTCGAAAACTCACGGAATTACGCTCCCGCAAAGTTAGCGGTCTCGGCGACATATGCGTATCGGCGATTTTGCCGAATTTGAGCCCTGTTTTCAGCCAATTCCTTTGTTCCAGTTGACCAGACTCATAGCTATTTCTTTAGAACTCCATTTTATCTATCAGCTGAGTACAAGAAACCGCCCATTTACCAATTTGAACTACCCAATATAGTGGTCAGAAATTGGCAATTTGGCCAATTTCATGCAAATTAAAAAAGATGCCAATTTCAAAAGAGGGTCCAGAATAAACCAGGTAGACATTCTTGGCACTAAAATAACATATCCTCTGCTCATTAGTCACATCTCTAGGCCCCTCTTATATTATTATTGCTTTCTATTTTGATTTTTTATTCATACAAAAAAATATAAAATTTACTGTTATGCAGACTACTGCATTATTGTAAAAATGGTATAAATAATATCAGTGCACTAGTGAAAGAATATTAGACTCCCCAGTTGACGTGTATTGGATGTGTGGTGTGATTTGTTTACTCCTGAACATTGGTAAAAATTGAACATTTCCGCTATTTTGAGCTCAGTTTCAAGGTCGTTTTCATCGTCAAAGTAATGAAAATCGTCTCTATTTCTGTAATATGTTTTCCATTTTATCACCTAAGACCATGAAAACATGAATACAACGATAAATACTATACGAAAATACACCTCAAAGTCTGCGTTTTAATCCAAAAAAAAAAAAAAAAATTTTCTCATTACGCACTGTGCTGCAGGATTTTTTTTATGTGGTGCACACTGACCACACAGACCCATTCTCTCACATGTGGGCCTACCAGCTTTCTCCAGCTTGATTTGAAGCCGCTAGAATTATTGAGTATATATACGTCAGAAACGGTGGCGTGTAAGATGTATTTATACAGCGTAAACAGTCAAAGGGTTAAGAACTTCTTAACTGATAGACATTTCCGTGTTCGAGTTAATAATGTGCTCTCCCCGGACTTGATCCAAGCTGAAGGTGTCCCCCAGGGATGTGTTCTGAGCACAACACTTTTTCTCCTTGCTATTAATGATTTGGCCTCTAGTCTTCCATCAGATATTTGATCATCACTCTGTTGATGACTTTGCTATTGCCTGTGCAGGCGCTGACTGTCACCTCATTACAGTTTCTCACGCGGTCGACCGTGTTTCCAATTGGGCCACCACACATGGGTTTAAATTTTCCAGCACTAAAACCCACCAAATTACTTTCACTAGACGCTGTGTCCTCTCCGATCATCCTTTGTACCTCTATAGCTCCCATATCCCTGAACGTGATAGTCAAGTTTCTGGGCCTCCTCTTTGACTGTAGGTTATCCTGGAAACCTCACATTACCTCTCTGAAGGCATCTTGTCACAGCCGGCTGAACCTTCTTAAAACCCTTGCTCATCTTTCATGGGGAGCTGATCGTCGAACCCTCCTTCGCCTACATTCCACCCTCATTTTATCGAAACTTGATTATGGCGACCAGATCTATTCAGCGGCATCTCCTGCTACTCTCTCTAGCCTTAACCCCATTCATCACCAAGGATTATGTTTATGCCTTGGTGCTTTTCGCTCTTCCCCTGTTGAGAGCCTCTATGCAGAAGCGAACGTTCCATCCTTATCCAATCGCCGTGATGCCCATTGCCTTCGCTACTATGTACGCTCTCATGATCTCCGCAATCCTTCCATTTATAGAATGGTCACTGATATTAGTAGACATTCTTTATTTGTTCGCCGCCCCTGTTTACTCCATCCCTTCTCTCTTCGCCTTCATTCGCTCTTGTCTTCTCTTCAATTACCACCTTTCTATGTTCATGTAGCATCTCACTTTTCCCTACCCCCCCTGGGAGGTTCCAGCTGTTCGAGTCTGTTCTTTCTCTCTCCCTTGCTCGAAAGCCCAACTGTCTATGGTTGCTTCCCGCTCTCTTTTTCTTAACCACTTCAAATTCAAATTAAAATTAAAATTAAAAGTTTATTCTCTATAAAGATTACAATGTTGAATTTACAGAATTTGGTTGTTGTGTGGTTTACATGTAGTTAAATAATGATTACAGAGTGTACCACTAGAACGCCTAGCATGGCTAGGCATTTCGGGCAGACTTAGTTTAATTCTTTATTTTAAAATATTACAAATGATGAGGTAAGTTGGTATTATGGCTAAGTGACTAAATACTAGTTTGTGAGTTTAGCAATGTGAATGCTTTTGTTTTGGCACAGTACATAGTTTCAGTATTGGAGTATCATAGGATTCATTATTTTAAGATTGAGATTAATATTTCTGTTTATGGTCAAATGGGTGAGTGAGTGTAAGTGTGAACCACCAGGTGGTATTCGTGTAGTTAGTTGATGGGGTTTATCAGGGAGATAAGATGTTTTCTAATGGTAGTTTTGAAGGTGATGAATGTGTCTGCAGTTCTAGAGTTCTCAGGTAGGGTGTTCCAGATTTTAGGACCTTTGACATACATTGAAATTTTGTAAAGGTTTAGTCAGACATGGGGAATGTCGCAGAGATGTTTGTGTCTGGTGTTATGCCTGTGGGTTCTGTCACAACTATCAAGAAAGCATTTTAGGTCAAGGTTGATATTGGAGTTTAAGGTCTTGTAGATGTAGATTGCACAGTAGTAAGTGTGGATGTACTGAACAGGGAGTAAGTTTAGATCATGCCATTGCTGTGTACACAGATGGCTCTAAGTCTTCTGACGGCGTAGGATTCGCAGCAGTGTTTCCGGACAGTGTCATACGAGGGCATTTACTATATTCAACTAGTATTTTTACTGCTGAATTGTATGCCATCCTTGCAGCACTTATCCGTATTGCATCTATGCCTATCATCATTTGTGGTTCTCAGACTCCCTTAGTGCTTTACAGGCTATACAGAAATTTGATACACCTCACCCCTTAGTCCTCCGTATCCAACTTTGGCTACGCCGCATCTTTACCAAGCATAAAGATGTTTTTTTTGTTGGGTCCGTGGTCATGTTGACGTACAGGGCAATGAACAGGCAGACACTGCTGCGTGGTCAGCAGTACATGACCTACCAGTTTCATATAGAGGTATTCCATTTACGGACTATTTTACTGCAATATCTTCCCACCTTCACACCCGTTGGCAACAACGTTGGTCTATGCTCGGTAACAGACTTCAATCTATTAAACCAAGTATAGGTTACTGGCCGTCTTATCACCAGTGTCGAGGTTGGGAGACTACTCTCTCCTGTCTTCGCATTGGCCATACACGTCTTACTCGTGGATATCTCATGGAGAGGCGCCCTGCTCCTCTCTGTGAGAATTGCCAGGCTCCATTATCAGTCAGCCACATTCTGTTGGACTGCCCACTTTATCAACGAGCACGCAGAATTTACCTCTGTTGTCGTCTTCGCTCCGCTGCTCTCTCTTTACCTTCCCTTCTCGCTGATGGACCCACCTTTCATCCGGACATTCTCATTGACTTTTTGACAACAACTGACTGACTTCACAAATTCTGATGCCTTCAGCCCTTTCTACCTCAATCTCTTGCTACCCTCTACCCCCGTACTATCCCCTGCCCCGCTGTTTTCTGTAACCTACTGATCATCCCTCCTCCCTTCTGCCGCCCAATACCCTCGCTTCCTTCCCTACCCTGCAGCGCTGTATAGCCCTTGTGGCTTAGTGCTTCTTTTTGATTATAATAATAATAATAATAATATTGAAAATTGGTGATGGCATCTGGAAGATAGAGAGGAGGAGCGAGGGAGTTGGGGGTTAGTGTTTGGAAGGGAAATCCCCCTCCATAAGGACTTAAGGTATTAAAGCCTTCTCTGGGGTTACTTTCCTTCTGTCTATTAATGCCACTAGGACCAGCTTGAGTCACTGGACCCCTGTCTCACAAAATAACTGTCCACAGTCCTCTGTTTCTGGCAAGCTCAACAAGTTGCACACCACTCTCATACTTCTGTATTATTTCCTTCTTCGCATCTATGGTGTTTCTCACTTTCTTTACCACAGGGGTACCACTAGCAAGTTTCTTTAGGCCCATGGTAGCTTATTTCACAGTCCCACAAGCATTAAACACAATGAATTAGTTGTAAAATATTTGAATAAGACCGCAGGTTAGTGTTCACTCAAGCCTCGACAAAGCCAGACTGGCTCACGGCACCTGCGCGGGGATGCGGACAGAGGGCTGGCGGACAGGTCTGGTACCCGGCAGTTTGAAAGAAGGGGCGAGTTGGGACAAAGTTGGTTCGAAAAAAGCGGTAGAATTTTGAAGTTTGATAAGCACTACGTTCAAAATTTGAGGTTCCACTGTACTGTGTGTGTGTGTTTTAATGCCTAGTTCTATTGCTAGCTTAATATATGTTAGTGTAAACTTGTTATCTGGCATTTACAGTGGACCCCCGCATAGCGACTTTAATCCGTGCAAGAGGGCTCATTGTTATGCGAAATGATCGGTATGCGAATGAATTTTCCACATAAGAAATAATGGAAATCAAATTAATCCGTGCAAGACACCCAAAAGTATGAAAAAAAATTTTTTACCACATGAAATATACATTTTCCTACACACAGAGAAGGATACATGCACAATAGTAGAGTAGTACATGCACAATATATATTGTGCATGTACTACTCTACTAAATGAAGAATAAATGACACCTTTATTGAAGATGCAGCAATGACTGATGAGACAGTGTCCTGGGAGTGCCTTTTCCTCCTGAGTACTGTAGGTCCTGTTTGGCATTTTCTTCCAGAACAGGCCGTATCACACTGTGTATGCCACTACGATTCTTAAATCTCTCAAACCAACCTTTGCTGGCTTTAAATTCACCAATATGAGCACTAGTTCCAGGCATTTTTCCCTGTTCACCTGGGTGTTAGTCGACTGGTGTGGGTTACATCCTGGGAGACAAGATTAAGGACCCCAATGGAAATAAGTTAGACAGTCTTCGATGACACTGACTTTTTTGGGTTATCCTGGGTGGCAAATCCTCTGGAGTTAATTGTTTCTTGGTATTCTCAATAAGCCACACCAACAACGGTGCTACAGCAGCAGCAGCAGCAGCAGCAGACAGTGCTACAGCAGCAGCAGACAGTGCTACAGCAGCAGCAGCAGCAGCAGACAGTGCTACAGCAGCAGCAGCAGCAGCAGCAGACAGTGCTACAGCAGCAGCAGCAGCAGCAGCAGCAGCAGACAGTGCTACAGCAGCAGCAGCAGCAGCAGCAGACAGTGCTACAGCAGCAGCAGCAGCAGACAGTGCTACAGCAGCAGCAGCAGCAGACAGTGCTACAGCAGCAGCAGCAGCAGACAGTGCTACAGCAGCAGCAGCAGCGAGACAGTGCTACAGCAGCAGCAGCAGCAGCAGACAGTGCTACAGCAGCAGCAGCAGCAGCAGACAGTGCTACAGCAGCAGCAGCAGCAGCAGACAGTGCTACAGCAGCAGCAGCAGACAGTGCTACAGCAGCAGCAGCAGACAGTGCTACAGCAGCAGCAGCAGCAGCAGCAGACAGTGCTACAGCAGCAGCAGCAGCAGACAGTGCTACAGCAGCAGCAGCAGCAGCAGACAGTGCTACAGCAGCAGCAGCAGCAGCAGACAGTGCTGCAGCAGCAGCAGCAGCAGCAGCAGCTGACAGTGCTACAGCAGCAGCAGACGATGCTACAGCAGCAGCAGACGGTACTACAGCAGCAGCTGACGGTGGTACAGCAGCAGCAGCAGCTGACGGTGCTACAGCAGCAGCAGACGGTGCTACAGCAGCAGCAGACGGTGCTACAGCAGCAGCAGCAGCAGCAGCAGCTGAAGCTGACTGTGGTACAACAGCAGCAGCAGCAGCTGACGGTGCTACAGCAGCAGCAGCTGACGGTACAGCAGCAGCAGCAGCAGCTGTACCACCAATAGTAGCGATGGTTGATTGGGGTTTATTATACAACCTGGCCAGCTCGGAGACACGCACTCCACTTTCATACTTATCAATGATCTTTTTCTTCATCTCTATAGTAATTCTCACCCTTATTGCTGTACGGTTGGCACTAGAAGCTTTCTTGGGGCCCATGGTCACTTATTTTGCAGCTAAAATCACCAAAAACACTAATAATACGAAATGTTCCGATTGTATGCTTGGATGTTACCGCGGAGGCTGGCTGGTAAACAATGCCACCGGTGGCACATGTGAGGCTGGCTAAGGGCGCACATTGGACGCGTCTCGGACGAACAGTGGTGAGCGGGTTTTTGAGCGGTATGCGAGGCAAAATTTTTGCGATAAAAGAGAGCGGTATGCGGATTAAACGTTGTGATGCCGACGGTATACGGGGGTCCACTGTATATGCATATATAAATGGAAAAAATGGAGTTCTGCTTTCTGGCAGTGACCTAGAACCTAACCTGCCGAATAAGTGGGGCCCTACTGTATACACCTACCATCCAGCTTACGACCTGCTCGACATACGACCACTCGACTTAAGACCGTGTTTTTTATGCCAAATTTCTGGGAAATAAACAACTTTTTGTGTTGTACAGTGTTTATCCTAAACCTTACAGTATAAAATACAGTACTAACAGCATAAAAAGTAAAGTGAAAAAATTAAATGCCAAAATAAAACAATAAAATAGTCATTACAAAAATGTGATGTTGATATTCAGTAGTGAGGTTCGACTTGCGTCCATTTCGACTTATGACTGGTTAGTCGGAACCAGGCTCGGTCGTAAGTTGGATGGTACCTGTATATATTTTTTATAAACATATAATACAAATATTGGTTATATGTACGTATTTGTATTGCATGTTTTAGTAATTTAAGATGTACAGTATAACAATTTGGGCTGTATAATAATTTCTCATGCAAAATGTAATATTGGGAGGTAATAGCTAAAATAATGCTGTATCAGGGCCAGTTAATGGTTAGCATTAACCCTTTCTGGGCTGGTGCCATACTAGTTCGGCTTGCACGCCAGGGTTGGTGCTGTACTAGTACGCCAAAATTCTAGCGCCTTCAAATCTAGTGAGAGAAAGCTGGTAGGCCTACATATGAAAGAATGGGTCTATGTGGCCAGTGTGCGCAGTATAAAAAAAATCCTGCAGCACACACTGCATAATGAGAAAAAAAACTCCAACCCTGTTTTTGGTTTAAAACAGCGACTTTGCAGTGTATTTTCGTATGCTATTTATGGCTGTATTCTAGTTTTCCTGGTCTCATTTTATAGAATGGAAGACACATTATGGAAATTGAGATGATTTTTATTGGTTTCAGAATGAAAAGTACCTTGAAATTGAGCTCAAAGTAGCAGAAATGTTCGATTTTTGCCAAAGTTCAAAAGTAAGTAAATCAAGCCATGTGTCTAATACACGTCAACTCGTGAATCTAATATTCTTTCACAAGTGCATTGATATTATTTATACCATTTCTACACCAATTCTACACTGATGCAGTAGTCTGCATAACAGTAAATCTTCTATATTTTGTGTGAATAAAAATTCAAAGTGGAAAGCAAAAGAAATGTAACAGAGGCCTACGGACGTGACTAATGAACAGAGGAAATGTTATTTTAGTGCCAGGAATGTCTGTCTTGTTTATTCTGAACTCTATTTGGAAATTGGCAAAAATTCAAAATTTCGGACCACTTTATTTGATAGTTGAAATCAGTAAATGGGTAGTTTCTTGTACTCATTCGATAGAAAAAATGGAGTTCAAGCGAAAGTCAAGATTTTTGTCGACTGGTACATTGGAATTGACCGAAAATAGGGCTCAAAGTGGGTGAAATCGCCAATGTGTAAACATCGTCAAGACTGCTAACTTCGCGAGAGCATAATTCCATAAGTTTTCCATCAAATTTAATACTTTTGGTGTCATTATGATTGGGAAAAGATTCTGTCATTTCATGAGTTTTTTTTTTTTTTTTTTTTTTTTTTTTTCTCTCCTCCAAGAAAATTTCCGACCCTGAGAACAAGTTTAGGAGAGGGCCTGCCGATCCTGAAAGGGTTAATCAATGTGCTGGCAAACATAAACAAAGACACGCCAGTTTTATTATTTTTGCCACTAATGAAGTTAGGTAGGGTCTGTTACATTAGGTTATGTTAGCCTTCATTAGATTTTTCCCAGTTGCACAACATGAAATTATCTCTGTGGTAGAATCAATTTAATATTGATCATTTTTAAACTAAATTTATCGCCACAATTCGCTGAGGACCAGCATTTGTTGACCAGCTGCCAGTTTGCCTTGTTGATTGGTGGCAAAATATTTGTGCTATCTTCAGGTTAGCATAATACAGAGGTATAAATTTCATAGGGTAAGAAACAGTGCAGAAACATGTGAAATGGGCAGAGTCAAGGCATAATAGTTCTTAAATTGAAAAATTCAGAAGTTCGAAAAAGTTCTGGATTTTAAAGCTAAATCCAGCATTTGCAAAGTAAAAAGCTCAGTACCCCAAGGCACATTCTTGGTGTGTCTTATCCTCGTAGCAGACATAGATAAATACGCTTAACACAATTCCGTATCATTTGTAAATGCCAAATTAGGCATGTAATTTGCCTTGGTATAAGACACTGGAAAATTTTGAGAGAAGCAAATTTTTTTCAGTGGGCAGTGGAGAAAAATACAGTAAGGCCCCACTTTACGGCATTTCGCCTTATGGCTGCTAATACGGCGATTTCAAATTATGACAAAAATTTGCTATATGGCGAGCAGTCTTTCAAATATGGCACACCCCACCTGGTTTGTTTAGTCTCCGTGAGCACCTCTCTATTATGTCTGGAAATTTTCCAAAATTTCAAATGTTTAAAGGTTATTGTATATGTACTCTGATTATACTTTTGTGCCTGTACCTAAATATACTTACACACTGTGCTGGCATGCAGGTACACATTAAAGTCACTAAGAGTCTCTCTACTCTTGAAGACACCATAATAATAATAATAATAATAATAATAATAATAATAATAATAATAATAATAATAATAATAATAATCTTTTGGGCACATTAAATGTTGTATATTACGTTAATATAGACATTTCCATTAATCCATATATGATATTTTTTCAAAATTATTCAATGAACATACTACGTAACATAAACATGATACATCTACCCACAGTATAAAAATTGACATAAATGAGATTTGTTTATCAAACGGTTGGTTGGAGGGTTGGAAGAATTACGTTTTCTCTAGTCAAACACCAGTAACTAAAAATTTATTCCTTTCGTATGCCTTCACTCTATCTATAGCTGTTCACAACCCTTCTGGGTTTACCGCTTCTTTTTATTATGATTATAATAATAATTTGTAATATAAATAATTAGAGCATCATTACTTCTAAAAATTACATGAAAAAGGAAATGTTGGCCTTTCTTTATTCTACTGTACCACTGTGGAGACAACTTTCACTCAGTGTAAGGTGTTGGTATGAATGTTAATGAATTATAACCTGACACTTTGTTGGTTTGTTTACATAGTGGGTGGGGTGGCCATGGCTTCACTATCCTACCTCCCACATGACTTTCTACAAATAAATACTTTCGCCTCTCGCCCTACATTAAGACCATTAACCCTTTGACTGTTTTCGACGTATAAATACGTCTTACGAGCCAATGTTTCTGACGTATGTATACTCAATAATTCTAGTGGCTTCAAATCAAGCGGGAGAAAGCTGGTAGGTCCACCTGTGAGAGAATGGGTGTGTGTGGTCAGTGTGCACCACATAAAAAAAATCCTGCAGCACACATTGCGTAATGAGAAAAAAAACTGATCGTTTTTTTGGAATAAAACGCCGACTTTGAGGTGTATTTTCGTATAGTATTTATTGTTGTATTCGCGTTTTCCTGGTCTTAGGTGATAAAATGGAAAACATATTACAGAAATAGAGATGATTTTCATTACTTTGACGATGAAAACGACCTTGAAACTGAGCTCAAAGTAGCGGAAATGTTCGATTTTTACCAATGTTCAGGAGTAAATAAATCACACCACACGTCCAATGCACGTCAACTGGGGAGTCTAATATTCTTTCACTAGTGCACTGATATTATTTATACCATTTTTACAATGATGCAGTAGTCTGCATAACAGTAAATTTTGTATTTTTTTTGTATGAATAAAAAATCAAAATAGAAAGCAATAATATAAGAGGGGCCTAGAGATGTGACTAATGAACAGAGCATGTGTTATTTTAGTGCCACGAATGTCTACCTTGTTTATTCTGGACCCTATTTTGAAATTGGCATCTTTTTTAGTTTGCGTGAAATTGGCCAAATTGCCAATTTCTGACCACCATATTGGCTAGTCCAAATTAGTAAATGGGAGGTTTCTTGTACTCAGCTGATAGATAAAATGGAGTTCTAAAGAAATAGCTATGAGTTTGGTCAACTGGGACAATGGAATTGGCTGAAAATAGGGCTCAAAGTTGGCAAAATCGCCGATACGCATATGTCGCCAAGACCGCTAACTTCGCGGGGGCATAATTCCGTGAGTTTTCGACCAAATTTCGAACTTTTGGTGTCATTACCATCGGGAAAAGATTATCATTTCATAATTTTTTTTTTTTTTTTTTTTTTTTTTCTTCAAAAATTGAGCGACATAGAATGACAGTTTCAGAAAGGGGCCTGAAACAGTCAAAGGGTTAAGACTACAAATATTTTAAGGCAAGTAATAAGTGTACTGTATATGCATTTTATCACTCTAGGGCTCTCTAAGGCATCCCAGAGCAATAAAATGCATATACAGTTCACTCATTACTTAAAATATTTGTAGTCTTAATGTAGGGTGAGAGGCGAGTAAATGAGATAAAACTAATAAAAGAGATGTAGAGAGAGAGAGAGAGAGATGTAGATAGAGAGAGAGGGAGATGTAGAGAGAGAGAGAGAGATGTAGAGAGAGAGAGAGAGAATGTAGATAGAGAGAGAATGTAGATAGAGAGAGAATGTAGATAGAGAGAGAGATGTAGATAGAGAGAGAGATGTAGATAGAGAGAGAGATGTAGATAGAGAGAGAGATGTAGATAGAGAGAGAGATGTAGATAGAGAGAGAGATGTAGATAGAGAGAGAGATGTAGATAGAGAGAGAGATGTAGAGAGAGAGAGATGTAGATAGAGAGAGAGAGATGTAGATAGAGAGAGAGATGTAGATAGAGAGATGTAGATGTAGAGAGAGATGTAGATGTAGAGAGAGATGTAGATGTAGAGAGAGATGTAGATGTAGAGAGAGATGTAGATGTAGAGAGAGATGTAGATGTAGAGAGAGATGTAGATGTAGAGAGAGATGTAGATGTAGAGAGAGATGTAGATGTAGAGAGAGATGTAGATGTAGAGAGAGATGTGGATGTAGAGAGAGATGTAGATGTAGAGAGAGATGTAGATAGAGAGAGAGATGTAGATAGAGAGAGAGATGTAGAGAGAGAGAGAGAGAGATGTAGATAGATAGAGAGAGAGATGTAGATAGAGAGAGAGATGTAGATAGAGAGAGAGATGTAGATAGATAGAGAGAGAGAGAGAGATGTAGATAGATAGAGAGAGAGAGAGAGAGATGTAGATAGATAGAGAGAGAGAGAGAGATGTAGATAGATAGAGAGAGAGAGAGAGATGTAGATAGATAGAGAGAGAGAGAGAGATGTAGATAGATAGAGAGA
Source organism: Cherax quadricarinatus (assembly GCF_026875155.1). Classification (NCBI taxonomy): domain Eukaryota; kingdom Metazoa; phylum Arthropoda; class Malacostraca; order Decapoda; family Parastacidae; genus Cherax; species Cherax quadricarinatus. The sequence goes on along the minus strand of NC_069406.1, from coordinate 52,226,357 downwards.
GAGAGAGAGATGTAGATAGAGGTATATAGATGTATATAGATATAGATGTATATAGACGTATAGAGAGATATGGAGATAGAATATAAGAGAATTAGTGAGAGGTCAGAGCCACGGAGTGTATAAACAGACGAACACATCTGGTCTTGGTTCATGATAAATAAGTTTATTCAGTTATACACAAATACAGCTACATTTATTATTTATTATTATTATTATTATTTTTATAAAGTGCTAAACCTACGAGGGTCATACAGTGCACCATAGATTATTATACATAGCAGCATATGTGTAAAGAACCTAGGATAACCCCCCCAAAAATCAGTGACTTTTACACTGGGGTATGTCACTTCGTCTGACTTTCTTGGGTTATCCTGGGTTCTCTACACATGTGCTGCTATGTATAATAATTTATGTAACTGTATTTGTGTATACCTGAGTAAACTTACTCATCATGAACCAAAACCAGACATGTTTGTCTGTTGGTTTATATACTCCGCGTCTCTGGCCTATCTCATCTATTCATCTTATCTCGTTTACTCGCCTCTCGCTTTACATTAACCCTTTCAGGGTCCGTGCCGTACATCTATGGCTTTACGTTGAGGGTCCAAACCATAGATCTACGCCATGAGCTCAGCTCTCTGATAAGATGTGAGCGGTAAATTTGGGCCTAGATATGAGAGAATACATCTATGTGGTATGTGTGCACCACATAAAACAAATCCTGCAGCACACAGTGCATAATGAGAGAAAAAAAACTGAGACTGTAATTTTCGATTAAAACAGCAACTTTGCAGTGTTTTTTCATATGTTTTTTTATAGTTGTATTTGCGATTTCTTGGTCTCATTTGATAGAATGGAAGATATATTACAGAAATAGAGATGATTTTGATTGGTTTTAGTACTGAAAATGGCTTGAAACTGAGCTCAAAGCAGTGGAAATGTTAAATTTTTGCCGATGTTCAAGAATAAACAAATGACTTCACACATCTAATACACACCAGCTGGTGGGTCTAATATATGTTCGCAAATGTGCTGATAATATTTATACAATTATTACAATATTGTATGACAGTAAATCTTCTATTTTTTGGTTTGAATAAAAAAATCATTATGTGAATTAAAAATCAAAATTGAATTCATTTGAAAAGCCTGAAAACGTTACTAATGAACAGAGGAAATGTTAGTTTAGTGCCAGGAATGTCTGCATTGTTTATTCTGGACCTTATTTTGAAATTGGAATATTTTGAACTTTGCACTTTATTTTATAGTGCAAAGTGCAAAGTGAACTTTGCACTTTATTTTATAGTTGAAACAGTTGAGTTGGCGATTTCTTGTGCTCAATCAATAGAAGTATTACTAGTGAAATGGCTAAGAATTTGTAGAACTGGAGTAAGGGCATTGGCCCAAAATGGGAGTCAGGTCGGCAAAATCGCCGATGCTTAAATATCACTGACAAATCAAAATTCTCAAGAGCATAATTTCGTCAATTTTCCATCAAATTAAGTATTTTTTTGTTTTATTACCTTCAGAAAAAGGTTATCTACCATTTCCTAAGAAAAACAATTTTTTTTTTTAAATTCTTGGACACTGGTGTGCACTTTGAAATTGGGCCTCTGGACCCTGAAAGGGTTAAGACTACAAATATTTTAACGTAAGTAGTGAGTGAACTGTATGCATTTTATTGCTCTGGGATGCTTTAAATGTCAGTGGGGCAGGGCCTGGCTGGCTATCATACTTTCCCACACCTGACTTCCTACATTATTGAATTTCATGTTTGTATTATACCATAATAAAAACCACTTTACATTATGTACAAGTTGTGTCCACATTGGTAGAGTAAAATAAATATAGAGCAACAGTCCCATTCTCGTGTAACACCGTTTTTAGATGAAATGACGCTCTGAATGAAGGCATACGAAAGGAATAATTTTCTAGTTACCCCCAGTAATATTATTGTGTACACATCATCTTTAGTGTTGAACTAGAGTGATTATTATTGCATATTATTATTATGAATATGGCGTGAAGACTAACAAGACACTCGGTGGTTTTTAATGTGTACCTGCACACCAGCACAGTGTGTAAATTTATTTAGGTACAGGTACACGCAAGTATAGTTATCCGAGTAGTACGCATATATAAAACATTAAAGAGCTTTAAAATACATGAAATTTTGGAAAGTTTCCAGACATAATGGAGAGATGCAGTGCTCAGAGCTTATGGAGAATGTCAACAAACCAGGTGGGGTGTGGTGACCATACTAGAAAGACAGGTAGGAGGAAGCATATAACGAGTTTTGGTCATAATTTGAAATGTCTGTACGTATTAGCGGAACGTTGTAAAGTGAAATGCTGTAAAGTGGAGCCAAAATAACTCACATTATGACAGCCATGAAAATGACGGGATAGATAATGAGAATTTTCAAAACGAGGGAAATAATGCCTGTGGTGACACTATTCAGATTACTTGTGCTCTCTCAATTAGCATATTGCTCAGTGTTGTTGGCTCTGTTCAGGGCAGGGGAGATTTCAGAACTGGAACAAATGCTGAGTTAATTCACAGCCTACATAGAGCCAATAAAATAAATGGGAATGCCTCGTTTCTAAGTTTGTACTCTCTGGAACCCGAGAGAGATTGAGAGAGAGAGATTGAGAGAGATTGAGAGAGAGGAGATTGAGAGAGAGATTGAGAGAGAGAGAGAGAGAGAGAGAGAGAGGAGAGATTGAGAAGAGAAGAGAGATGAGAGAGAGAGAGAGATTGAGAGAGAGAGAGATTGAGAGAGAGAGAGATTGGGAGAGAGAGAGATTGAGAGAGAGATTGAGAGAGAGAGATTGAGAAGAGAGAGATTGAGGAGAGAGAGATTGAGAGAGAGAGATTGAGAGAGAGAGATTGAGAGAGAGAGTTGAGAGAGAGAGATTGAGAGAGAGAGAATTGAGAGAGAGAGATTGAGAGAGAGAGATTAAAAAGAGAGAGAGATTGAGAGAGAGAGATTGAGAGAGAGAGATTGAGAGACGAGAGATTGAGAGAGAGAGATTGAGAGAGAGAGATTGAGAGAGAGAGATTGAGAGAGAGAGATTGAGAGAGAGAGATTGAGAGAGAGAGATTGAGAGAGAGAGATTGAGAGAGAGATTGAGAGAGAGAGAGAGAAGATTGAGAGAGAGAGAGAGAGATTGAGAGAGAGAGAGAAAGATTGAGAGAGAGAGAGAGAGAGAGAGAGATTGAGAGAGAGAAGATGAGAGAGAGAGAGAGAGATTGAGAGAGAGAGAGAGATTGAGAGAGAGAGAGAGATTGAGAGAGAGAGAGAGAGATTGAGAGAAAGCTGGCGCTTTCGACCGGGTGTGGCACCAGGGCCTCTTAGCAAAACTTCAAGCACTGGGAATTGCAGGCTCTACGCTATGTCTCCTCAGTGAATACCTTCATGGTAGATCTCTAAGTGTAAGTCCGCAATTGAACGGAATCAGCAAGGCTCCCATAGGGGGCAAGCGTTCCACAAGGAATGTGCTGGGTCCACTGTTATGGAATGTCTACTTCAACGACCTTCTTCATCTCATCCCAGAATCACATGCATATGCAGACGACTGTACACTACCATTCACTTATCCAGAGAAGAAATGCCAGCTGCTCTAAGCTACAATCAATCACCAGCTGAGAGCTATATCAGCTTGGGAAATAGATGGCAAGAAACATTTGCACCAGAAAAAACGCAAATGATTGTTCGCACAAGGCACCATGATGGTAATGCTGGCGCAGTTAGTAAGATGAATGGGCGAACGTTGGCACCTGGAGAAGCAGTTGATAACCTTGGGGGAAATTTTACTCCAAACTAACCAAGAAGAACCAAGTTTAACTAGCAAACAAGGCAGCCAGGAAGCTTACAGCACTTCGCGTATCACGGCATCTCTTTACAGTAGGGGTTAGCAAGATCCAGACGAGTCAACAAGTTACCTCACACCTTGAGTATGCTCCACTTTCTTGGTTTGTGCCTGCCCTCCCTCTCATCTGCGACTGCTTGACAGAGAGAAACAGGAGCAAGACGTCTCATCTCTCGCTGGACCCATCCTGGATAGATTCAGTCATTTCAGCAGAGCCTTCAACAGAGGAGGGATGTGGTGGCCTTACTGTTTATGTACAAGGCCAATATTGTCAAAATACTCACACTTGGATCCACATAGCTCGAGAACAGCGTGATCAAGCTTTTTTATGCACAAGACGGCGGCAGAAAGCAGCCACTTCACTCTGGCTGTACCCTTCTCCAGAACATCACTCCATCTGAGATTCATACATAACCAGATGACTCCGAGTATGGAACACACTCGTACAGCTAATGATGTCACCGTGATAACGTCAGATGATCAAATGAAAATGCGGGCCCCCAGATGGCTCCCACTTTCCAATCCTGGTTCCCTACTTGTATGTTCCACAAAACAAAAATGCTTTCAAATGATCGAGTAGGTAACAGCTCTTATCTTGCCAATACAGTTAGGAAACCTTAACCTGTAAAATAGCTGTCAATAAAGCTAGGAACTTAACCATGTCAAACCCAGTGTAAAAAAAAAAAAAAAAAAAAAAAAAAAAAAAAAAAAAAAAAGATTGAGAGAGATGATTGAGAAAGAAGAAAAGAGATTGAGAGAGAGAGAAGATTGAGAAGAGAGGAGAGATTGAGAGAGAGAGAGATTGAAGAGAGAGATTGAGAGAGAGAGATTGAGAGAAGAGAGAGAGAGAGAAATTGAGAAGAGAGAGAGGAATAGAGAGAGAAGAGAGAGAGAGATAGAGAGAGAGAGAGAATTGAAGAGAGGAGAGATTGAGAGAGAGAGATTGGAGAGAGAGAGATTGAGAGAGGAGAGAGATAGAGAAAGAGAGAGAGAGATTGAGAAGAGAGATTGAGAGAGAGAGAGATTGAGAGAGAGAGAGAGAGAGAGATTGAGGAGAGAGGAGATTTAGAGAGAGAGAGATTGAGAGAGAGAGAGAGAGAGATTGAGAGAGAGAGGAGAGATAGAGAGAGAGAGAGGAGAGAGAGATAGAGAGAGAGAGAGAGATAGGAGAGAGAGAGAGAGAGAGATTGAGAGAGAGAGATTGAGAGGAGAGACAGATTGAGAGAGAAGAGAGAGAGATTGAGAGAGAGAGAGGAGAGATGAGAGAGAGAGAATGAGAAGAGAATTGAGAGAGAGATTGAGAGAGGAGAGAGAGAGAGAGAGAGAGAGAGATGAGAAGAGAAGATTGAGAGAGAAGATTGAGAGAGAGAGATTAGAGAGAGGATATTGAGAGAGAGAGAGATTGAGAGAGAGAGCGATTGAGAGAAGAGAGATTTGAGAGAAGAGATGAGAGAGAGAGAGTAGAGAGATTGAAGAGAGAGATTGAGAGAGAGAGAGATTAGAGAGAGATTGAGAGAGAGAATTGAGAGCGCTGTCTATCGCGCGCGCCGAAGCTCAAATCGCAGACGCGCTGATAGCCGCTAGTCTGTCGCTCGCTATGTGTAGCGCGCGCGAAAGGTCTCGCGCGTCGCCTCGATAGCTCTGCGCGCTCGCTCTCTCGATGCTGCAATCTCGCAACTCGCTCTCTCAATGCCTCTCGTCTCAAGCTCGCGCTCGCATCCTCGCTCTATCGCTCGCCGCGCGCGCGCTCTCGCTCGTCAATGTCTCGCTCTCTCTCTCAAGCTCGCCACTCTCTCTCAAGTCGCGCTCTACTCATGCAAGTCGCGTCCTCTCTCCAATGCTCGCTCTCTGCTCGCAAGTCGCGCGCTGCGCTCTCCAATCTCTCTCTCTGCTCTCTAGCTCTCTCGCTCTCTCCGATGGTCTCGCTCGCTCTCGTGCAATCTCTCGCTCTCGCTCAATTCTCGCGCTCTCTCTACAAGCTCTCGTCTCTCTCTGTCAATGCCGTTGTCGTCTCGTCAATGTGAGCCGTTGGTGCTCGCGCAAGCGCTGTGCGCTCTCAACTCTTTCTCGCTCAATCTCTTTCGCGCGCAATCCGCTTTCTCTGCTCAATCTCTTTCTCTCGTCAATCTCTTTCTCTCGTGCAAGTGCTCTTTCTCTGCAATCTCTGTCTCTCTCAGCTCGTTTCTCTCTCAATCTCGTTCGCGCTCAAGCTGCGTGCGCGCGCAAGCTGCTGTGCTCTCGCCAATGCTCTTTCTACTGCGCAAGTCTCGTTCGCCTCATCTCTTTCGACTCTCAATGCAGTTTGTTATGCTGCTCAATGTCGTGTCGCACAAGTGCGCAAAATCTCTCTCTCGTCGTCAAGTGTAACGTCAACCCACACCGACGCCCCCCCCACTCAGTTCCACCTCCCCCCTCAGTCGAATTTTAGGGGTTGGGGGGTTAAAAAAGGGGGGGGGAAGGGTTGGGGAAAAATTTTGAAGAGGGTTGGGGAAGAGAGGATGATGAAGAGAGAGATTAAAGAGAGAGAGTTGGGTTGGGAAAAGTGAGGAGAGTTTGTTGGGGGAGAGGTTTGAGGGGGTGATTTGGGAGAGAGAGTTAGAGAATTGTGAGAAGAGATTGGAGAAGGGAGAGAGATTGAGAGGAGAGAGAGTTTTAGAGGGAAGGTTGGGAAAAATGGGAGGGTTTAGTGGGAGAGGGGTTTTTTGGTAGGGAGGATTGGGGGAAGAGATTGGAGGGGGAGATTGGGGGAGGAGATTTGGGGGGGGATTGAGAGGGAGGGGTTTGGGAGGGAGGTTGGGTGGTGAGGGTTGAGGGGTGGGGAGGGTTTTGGGGGAGGTTTGGGGGGAAGGTTTGGGGGGTTTTAAAGATTGGGGGAGAATGGAGATTTGGAGAAGAGAGAGATTTTAATATACGTGAAAATACAAGGGCCTAACCCAATCTGCACACTGCTATTGTACGAAGTGAGAGAGATCTAGGAAATGTACATAAACTCAGTGAAAGGGGGGCCAAACCCAAGTCCATTGCTATCAACAATAGGTCCCACACTATTAAAACATCATCAAAAGTACAAACTACTGGAACAAGTGTAAAGTAATCTACACATATGTTCCATGTAATAATAATTTAAAAATTGTATTTGTGTACCTGAATAAATTTAAAGAGGAAACAGGATGAGTTTTTCCACTAGAAACAGATTGTGATTTATGTATCCCCGCAGGCCAACCAAACACAATAGCCTGGTTAATCAGGCAAAGCACCAGACAAGCCTGGCCCAGGGCTGGGCTCTGTGTCTAAGAAAACTTTTGAATCTCCACAGTGATATACATGTATCAGAAATTAAGGGAAAGGTATAACCATAAACTGGTAGCTCTTTCTAACATAGGGCTAAATATTAATAATGAGATGTCATAACATTATTAGTGATAAATTATTTAAAATAATACTACACATCTTTGAAGCTGGTAATTTTACCACCCAGTGCAACACTTTTAGTACAACCACGGGATTGAGGTGTTGAGACATACAAGTGCCACTACACATGTAAGTTTATGGAAAAACTCTGCAGAAATGTATGACAGTTTTTAGACTGACATACCAAAGTTCTGGCATTGTAACATTGCAGATGCTTTTCCCAAGGAAGAAGTGAGGTTCAGGAAATCGACTCTGGCAAGGAGTGAGGTGTGAGGGTATGCATGAAGATGTAATTGAACTTTTAGAAAAGAATGAAGAATAAACTGCAGAAGAAATGCTGGAGGATGCCAGTTTTCAGTTATGAGAATGGCAAATAACAGAAGAGGCTGAGATAGAAGACCTGTACTTAAACAATTAACACTGCAACTGTTGCGTAAACAGGTCCATGTTTTTAGAGTTGGAGACAGTTTTCAGCAAAGACTATACTGACACATCTAGAAGCACTACTATGAAGTGGGGTCTGGGCAGCTGATGAGAATAAAAGACCAGAAATGTTAATATTACAGAATACTTAAGAACTGTAGTGCAACCAACTCTCGACAATGCTGCATCCACAACACAAAATCGACATCCATCCACCTCAGCCAAGTAAGGCCACATCAACCCTCTCCATGCATGTCCAAGTCAACAAGCCTTGGCAACTGGAATGTTAGACAGAATAAATCAAATTATTTAGTATGTAGTGAAATTTAGTGTTCAGCACATTGAAAGCTGTCTACAATGCAAACTTACTTTTCCCATACGTTTGTCACTGTGTAATGCTATTTTAAGTTAGGTGCCAAGTTTTAGGAACACGACTCGCATGTTAAGCGAGGGTTTGCTGTATATTAACCCTTTGACTGTTTCCGACGTACAAATACGTCTTACGAGCCAATGTTTCTGACGTATTTATACGCACAAATTCTAGCGGCTTCAAATCAAGCGCCAAAGGCCTGGTAGGCCTACACGAGAGAGAATGGGTCTCAGTGGTCGGTGTGCACCCTGTGAAAAAAATTTAGGACCCAGCAGTGCATTGTGGGAACGCCATGTTGTTAGTCCATTTTCACCATGCCTCTCGGTAAGAAGTTCCTCACTCCTCGGCGGATTGGAGGTCTTTTGTTCCCAAGTGATAGCTCTAACAGTGATGAAAATGTCAGTGACAGTGAATTCCAGGGTTTTGAAGTGAGTGTTACCGGAAAAAGTGCCCAGGATAACATAATTAGTGATGAAAACCCAGATGACCCACAACCTTCCACCTCTGGTGCTGTGCCAGCTTGTTCACGTTCACGTTCGCCTGTACCAGGACAAAAGAGGAAACTATTTGGTCATGTACAACACCCAGATGATAGCAGTGATAGTGATAGTGATTTCAAGGTCATTGAAAGCAGTTCTAGTGACAGTGAGAGTGAATATTCCCCAGTGAAGCGGCAGTATGTACGACGTAGCATGCGGTCTGGTAGTGTTTCATATGTTGTTCCAAGGGGAAGGAGAAACTCTGGGAGCACATCCCGTGGCCCTACACCACAACCTGATAGTGAAGATGACGATATTGTAACGATGGGTATGAATGGTGACAGTGAGGGAGGAGGCAGTGGTGGTGATAGTGAGGGTGGCACGGCCCATGTGGCACCATCAGCGGGCCACGCTACTACCCACGCTGCTGACGCAGCACAACAACCAGCCTCACCCTACCCCACACTCCCACAACCTGCACAACCACGGTACAATATCCAGACCCCACCAGCAGACCGCATCTGTTATTGGCAGGACGGTGACGAGTTTGTTCCCAGTCCCATGACTTTGATGAAACACAAAGTGGAATAAAGCCATTTTGTCCACTTGGGAACAATGCCAGTGAACTGGACTGCTTTGAGTTATTCTTCGATGAACCCCTGATGGACATCATTGTCAGGGAAACAAACACATACTGTGATTACACCATGGCATACAATTCTCTCACCAAAATCACGGCTACACAAGTGGAAGGAGACAACTGTGGCAGCCTGTGACAACCTGTTTTTTGCCACAATAATGCTTATGCCACATGTGTATAAGCACACTGTCACCACATACTGGGCAACAGAACACCTGATTTCAACTCCAGGTTTTAGTGACATTATAGGTGTCAATCGTTTCCTGATACTGTTACGTATGTTGCACTTTTCAGACAAAACCAGGCCTGACAGAAGCGACAGGTTATATAAGATCAGAAATGTGTTTATGTACCTGAAACAAAAGTGCTGCATGTATTTTTATCCCTTCAGGAAGCTTGTTATTGTATGAGTCCTTGATTTTATTCAAAGGAAGACTCTCATTCAAGCAATATATACCAACAAAGATGGAAATGCTTTGGTATAAAGCTATTTGTACTGTGTGATTGCAGAAGTGGTCTAGTTTTGGATATAATTGTGTACACTGGCAGTAATACTTTGAGAGATACCATGAAGTTATTGGGTATCTCTGGTGATGTGGTTCGAACAATGATGGAACCATATCTTGGTAAGGGGCATATGTTATTTACTGATAACTGGTACACAAGCCCCTTACTCAGTGATTTCTTGCGAGTGAACTTGACAGACGTGTGTGGCACAGTGCGTGGTAATCGTAAACATGTGCCAAGGTTCAACGCTGGCACTCGCAGAGGTGAGGTGCAAGCCTTTTCTGCCAATGACATCATGGCATTTCGGTGGCATGACAAACGTGATGTCACATTCTTGACATCAGTTCACAGAAACGAAATGGTACCCAGTGGCAGGCACAACAGAGAAACCAATGAACGCATTCTAAAGCCTGCAGCTGTCATGGACTACAACCTCAATATGCGCTTAGTGGACAAATGTGACATGCAGATTGGGTTTACAGACTGTGTACGCAAGAGTTATAAGTGGTATAAACTTTTTTTCCATCTTGTTGATATCTCTATGCTAAATGCTTATAACATATACAAGTTGAAGACCAACAAAACACCAAAATATGGTGAATTTTGCCTGTCAGTAATCAGACAAATAATTGCAAAGTACCAAGGAGCAACTCCTGCAATAGACCAGTGCCCACAGACGTCATCTCGTTTGAGGCCTGGTGATCACTACCCCATACAACTGCCTCCTACTACTGCCAAGAAAAATGCTCAGAAGAGGTGTTATGTATGTATGCATACCAAAAAACGCCCACAAACACGCAGAGACACTCGTTTTATGTGTGAGGAGTGTGAAGTGCCACTCTGCATATACCCATGTTTCAAAGAGTTCCACAAGCTGCAGCAGTTCTAGGAACATGTTTAGTGACTGTACATATGTATATATATTATGGAACAATAGTAATAAACATTGTTTTGTATTGTTTGTGTAAACAGTGTATACACAAACTAATAGTGATAAAGTTTGTTCTGTTATTGTTGTAAACAATGAGTGTATATTTGAACAATGCACCTTACATTGGTCTCACAGGCCACATAAGTTACCTGGAACAGAAAAATATTGAAAAATGCAAGAAACCTTTGAATTAGAGTAAATAAAAGAATACCGGGTGGGCGGCGGTCGCCGCTGTTGCCGTACGCACGTCACTTTCTGCAAACTTTGCGGCTCTATATCTCGGTAAGTACTGATGGCAAAAATTTTTTTTTTAGGCTTAAAACACTACTAAAAATATTCCTAACATTTTCATAAGAAAATTTTTTTTTCGAATATTTGGTGACATAGAATGACAGTTTCAGAGAGGGGCCTGAAACAGTCAAAGGGTTAAACTGATGGCAGAAGGTACAATTAAGGAAGACACATTGAAGAAAGCAGTGAGTGTTAATATGCCTATAATCCTTTTCAGGCTGCTGTTATAAAGGTGGCTGCGACAAAACCCTCTGCTTCAAAGAAGAGAAAAATAGGAGAATGCCGTGCATTCAATGAGAGGTGGACTAAGAATTTTGTTTTATGCAATGACAAAGCTGTTTGCTTAATATGCAATGAAAGTGTGTATTTGTGAGGCATTCAATGTTAGAAGCCATTATGAGCATCACAGTCTACTGTATTTAAGGGCATGTGCAAACAAACAAGATAAGTTTGCTCTGAATAAGTCTCAATATAATATGTCTTTAGAAGGCATAGTGGTGAAAATACATCTAGTGTACAATGCGGGTTAGCTATCATGTAGCTAAATGCTGTGCATTAGACTTCCTGGAGCAGTAGACCATTTACTGATGGACTTTGTGAAATGAATGGCAGAAGTTATGGAGGAAATGTACCCTGACAATGTTGCGTGTATCAGTAATGCAAGTTGATATTTACTGTATCTGCCATCACCAGAGGTTGATGACATGATAGAAGAGCTGTATATCTCAAAGATTGACAGGGAAACATATTTTAAACATTTGTCTTCAGCTCTTGATAAGAGCAGTGATTTTGTAGACACTGCTCAGCTGCTAATATTTATAAAAAGTCAGTGTACTGTGATAGAGTATTAGTTCGTGAGCACTGTAGATTATGAAAGATATTACTACTACAGAAAATGCATTCATAGTGAATGAATCTATGAGGAAGCTTAATCTGATGTGAGACATACTAAAAGGTCTGACAGCAGATGGTGCAAGGAACATGGCAGTAAAAGTGGTTGTAGCAGCAAGCAATAATGAAAATTATTTAAATTTAATGCTGAGCTTCTCATGAAATTTCGCAATCAGGCTTTGTGCAACAAGATTTTCTGGTTCGATAATGTGATTAGTGGTGGTGTGTGAATTTTTAGACATCAGGGTCTGAAACACTGCTAGTTTCAAAGTTTGTTCGAAATATAGGCAGACTGTGGGATGTAACATGCTGAGGCCAGGTAGTTGAGTAGGCATAGTTCTCAAATTATTTTTTATTCTGCATCAAGTAACTGACATCTTTCTCAGGAAAAGGTTAAGAAGTATTTTCTGAACCTGAATGTATTTGGGATTGTTTCCTTGAGTTGTATAGCATTTGAATAATTTGATTCTGGGTTAGCAGGGGAAAGAAAACTGGTGGCAGGCATGTATTCCAAACATACATTTTATTTCCTAGTTTAGTATAAAAATTTAGTTTACATGTAATAAAATATTTTTAAGCACAAAAGAAAGCCACATAGGTGAAACCTTTTCAAGGAAAGATAAATACTGGATAAGATAAGATTTGTATGAATTTTTAACCCAGAAGGTTAGCCACCCAGGATAACCCAAGAAAGTTGGTGCATCATCAAGGACTGTCTCTTATGTCTCTTGGGGTTCTTCAGTCTTGTCCCCCAGAATGCCACTCGCACCAGTTGACTAACACATAGGTATGTACTTATTGATAGGTGAAAAAGGACAGCAGGTATAAAGAAGCATGCCCAACATTTCCACCCAGCTGGGAATTGAACCACGGACACTTTGTGAGGCAAGAGCATTGCCTACCGAGCCAGGTCATTGAAGATAATTTTTTTCTACTTTATGCTGTAAGGCACTCGTCCAGCAAGGAAAGGAATTCGCAGATCTTTGTAGAAAGATGTGGTGAAGTACTGAAGCTCCTGCAGAGCGATTTCAAGAAATGATTTGGTGATTTCTAAAAGAATGAGCAGGAGATAAGAATGTTTCATTGAAGTTTCTGCAGAGGGTTCAAATGAAATATTTCAGATCTAATTGATTGATGAGTCAGTGAAGGATCCTCTGACTTCATACAAATTTAGTGCTATGCTTAAAAATCATCTCGTCTCTAAATACTAACCAGACCAACCAAAACAACCTCTAATCAGTTTAAAGCAACTCTTCCAAGTATTATATTATATGACCTCTAGTTTATTAAAAGCTCTGCCAATCCATGAAATATTACTGTTTGAACCATTAATTGTAATATTGTTTTTATTATGTGCAACCTCAAGATTATTATTCTTATAAACCACCACCCTGACTACCTCGCATTAGTATTAAGATAAAATAGATTTATTAAAAAGTTAACCATTCTTATCTTTTCTAGACTTAAGTAGTTATTATGTACTAGGATTAGTTTCCCTGAAATGCCCTGGCATGATAGTTACTTTCTTTGTACTTAACAAATCAAAATTGTAATTACACATTGTAACCTTTGGAAACAAATAAAATCTTCAAAGCCCATGACATTTGAGATTTGGGGGTGTGCCAAAGTATTGGTATCAGGTATTGGCCAATTACAATAGTATCAATATCAGCCTAAAACTATCAGTATTGGTGGGTATTAGCTGTTTTTTATGGTATTGACCTAAAATTGAATATTGGTATCTGTAATAAATCTGGTATTGTAGCATCCCTACTAGACTTCTCAAGGAATGCAATTTGTTGAAATTTTATGTGAGCCTGTCTGCTGCATGTACATTCGAAAAGAAGTTTGCTGGCGATACGTTCATAATCTTTGACAGTACATATATCTTTGTGAACAGACTTATTCAAGGATAAAAATTGTTAAGTCTAATCTTGGTCAAAACTTTCTGATTAATATTTGCACAAAATTTTGAAACTGCCACAAATACTGAATTTTATGTAGAAAAGAGACTTGTGCAATATGAGGTAGCATTATTATGAAACATTTTTTCCCACCAAGGGCTTTACTAATACATTACAAATATATAAAAGCAGGGAAATATATACAGTAATGGCATGGAAGACAATTGTAGTGTAAGCAAGGTGCACAAAGTGATTAAATGGCATCACCTGGGTTGTTCCCCCCCTCCCCCCCACAGCCTAGAATCAATTTGGTTAAAACTCTTTCTTAACTTCATTGCTAAGACAGATGACAGAAGATTCTAAGAAATGACATTTATTTAGATCCTCTTCCTTAATGTTTGGCATCATTCCACTGTAAATGGTAGTGGCTCTTTCCATGGATAATGGGTGTTATTTACATTGTCAGTGCACTAGGCTTATTTATACTGGATGTGTGTACACGTTTCTCTGTCTTGCACTTATTGTTTCCTCATCCTTCACGTTGTGCAACAAACTCCAGCTTTGGTTTAAACAGACTTGTCAGTTTCTTGTAGGGATGATGAAAAATTTTTCCTGAGATTTATCAGGTATGGTATTGTTAATCCTCAGAGCATGATATCTAGTCATTTATGAAATGAGAGGCAAATGAATCTCATTCCTTGTCATTGTATTCACAGCTACATACTCCATAGGCCCTCGGAAAGAATCTGATGACAACTCATTTCAATCCAAGTGGAAGCATTCTAAATCATTCTAGTTAGTTAGATTAACCCTTTGAGGGTGAAGGTCCCCCCATCCTTAACCCTTTCAGGGTTGAGAGGCCCTCTCCTAAACTTAGTTTGTTCTCAAGGTTGAAAATTTTTCGGGAAAAAAAAAAATTTCTTATGAAAAGATAATTTTTTCCTTATCATAATGACACCAAAAGTATGAAATTTGCTGGAAAACTTACGGAATTATGCTGTTGTGAAGTTAGCAGTCTCGACGATGTTTACGCATCGGCGATTTCGCCCACTCTGAGCCCTACTTTCAGCCAATTCCAGTGTACTAGTCGACAAAAACATAAACATTTTGCTGGAACTCCATTTTTTCTATTGAATGAGTACAAGAAACCACCCATTTACTGATTTCCACTATCCAATAAAGTGGTCAGAAATTAGCAATTTTGCCAATTTCACACAAATTTCAAAAGATGCCAATTTCCAAATAGGGTCCAGAATAAACAAGACAGACATTCCTGGCACCAAAATAACATTTAATCTGTTCATTAGTCACGTCCCCAGGCCTCTTACATTTCTTTTGCTTTCCACTTTGAATTTATATTCTCACAAAAAATAGAAGATTTACTGTTATGCAGACTACTACATTAGTGTAGAAATGGTATAAATAATATCAGTGCACTTGTGAATAAACAGACTCGCCAATTGACGTGTATTGGATGCTTAGCATGATTTGTTTATTGGATGCTTAGCATGATTTGTTTACTATTGAACTTTGGCAAAAATCGAACATTTCTGCTGCTTTGAGCTCAATTTCAAGGTACTTTTCATTGTGAAACCAATCAAAATCATCTCAAATTCTGTAATATGGCTTCCATTCTATAAAATGAGACTGGGGAAAACTAGAATACAACCATAAATACAATACAAAAATACAGTGCAAAATCGGTTTTAAACCAAAAAGTCAGTTTTTTTTTCTCATTACGCACTATGTGCTGCAGGACTTTTTTTTTTTTTACACTGCGCACACTGACCACATAGACCCATTCTTTCATAGGCCTACCAGCTTTCTCTTGCTAGATTTGAACGCGCTAGAATTTAGGTGTACTAGTACGTCAATAACCCTGGTGCGCAAGTAGTACTAGTACATCGGAAACCCTGAAAGGGTTAACTCGCTCTCGGTCAAAAAAATAAAAAAAAAAGTGATTTTTGTCTTATGAAATGATAGAGAATCTTTTCCCAATGGTAGTGGCACCAAAAATACGAAATTTGATGGAAAACTTATGAAATTACTCTCACAAAGTTAGTGATATCTGCGATATTTACGCATCGGTGATTTTGCCCACTTGAGCCCTATTTCGGCCAATTCCTGTGTTCCAGTTGACTAAAATCATAATTATTTTGCTAGAACTCTTTTGCTCTATTGATTGAGTACAAGAAACTGCCCATTTACCAATTTCAACTATCCAATAAAGTGGTCAGAAATTGGCAATTTGGCTAATTTCAACTAAATTTCAAAAGATGCCAATTTCAAAATGGGGTCCGGAATAAACAAGACACATTCCTGGCACTAAAATAACTTTTTTGTTTATTAGTCACGTCTCAAGGTCCCTCTTATATTAGTCTTGCTTTCCAATTTGAATTTTTCTCGCGAAGTTGAAGATTTACTGTTATGCGGACTACTGCATTATTGTAAAAATCATATAAATAATATCGGTGCACTTGTGAATGAACATTAGACTCGCCAGTTGATGTGTATTGGACACACGACATGAATTGTCTACTCTTGAACATTGGCAAAAACTCGGACATTTCCGTTATTTTGAGCTCGACTTCAAGGTACTTTTCATCGTGAAACCAACCAGATTCATCTCTTTTTTCTGTAATATATCTTCCATTCTATCAAGTAAGACAAAGAAATCGAGAATACATGTACAGCCTTAAATACCATACGAAAATACATACACTGCAAAGTCGCTGCTTTAATCCAAAAACATGGTTGGAGTTTTATTTTTCTCATTGTGCACTGCGTGCTCCAGGATTATTTTTTATACTGTGCACAATGACCATGCAGACCCATTCTTTCATATGTAGGCCTACCAGCTTTCTTCCACCAGATTTTGGCATGTAAATATGGGACCGACACTATCAAGCCGTACATGTGTGGAACCGACCCTGAAAGGGTTAAAGTACGCTTTGGAAAAAAAAATCAGCTTATTACTAAATCTCCATAGTACATAATGGCAGGAGAGCATTCTGTAGGACTGTTAGTAAGGCTGCATACGATATTATTTTGTAGTCAGTAGTATAACTTTCAAACGGCTAACCCTGACACCTTGGATCACTCAAGTCTAATGAAGCATTTCAAATACAGTATTATACACGAGGCTGTATTTCTTAAACCAGACAATTTCTTTCACTAAGGTTGTTCTGTGAAATATTTTCTAACAAAAAGGATAACTTGTCAGTAAGATTCTACTTACTGTATTTTCATCAAATTATGGAAGGTGTGTTGTGTAAGCAATGCATTGCAGTGGCTTAGATTTTTTTCACAGATTTGATCTTGCATTAAATAAGCGCTATTCCAGCAAGTAGGTATGTTCCAAAGGAGCTTGTGCTTCTGTAGTTCATTTTGTTCTAGAAGAGTCTCTAGTTTACTGCAGGATAGAGGAGAGTGATAGAAGTGGCTCACTATTTGCCTATACTGAGCAGCAGTGTCTTTATTACTCTGCTCCAGAATATAATCATGGATAACCAGTTGAAGTGTATGTACTGCACTATGTTCTTGTGTGTGAATATACACGAGTAACCCTCACACTAGTGAGGTAGTGTTAATTTTATTATTTTCAAATGTGTATATTAATATTTTAAGTCAGCTGGTATCTGCAACTTTCACTTTTTCCAATACTGCAACACTGGTACCCACTGATGATGCTTTTATAGCATTACTTTGTTATTGGTATGATTTTTGAGTGACCTTCATGGTCAAAAGGTTTTGCAAATATCACAACTACTAATACTATATTTTATTCACCTTTTGTTTCAAGGTGAAGTTCATGTCACATATTTAAGAAATCTAATGTGAGCTCTTATATATAGAAAGGTTGAGGTTATACATGAACCAGTGAGTGTCAAATAGCTTAGATTTTTAAGATACAGTACACTATGTATTAGATAATATAATCATGATGACTTGCCCCACAAATAAAAATATGTTTGAGGATATTAAATTATTTCTGTAGTGCATATGCTTCGTATACAGTATCTTAGAGCAAATGGGAAAAGCCTTTGTAAAGGTTATAAGTACCATTAATATTTTTTTTACTTAAAGAGATATATTATTACTAATTATTTTATTGCAATATTATTAGAGGCACTAAACATTTAGTATGATGTTCATTTTTTGTGTATTGCTTTATTTTTTAAGGTTATTTTTAGCTTTGTATTGTGTGTAAAAAAAATGTGCCCAGTGCATTATCTAATTGACAACCCACTGAATGCCCTTGTAGATTAGAGTGCTCTGTAAATAATGAAGTATGGTATTGAAATGATACTATATACAAGGTTGACAAGACTGCCCAATTTATTTTTGTGAAAGCAAGTACGAGATGACAGGTTTTTATGAAATTACCACATGATTTGTTCACGTGTATAGAAAGATGTGGTACCCACTATAATGTGATAAGCAACCTCATGAAAAATCTGATAAGAGCAAGACTATTTATCAAGTTTTTAAAAGTGCAGCCCTATGAGAAATTAACTTGTTTACATCCCAAGGCTTTTGATTATCTTGAGTTACACAATACTCTTGGTTTCAAAGTGTTTATTGTATTTGAAATTTATTATTTGTACTTTTAACCCTTTGACTTTTTTGGGGTCGTAGATATACGTCTTATGAGCCACCGTGTTTGACGAATATATACTCGTAAATCTAGCGGCTTCAAATCGAGCAGGAGCAAGCGGTAGGCCTACATGTGAGAGAATGGGTCTGTGTGGTCAGTGTGCACCAAAATAAAAAAAATCCTGCAGAAATGCAGTGCATAATGAGAAAAAAAAAAAACTTTTTTTTTTTTAATTAAAAATGCCGACTTTGTGGTCTATTTTTGTATAGTATTTATGGGTGGTATTCTTGTTTTCTTGGTCTCTTTTGATAGAATGGAAAACATATTATAGAAAAGAGGTGAGTTTGATTGGTTTTACTAAAAAGACGGGGAAATGGAGCTCAAAGTAGGAGAAATGTTTGATTTTTGCCGATGTTTTAAAAGTAAACAAATGTCATTGTCCAATAAATGTCCAACTAGCCATTCTAATATGCAGTCACGAATGGGTTGACATTATTTGTACAATTATTACAGTATTGCAGTAGTCTGCATAACATAAAACTTCTATTTTTTGTTTGAATAAAAATTCAAAATAGAAAGCAAGAGTAATATCAGAGAGGCCTGGAGACGTGACTGATGAACAAAGAACATGTTATTTAGAGCCAGGAATGTCTGCATTATTCATTCTGGACCTTATTTTGAATTGTCATATTTTTTAATTTTTGTGAATTGGCCAAATTGCAAATTTTGACCACATTATTTGGGTAGTTGAAATTTAGTAAATGGGCAGTTTCTTGTACTCGATCAAAAGAAAAAATGGAGTTCTAAAGAAATAGCTGAGTTTGGTCGACTGGAACAATGGAATTAGCCGAAAATAGGGCTCAAGTGGGCGAAATCGCTTATTTTTAAAATCGCGAGGGCACTAACTTCGCGAGAGCGTAATTCCATCGTTTTCCATCAAATTTCGTTTTGTTTTGTTTTTTTTTGTCATTAAATTGGGAAGAGATTCTCTATCATTTCATAAGATTTTTTTTTTTTTTTTTTTTTTTTTGTGACAAACCAGGAGACACCTCACGATTGGGGGTTGCGACAGTCAAGGGGTTAATAGGCAAAGGTACTTTTAGTAAAGGTTTATTGCATCATGTTTTTCAACACTGCTGATTTGTAAGTAATACTTCATTTGTCATAGAAAATTATTGGCAAGTTTTATATTTTCAATTTTTGTACCTTAAGTGTATTTTGTGTTGCAGCTCGCTTGTTCCTCATAAAGTTCCTCTGGGATTGGTTCACCGTGTGTGGGGATATCTTGGTAAGAACTACTCATGTTTAATCAGCCTTGCATTTTTTTATAGCTCATTAACATTTCCATTAGGAATATATTTTCCCCCTTTACCTGTTATTAACCATTTAAAACCCCTAAACGGTCCAAACGTATATATACGTTTTTTCAATATTTGAAAGTATGTAAAAAAGTAATCTTTTTACATTTGAAAATGTGTAAAAAAAAACTTTGATTTTTCTTTTTTTATTTGTTTGAAAATATGTAAAAAAAACGTTTGATCTACTCTTGGAGCACTACACGTTTAACGTAGATCTGCTTGGACCGTTTACGGGTTAACCCTTTGTGGTGTCTAGAGGCCAAACCTGAGTGACAGCCATGGTCCAAGAATTTAAAAAAAAAAATTATTTTTCTTATGAAATGGTAGAGAATCTTTTTCTGAAGGTAATAAAACAAAAACCTAGCCTTGGGCAAACCCTGTGTAAAAAAAAAAAAAAAAAAAAAAAAGTAATTATTGATGCTCTCGCAAATTTTGGGTGCATCAGCAATATTTACGCATCGGCGATTTTTGCCCACTTTGACTCCCATTTAGGCCCCAAATTACATTATTCCAGTCGACCCAAAATTTTTAACTATGTCGCTAAATAATTACTTCTATTTTATCGATTGAGCACAACCATTTCAATTACCCAATAAAGTGATCAGAAATTGGTAATTTGGCCAATTTAGCACAATGTTCAAAAAAATTCCAATTTCAAAATAGGGTCCAGATAAACATGCAGGCATTCCTGGCACTAGACTAACATTTCCTCTGATCATTAGTTATGTTTTGGGGGCATTACAAATGGATTCCATTTTGATTTTTTATTCACAATGAATTTTTTATTCACACCAAAAAAAAAAAAAAAAGTTTACTGTTTGCAATTTTAATTGTAATAATTCTATAAATAATATCAGTACATTTGTGAATGTATATTAGACCTATCAGCTGATGCGTATTAGACTCATGACATTTGTTTACTCTTGAACTTCGCCAAAAATTGAAACATTTCTGCTACTTTGAGATCAGTTTCAAGCCATTTTCATTGCTAAAAAACCCAAACAAAATCATCTCTATTTTTTTTGTAATGCATCTTCCATTTTATCAAATGAGACCAGGAAAAATTTCAAAATACAATTGTAAAAAAACGTACGAGAAAGGGGCCGCAAGAGTCGCTGTATTAATCCAGAATTAGTTTTTTTTTTCATTACACTGTGTGCTGCAGGATTTGTTTTATACGGTACACACTTGCCACATAGATGTATTCTCTCATAAACTAGCCCAAATTTACCGCTTGCAGGTTATTTTGGCAAGCTGAGCTCATGGCGTAGATCCACGGTTTGGACCCTGGCTTCAAGGCCGTTTAATTTACAGG
>NC_069406.1:52177231-52204868 GCF_026875155.1 Cherax quadricarinatus | reverse complement strand
GATTTTTAATAGAGAGGGGAATTAGATAGAGAAGAGTAGATAGAAGAGAAGTAGATAGAGGGGAGTGTAGTAGAGGAGAGATGTAGATAGAGAAGAGAGTAGAGAGAGAGAGATGTAAAGAAGGAAGATGTGATAGAGAGAGAGAGATGTAGATAGAGAGAGAGATGTAGTAAGAGAGAGATGTGAAAGAATTAGTTAGAGAGGATGTAGATGTAGAGAGAGATTAGATGTAGAGAGAGATGTAGATTAGAGAGAGGTAGTGTAAAAGAGAGAGAAATTTAAAGGAAGATGTAGTTAGAGAGGATGTGGGTTTAAAAAGATGTGGATGTAAGAGAGATTGGTAGAGAGATGTAAAAAGAAGAAATTTAATAAAAAATTAAAGAAAAAAATTTGTGATAATAAAAAATTTTGTAATAAAAGGGGAATTAATAAAAAATTTAAAAAAAAAATTTTAATATAAAAAGAAGGAAATTTTAAAATAAAAAGAAAGATTAGAAAATAAAAGAAAAGAGTTTAAATAATAAAAAAAATTAAAAATTTAAAAAAAAATTAAAAAATATAAAATTTTAAATTAATATTTATTTTACTAAAGAGATAAAAATAAATATAAAAATTATAAATTCAAAGCCCACTTTATAAAAAAAAACACATTTTTTTCATATAAAAAATTTATTTCATTAATAACAAATACACACAATTAAATTTTTTTAAATTTTTAAAAAAACTAAACCCCCCAAAGGGTAAAACATGCACCATTAAAAATTTTATACATACAGTATTTTTAAAACTAATAACCCCCCCCAAAACCCCTTTACTTTTTTAATTATTCTTTCGTCTCTTTTTTGGGGATTTTCCTCACTGTGCTCTTGATAAAAATTTTGTAACTGAAATTTGTGTTTTACCTGATAAACTTATCATCATAAACCCAAAAACCAGACATTTTGTTGTTGGTTTATATACTCCGCGTCTCGGGCCCTATCTCATCTTTTTTCCTTATCTGTTTACTCGCCTTGCTTTAATTAACCCTTTCGGGGCCCCGTGGTACACTAGGTTTTCGTTGAGGGCCCAAAAACCATGACTACCATGAGCTCAGCTCTCTGATAAGATGTGAGCGGTAAATTTGGGCCTAGATATGAGAGAATACATCTATGTGGTATTGTGTCACCACATAAAACAAATCCTGCAGCACACAGTGCATAATGAGAGAGAAAAAAAAACTGAGACTGTAATTTTCGATTAAAACAGCAACTTTGCAGTGTTTTTTCATATGTTTTTTTTATAGTTGTATTTGCGATTCTTGGTCTCATTTGATAGAATGGAAGATATATTACAGAAATAGAGATGATTTTGATTGGTTTTAGTACTGAAAATGGCTTGAAATGAGCTCAAAGCAGTGGAAATGTTAAATTTTTGCCGATGTTCAAGAATAAACAAATGACTTCACACATCTAATACACACCAGCTGGTGGGTCTAATATATGTTCGCAAATGTGCTGATAATATTTATACAATTATTACAATATTGTATGACAGTAAATCTTCTATTTTTTGGTTTGAATAAAAAAATCATTATGTGAATTAAAAATCAAAATTGAATTCATTTGAAAAGCCTGAAAACGTTACTAATGAACAGAGGAAATGTTAGTTTAGTGCCAGGAATGTCTGCATTGTTTATTCTGGACCTTATTTTGAAATTGGAATATTTTGAACTTTGCACTTTATTTTATAGTGCAAAGTGCAAAGTGAACTTTGCACTTTATTTTATAGTTGAAACAGTTGAGTTGGCGATTTCTTGTGCTCAATCAATAGAAGTATTACTAGTGAAATGGCTAAGAATTTGGTAGACTGGAGTAAGGGCATTGGCCCAAAATGGGAGTCAGGTCGGCAAAATCGCCGATGCTTAAATATCACTGACAAATCAAAATTCTCAAGAGCATAATTTCGTCAATTTTCCATCAAATTAAGTATTTTTTTGTTTTATTACCTTCAGAAAAAGGTTATCTACCATTTCCTAAGAAAAACAATTTTTTTTTTTAAATTCTTGGACACTGGTGTGCACTTTGAAATTGGGCCTCTGGACCCTGAAGGGTTAAGACTACAAATATTTTAACGTAAGTAGTGAGTGAACTGTATGCATTTTATTGCTCTGGGATGCTTTAAATGTCAGTGGGGCAGGGCCTGGCTGGCTATCATACTTTCCCACACCTGACTTCCTACATTATTGAATTTCATGTTTGTATTATACCATAATAAAAACCACTTTACATTATGTTACAAGTTGTGTCCACATTGGTAGAGTAAAAATAAATATAGAGCAACAGTCCCATTCTCGTGTAACACCGTTTTTAGATGAAATGACGCTCTGAATGAAGGCATACGAAAGGAATAATTTTCTAGTTACCCCCAGTAATATTATTGTGTACACATCATCTTTAGTGTTGAACTAGAGTGATTATTATTGCATATTATTATTATGAATATGGCGTGAAGACTAACAAGACACTCGGTGGTTTTTAATGTGTACCTGCACACCAGCACAGTGTGTAAATTTATTTAGGTACAGGTACACGCAAGTATAGTTATCCGAGTAGTACGCATATATAAAACATTAAAGAGCTTTAAAATACATGAAATTTTGGAAAGTTTCCAGACATAATGGAGAGATGCAGTGCTCAGAGCTTATGGAGAATGTCAACAAACCAGGTGGGGTGTGGTGACCATACTAGAAAGACAGGTAGGAGGAAGCATATAACGGAGTTTTGGTCATAATTGAAATGTCGTACGTATTAGCGGAACGTTGTAAAGTGAAATGCTGTAAAGTGGAGCCAAAATAACTCACATTATGACAGCCATGAAAATGACGGGATAGATAATGAGAATTTTCAAAACGAGGGAAATAATGCCTGTGGTGACACTATTCAGATTACTTGTGCTCTCTCAATTAGCATATTGCTCAGTGTTGTTGGCTCTGTTCAGGGCAGGGGAGATTTCAGAACTGGAACAAATGCTGAGTTAATTCACAGCCTACATAGAGCCAATAAAATAAATGGGAATGCCTCGTTTCTAAGTTTGTACTCTCTGGAACCCGAGAGAGATTGAGAGAGAGAGATTGAGAGAGATTGAGAGAGAGAGATTGAGAGAGATTGAGAGAGAGAGAGATTGAGAGAGAGAGAGAGAGAGATTGAGAGAGAGAGAGAGAGATTGAGAGAGAGAGAGAGAGATTGAGAGAGAGAGAGAGAGATTGAGAGAGAGAGAGATTGAGAGAGAGAGAGATTGGGAGAGAGAGAGATTGAGAGAGAGAGATTGAGAGAGAGAGATTGAGAGAGAGAGATTGAGAGAGAGAGATTGAGAGAGAGAGATTGAGAGAGAGAGATTGAGAGGAGAGATTGAGGAGAGAGATTGAGAGAGAGAGATTGAGAGAGAGAGATTGAGAGAGAGAGATTGAGAGAGAGAGATTGAGAGAGAGAGATTGAGAGAGAGAGATTGAGAGAGAGAGATTGAAGAGGAGAGATTGAGAGAGAGAGATTGAGAGAGAGAGATTGAGAGAGAGAGATTGAGAGAGAGAGATTTGAGAGAGAGAGATTGAAGAGAGAGATTGAGAGAGAGAGATTGAGAGAGAGATTGAGAGAGAGAGAGAGAGAGATTGAGAGAGAGAGAGAGAGATTGAGAGTGAGAGAGAAAGATTGAGAGAGAGAGAGAGAGAGAGAGAGATTGAGAGAGAGAGAGATTGAGAGAGAGAGAGAGAGAGATTGAGAGAGAGATGAGAGATTGAGAGAGAGAGAGAGATTGAGAGAGAGAGAGAGAGAGTGAGAGAAGCTGGCGCTTTCGACCGGGTGTGGCACCAGGGCCTCTTAGCAAACTTCAAGCACTGGGAATTGCAGGCTCTACGCTATGTCTCCTCAGTGATTACCTTCATGGTAGATCTCTAAGTGTAGTCCTCAATGGAACGGAATCAGCAAGGCATCCTATTGGGGCAAGCGTTCCACAAGGAAGTGTGCTGGGTCCACTGTTATGGAATGTCTACTTCAACGACCTTCTTCATCTCATCCCAGAATCACATGCATATGCAGACGACTGTACACTGACATTCACTTATCCAAGAGAAGAAATGCCAGCTGCTCTAAGCTACACAATCACCAGCTGAGAGCTATATCAGCTTGGGGAAATAGATGGCAAGTAACATTTGCACCTGAAAAAACGCAAATGATGTTCGTCTCTAGGCACCATGATGGTAATGCTGGCGCAGTAGTAAGGATGAATGGGACCCATGTTGGCACCTGGAGAAGAAGTTTTATATCCTTGGGGTGAAATTTGAAATCCAAACTTACCATGAAGAACCATGTTGTAAATCTTGCAAAAAAAGGCAGCCAGGAAGCTTACAGCACTTCGCCGTATCTCGCATCTGCTTGACAGTAGGGGTTGCAAGATCCTGTTTCGAGGCACAAAGTACGCTCACTACCTTGAGTATGCTCCACTTTCTTGGTTTGCCTGCCCCCCCTCTCATCTGCGACTGCTTGGGCAGAGTAGAGAACAGAGCAAGACGTCTCATCTCTGCCTGGACCCATCCTGGATAGATCTGTCATTTCAGCAGGAGCCTTCAACATAGTGGGTGTGGGTGGCCTTACTGTTATGTCAAGGCCAATATGTCAAAATACCACACTTGGATCACTTCGAGGACAGCGTGAAACAAGCTTTATGCCACAAGGACGGGCAGAAAGCAGCAACTTCACTCTGGCTGTCCCTTTTTCCAGAACATCACTCCCTCTGAGATCATTACTACCCCGGATGACTCGAGTATGGAAACATTCGTACACATAATGATGTCAACGTGATAACGTCAGTTGATCAAATGAAAATGCTGGCCCACCAGATGGCTCCAACTTATCCTTTCCTACTTTATGTCTCATAACAAAAATGCTTTCAAATGAGCTGATGTGGTAACAGCTCTTAGCTTGCCAATAAAGTTAGGGAATTTCCCTTAACCTGTAAATAGCTGTCAATAAAGCTAGGGTTCCTTAACCTTGTCAAACCCGTGTAAAAAAAAAAAAAAAAAAAAAAAAAAAAAAAAGATTGAGAGGGATGAGAGAGAGAGATTGAGAGAGAGAGAGAATTTGAGGAGGAGAGAGATTGAAGAGGAGAGATTGGAGAGAGAGGAGGGGAGAGAGATTGAGAGGAGAGAGAGGGAGAGATTGAGAGAGAGAGAGAGATAGGGGAGAGAGAGAGAGTGAAGAGAGAGAGAGATTTAGGAGAGAGAGAATTGGAGAGAGAGATTGAGAAGGAAAAGAGTTGGAGGGGAGAGAGATTGGGAGAGAGGGAGAGGGGAGAGGAGAGATTAGAAGGGGGAGAGGGGAGAGATTGGGGGGAGTGAGAGAGAGAGAGAGGAATTGAAGAGGAGATTGGAGAAGAGAGGTGAGGAGAGGAGAGGGGAAAATTGAGGAGAGAGAGAATAGAGAGAGAGAGAGGAGAGATTGAGAGAGAGAGATTGAGAGAGAGAAAAATTGAGAGAAAAGGTTTGGGAGAGAGAGAAGAGAGAAGATTTGAAAAAGGAAGGAGAGAGATTGGAGAGGAGATTGAGAAGAGGAGATTGAGAGAGTTTGGAGAGAGATTGGGGGAGGGAAAAGGGGAAGAGAGAGAGAGAGATTGAGTGAGAGAGAGGAGAGAGAGAGAGGAGATTGAGAGAGAGAGATTGAGAAGGGAAAAGATTGAGAAGAGGAGGAGAGAGAGAGAGATTGAAAATTGAGAGAGAGAATTTGAGAGAGAGAGATTGAAGAGAGAGATTGAGGGGGAGAGAGAGAGAGAGAGAGAGAGAGAGGGGAATTGAGAGAGAAGAGAGAGTTTGGAAAAGGGGAGAGAGAGATTGAGAGAGAGAGAGAGATGAGAGAGAGAGTTTAAAGGGGAGAGAATTGAGAGAGAGAAGAGATTGAGAGAGAGAGAGGTTTGGAGGGGGGGGAAAGAGAGATGGAAAAGAGAGAGAGAGATGAGGAGGAGAGAGATTGAGAGAGAGAAGAGTTTTGAAGAGAGAGAGGATTTGAAGAGGAGAGAGTTTGGGAGGGGAGAGAGATTGAGAGGGAGAGGATTGAGAGGGGAAGATTGAGGGAGGGAGAGAGAAGGGTTGGGGGGAAGAGATGAGGGGAGAGAGTTGAGAGGGAGAAGATTGAGAGGAGAGAGATTGAGAGGGAGAGAGATTGAGAGGGAGAGAGATTGAGAGGGAGAGAGATTGAGAGGGAGAGAGATTGAGAGGGAGAGAGATTGAGAGGGAGAGAGATTGAGAGGGAGAGAGATTGGGAGGGAGAGATTGGGAGGGAGATATTGGGAGATATTGAGAGAGAGAGAGATTGATTGATTAAATATACGTAGAAAATACTAGAGGGCCTAATCCCAAATCTGCACACTGCTATATGTACTGAAGTGAGAGAGATTCTAGGAAATGTACAGTAAACTCAGTGAAAAGCAGGGGCACAACAGAGTCCATTGCATCAACAATTATGGTCCCACACTATTGAACATCATATCAAAAGTAACAAACTGCTGGAACAAGTGTAGAAGTAATCTACACATATGTTGCCATGTATAATAATTTATGTAATTGTATTTGTGTACCTGAATAAACTTAAGAGGAAACAGGATGAGTATTTCCACTAGCACCAGATTGTGATGTATGTAGTCCAGCAGGCCAACAGCAGCAATAGCCTGGTTAATCAGGCAAGCACCAGACAAGCCTGGCCCAGGGCTGGGCTCTGTGTCTAAGAAAACTTTTGAATCTCCACAGTGATATACATGTATCAGAAATTAAGGGAAAGGTATAACCATAAACTGGTAGCTCTTTCTAACATAGGGCTAAATATTAATAATGAGATGTCATAACATTATTAGTGATAAATTATTTAAAATAATACTACACATCTTTGAAGCTGGTAATTTTACCACCCAGTGCAACACTTTTAGTACAACCACGGGATTGAGGTGTTGAGACATACAAGTCCCATACACAGTAAGTTTATGGAAAAACTTGCAGAAATGTATGATTTTTTTTTTAGCGCATACCAATTTGGCATTGAAAATTGCAGTGCTTTTCCCAAAGGAAGAAGTGAGGTTCGGAAACGACTCGGGCAAGGAGTGAGGTGTGAGGGTATGCATAAAGATGTAATAACTTTTAGAAAAAAATGAAGAATAAATGCAAAAGAAATGTGGGGGATCCCAGTTTTCATTTTATGAAAAGGCAATAACAAAAGAGGCTGAGTAGAAGACCTGTACTTAAACAATTAACCACTGCAACTGTTGCGTAAACGGTCATTTTTTTAGAGGGGAGACATTTTTTAGAAAGACTTACTGAACATCGAAGCACTACTTTGAAGTGGGGTCGGGGCAGTGTGAGAAAAAGACCAAAAATGAAATATTCAGAATATTTAAGAACTGTAGTGAAAACCAACTCTCGAAAATGCTGCACCCACAACCAAATCGAATCCACCCACCTCGAAAGTAAGGCCAATAAACCCCTCTCCATGCATGCCCAAAGTCAACAAGCCTTTGGCAACGGGAATGTTAGACAAAATAATAAAATTATTTAGTAGTAGTGAAATTTAGTGTTAGCACATTGAAAGCGTTAAAATGAAAACTTACTTTTTCCATACGTTTGTCTGTTTTTAATGTTTTTTTAAGTTAGGTGCAAGTTTTGGGGAACACGATCGCCATGTTAAGCGAGGGTTTGCTGTATAAAACCCTTTGACTTTTTCCCGACGTACAAAACGTCTTCGACCCAAAGTTTTGACGTATTTTGCACAAATTCTAGCGGCTTCAAAATCAAGCGCCAAAGGCCCTGGTGGGCCCTTTCACGAGAGAGAGGGGGTCTAGTGGTCGGTGTGCACCCTGTGAAAAAATTTAGGCCCGCGTGCTTGTGGGAACGCCATTTGTTAGTCCTTTTTCACATGCTCTGGGTAAGAATTTCCCTCCTCCTCGGGGTTTGGAGGTCTTTTGTTCCCAATGATGCTCTAAAGTGATGAAAATGTCAGTGACAGTGAATTCCGGGGTTTTGAAGGAGGTTTTTAGGGGGAAAAAGTGCCCAGGAAAACAAAATTGTTAAAAACCCAGATGCCCCCAAAACCTTCCACTCTGGTGCTGTCCCGCTTGTTACGTTCATTCCCCTGTCCCGGAAAAAAAGGGAACTTTTGGGTCAGGGACAACACCCAGAGATGCGTGTAGTGATAGTGATTTCAAGGGTCATGAAGCAGTTTTGTGACAGTGAGAGTAATATTCCCGTAAAGGGGCAGTATGTACGACTTTGCATGCGGTCTGGTAGTGTTTCTTTGTTGTTCAAGGGGAAGGAGAAACTTGGGGACATCCGGGGCCTACCCCACAAACCTGTAGTGAAGATGCGATATTGAAAATGGGTATAAAATGGTGCAGTGAGGGAGGGGGGCAGTGGGGGAAGTGGGGGTGGCACGGCCCTGTGGCACATCGGGGGCCACGCTTACCCCGTGCTGACGCGACAAAAACCAGCCTACCCCCCCCCACACTCCCACACCTGCACACCCGGTAAATATCCAGACCCCACCAGCAGACCGCATCTTTTATTGGCGGACGGGGACGGTTTTTTTCCCAGCCCCATGCTTTGATGAAACACAAGGGAAATAAAGCCTTTTGCCCACTGGGAACAATGCCAGTAAAATGGATGTTTTGAGTTATTTTCGATAAACCCTGATGGACATCTTTGTAGGGAAACAAAAAACATACTGTGATTACACCGGGCATACAATTTCTCCCCAAAATCAGGCTAACAAGGGGAAGGAGACAACTGTGGCGCCTGTGACAACCTGTTTTTTCCCACAATAATGCTTATGCCACATGTGTTTTAAGCACACTGTACCAATACTGGGCAACAGAACCCCTGATTTAAAACCCCCGGTTTTAGTGACATTATAGGTGTCAATCTTTTCCCTGATACGTTAGTATGTTGCACTTTTCAGAAAAAAGGGCCCCTGACAGAAGGAAGGTTATATAAGATCAGAAATGGTTTATGTCCCTGAAAAAAAGTGCTGTTGTTTTTTTATCCCTTAGGAAGCTTTTTATTGATGAGTCCTTGATTTTATTAAAAGGAAGACTCTCATTCAGAAATATATACCAAGAAAGAGGAAATGTTTTGGTATAAAGCTATTTGTACTGTGTGTTGCGAAGGGGGTCTATTTTTGGATATAATTGTGTCACTGGAGTAATTTTTGGGAGAGATCCCATGAAGTTTTTGGGTATCTCTGGTGTGTGGTTCGAACAATGAGGGAAACCCATTTTGGTAAGGGGCATTGTTATTTACTGATAACTGGTACCAAACCCCTTTCTCAGTGATTTCTTTCGAGTGAACTTTACAGACGTGTGTGGCCAGTGGTGGTAATGTTTAAAATGTGCCAGGTTTAAAAGCTGGGATCGCGAGGTTTAGGTGCAAGCCTTTTTTGCCCAAAGACTCTGGATTTCGGGGCATGACAAGTGGTACATTTTGACTCAGTTCACGAAACAATGGTACCAGTGGCAGGAAAAACAGAGAAACCATGAAGCATTCTAAAGTGAGCGTCTGGATACAACCTCAATTGGCTTAGTGGACAAATGGACTGCGATTGGTTTAAGATGTGTACGAAAAAGTTATAAGTGGTATAAATTTTTTTCCCTCTTGTTGATATCTTATGCTAAATGCTTATAACATATACAAATTGAAGACCAACAAAAAACCCAAAAAAATGGTGAATTTTTTCCTGTCAGTAATTTAGCAAAAAATTGCAAAGTACCAGGGGCAACTCCGCAATAGACAGTGCCACGAGTCATTCGTTTGAGGCCTGGTGATCACTACCCCCTACAACTGCCCCCCTATACTGCCCCAAAAAAAATGCTGAAGAGGTGTTATGTAGTATGCATTTCCAAAAAACGCCCACAAAAGCAGAGACATCGTTTTTTGTGTGGGGAGTGTGGGAAATGCCACTCTGCTTACCATGTTTCAAAAAGTTCCCCAAGCGCAGCGTTCTAGGGAAAATGTTTAGTGACTGTACATATGTATATTATTATGGAACAAAAGTAAAAAAACATTGTTTTGTATTGTTTTTGTTAAAAAGTGTATACACAAACTAATAGTGAAAAGTTTGTTTGTTATTGTTTAAACTGAGTGTATTTTGAACATGCACCTTTCATTGGTCTCACGGCCAATAAGTTACCCCGGGAAAAGAAAAATATTGAAAAATGCAAGAAACCTTTGAATTAGAGTAAATAAAAAAATACCGGGTGGGGCGGCGGTCGCCCCTGTTGCCCACGACGTCATTTCTGCAAAAATTTGGGCTCTATATTCGTAAGTACTGATGGCAAAAATTTTTTTTTTTTGGCTTAAAAACTACTAAAAAAAATTCTAACATTTTCATAAGAAATTTTTTTTTTGAATATTTGGTGAATGAATGACGTTTCAAGAGGGGCCTGAAAAAAAGTCAAAGGGTTAAAATGATGGCAGAAAAGGGCAATTAAGGAAGACACATTGAAAAAAGCAGTGAGGTTTTAAAATTTCCCAAACCTTTTTGGCTGCTGTTTAAAGGTGGCTGCGACAAAACCCCCTGCTTCAAAAAAGAGAAAAATAGGAGAAAACCGTGCATTCAATGAGAGGTGGACTAAGAATTTTTTTTTTGCAATGACAAAGCTGTTTTCTTAATATGCAAAGAAAGTGTGTTTTGTGAGGGGTTCATGTTAGAAACCATTTGAGATCACAGTCTACTGTATTTGGGGTGGAAAACAAACAGATAGTTTCTCTGAATAAGTCTCAAATATAATAGTTTAGAAGGCATAGTGGGGAAAAAACATCTAGTGTCAATGCGGGTTAGCTTTCTGTGCTAAATGCTGTGCTTTTGACTTCCCGGAGCAGTAGACCTTTTTCTGTGGACTTTGTAAATGAATGGCAGAAGTTGAGGAAATGTACCCTGCAATGTTGGTGTTCGTAAAGCAAGTTGATATTTACTGTTCTGCCCTCACCCGAGGTTGTGACTGATAGAAGGCTGTTTTTTCTCAAAAATTTTACGGGAAAATATTTTAAAAATTGTCTTCAGCTCTTTATAAGACGTGATTTGAGACCGCCCCGTGTAAAATTTTATAAAAGTCGTGTATGTGATAGAGTTTTTTGTTCGTGAGCACTGTAGATTTGAAAGTATTACTACTACAGAAAATGCATTCTTTGTGAAAGGAAATTTGAGGAAATTAATCTGTGTAGACATACAAAAGGTCGACAGCGATGGTGAAAAGGAAAATGGCAGTAAAAGTGGTTTTAGCAGCAAGAATTAAAGAAATATTTAAATTTTAATGCTGGCTTCTCATGAAAAATTGCAATCAGGCTTTGTGCAACAAAATTTTCTGGTTCGATAAAGTGTTTGTGGTGGTGTGTGAATTTTTTTGACATAGGGGCTGAAAAAAACTGCTAGTTTCAAAGTTTTTTGAAATATAGGGGGACTGTGGGATGTAACATGTAGGAGGGGTTTGGGAGGGGTAGTTCTCAAAATTATTTTTTATTCTGATCAAGTAAAAGACATCTTTTCAGGAAAAAGGTTAAAAAAGTATTTTTTTGAACCCGAATGTATTTGGGTTGTTTCCTGGTTGATGCATTTGAATAATTTTATTGGGGTTAGCAGGGGAAAAAAAACTGGTGGGAGGGATGTATTCCAAAACTACATTTTATTTTCCCGTTTTGTATAAAAATTTTGTTTTTATGTAAAAAATATTTTAAGACAAAAAAAAGCCCCAAAAGGTGAAACCTTTTCAAGGAAAGATAAATACTGGATAAGATTAAGATTTGTATGAATTTTTAACCCAGAAGGTTAGCCACCCAGGATAACCCAAGAAAGTTGGTGCATCATCAAGGACTGTCTCTTATGTCTCTTTGGGGTTCTTCAGTCTTGTCCCCCAGAATGCACTCCGCACCAGTTGACTAACAATAGGTATGTACTTATTGATAGGTGAAAAGGACAGCAGGTATAAAGAAGCATGCCCAACATTTCCACCCAGCTGGGAATTGAACCACGGACACTTTGTGAGGCAAGAGCATTGCCTACCGAGCCAGGTCATTGAAGATAATTTTTTTTTCTACTTTATGCTGTAAGGCACTCGTCCAGCAAGGAAAGGAATTCGCAGATCTTTGTAGAAAGATGTGGTGAAGTACTGAAGCTCCTGCAGAGCGATTTCAAGAAATGATTTGGTGATTTCTAAAAGAATGAGCAGGAGATAAGAATGTTTCATTGAAGTTTCTGCAGAGGGTTCAAATGAAATATTTCAGATCTAATTGATTGATGAGTCAGTGAAGGATCCTCTGACTTCATACAAATTTAGTGCTATGCTTAAAATCATCTCGTCTCTAAATACTAACCAGACCAACCAAAACAACCTCTAATCAGTTTAAAGCAACTCTTCCAAGTATTATATTATATGACCTCTAGTTTATTAAAAGCTCTGCCAATCCATGAAATATTACTGTTTGAACCATTAATTGTAATATTGTTTTTATTATGTGCAACCTCAAGATTATTATTCTTATAAACCACCACCCTGACTACCTCGCATTAGTATTAAGATAAAATAGATTTATTAAAAAGTTAACCATTTTTATCTTTTCTAGACTTAAGTAGTTATTATGTACTAGGATTTGTTTCCCTGAAATGCCCTGGCATGATAGTTACTTTCTTTGTACTTAACAAATCAAAATTGTAATTACACATTGTAACCTTTGGAAACAAATAAAATCTTCAAAGCCCATGACATTTGAGATTTGGGGGTGTGCCAAAGTATTGGTATCAGGTATTGGCCAATTACAATAGTATCAATATCAGCCTAAAACTATCAGTATTGGTGGGTATTAGCTGTTTTTTTATGGTATTGACCTAAAATTGAATATTGGTATCTGTAATAAATCTGGTATTGTAGCATCCCTACTAGACTTCTCAAGGAATGCAATTTGTTGAAATTTTATGTGAGCCTGTCTGCTGCATGTACATTCGAAAAGAAGTTTGCTGGCGATACGTTCATAATCTTTGACAGTTACATATATCTTTGTGAACAGACTTATTCAAGGATAAAAATTGTTAAGTCTAATCTTGGTCAAAACTTTCTGATTAATATTTGCACAAAATTTTGAAACTGCCACAAATACTGAATTTTATGTAGAAAAGAGACTTGTGCAATATGAGGTAGCATTATTATGAAACATTTTTTCCCACCAAGGGCTTTACTAATACATTACAAATATATAAAGCAGGGAAATATATACAGTAATGGCATGGAAGACAATTGTAGTGTAAGCAAGGTGCACAAAGTGATTAAATGGCATCACCTGGGTTGTTCCCCCCTCCCCCCCACAGCCTAGAATCAATTTGGTTTAAAACTCTTTCTTAACTTCATTGCTAAGACAGATGACAGAAGATTCTAAGAAATGACATTTATTTAGATCCTCTTCCTTAATGTTTGGCATCATTCCACTGTAAATGGTAGTGGCTCTTTCCATGGATAATGGGTGTTATTTACATTGTCAGTGCACTGGGCTTATTTATACTGGATGTGTGTACACGTTTCTCTGTCTTGCACTTATTGTTTCCTCATCCTTCACGTTGTGCAAAAAACTCCAGCTTTGGTTTAAACAGACTTGTCAGTTTCTTGTAGGGATGATGAAAAATTTTTCCTGAGATTTATCAGGTATGGTATTGTTAATCCTCAGAGCATGATATCTAGTCATTTTATGAAATGAGAGGCAAATGAATCTCATTCCTTGTCATTGTATTCACAGCTACATACTCCATAGGCCCTCGGAAAGAATCTGATGACAACTCATTTCAATCCAAGTGGAAGCATTCTAAATCATTCTAGTTAGTTAGTTTAAACCCTTTGAGGGTGAAGGTCCCCCCATCTTAAACACCTTTCAGGGTTGAGAGGCCCTCTCCTAAACTTAGTTTGTTCTCAAGGTTGAAAATTTTCGGGAAAAAAAAAAAAAAATTTCTTATGAAAAGATAATTTTTTCCTTATCATAATGACACAAAAGTATGAAATTTGCTGGAAAAACTTACGGAATTATGCTGTTGTGAAGTTAGCAGTCTCGACGATGTTTACGCATCGGCGATTTCGCCCACTCTGAGCCCTACTTTCAGCCAATTCCAGTGTACTAGTCGACAAAAACATAAACATTTTGCTGGAACTCCATTTTTTCTTTTTGAATGAGTACAAGAACCCACCATTTACTGATTTCCACTATCCAATAAAGTGGTCAGAAATTAGCAATTTTGCCAATTTCACACAAATTTAAAAAGATGCCAATTTCCAAATAGGGCCCAAAAATAAACAAAAGACTTTCCTGGCACCAAAAAAATTAATCTGTTCATTAGTCCGTCCCCAGGCCTTTACATTTCTTTTGCTTTCCACTTTGAATTTTTTCTCACAAAAAATAGGATTCTGTTATGCAGACTACTACATTAGGTAAAAGGGATAAATAAATCAGTGATTGGAAAAAACAGACTCCCCAAATTGACTGTTTTGGTGCTTAGCATTTTTGTTTATTGGATGCTTAGCAATTTTTTTTACTATTAAAACTTTGGCAAAAATCAAACATTTCTGCTGTTAGGCTCAATTCAAGGTACTTTTTCATTGTGAAACCAATAAAAAATCATCTCAAATTCTGAAATATGGCTTCCATTTTTAAAAAAATGAGCGGGGGGGAAAAATAGAATAAAACCTAAATACAAAAAAAAATACAGTGAAAAAATGGGTTTTAAAAAACCAAAAATCAGTTTTTTTTTTCTCTTTACGCCTATGTGCTGCGGGGATTTTTTTTTTTTTACACTCGACATGACCACATAGACCCATTTTTTCATGGCCTACCAGCTTTCTTTGCTAGATTTGAAGCGCTAAAATTTAGGTGTACTAGTGTCAAAAACCCTGGTGCGCAAGTAGTACTGTACATGGGAAAAACCCTAAAAGGGTTAACTCGCTCTCGGTAAAAAAAAATAAAAAAAAAGTGTTTTTTGTTTATGAAATGTAGAGAATTTTTTCCCCAAATGGTTGGCACCAAAAATACGAAATTTGATGAAAACTTAAAATTTCTCTCCAAAGTTAGTGATATCGCGATTTTAGCATCGGTGATTTTGCCCACTTGAGCCCTATTTTTTTGGCCAATTCCCGTGTTTCCCGTTATAAAAATAATTATTTTGCTGAAAATCTTTTGCTCTATTGATTGATCAAGAAACTGCCCATTTACCAATTTCAAAATATCCAAAAAAGTGGTCGAAATTTGGCAATTTTTTGGGTAATTTTAAATAAAATTTTAAAGATGCCAATTTCAAAATGGGGTCCGGAAAAAAACAAAACAATTTCCTGGCACTAAAAAACTTTTTTGTTTATTGTCACGTCTAAAGGCCCCTCTTATATTGTTTGTTTTCCCCAATTTTTAATTTTTTCTCGCAAAGTTAAAGATTTACTGTTATGGGATACTGCTTTTTGTAAAAATATATAAATAATATCGTTCACTTGTGAATAAAACATTAACTCGCCAGTTGATGTGTATTGGAACAGAATGAATTGTCTCTCTAAACATTGGCAAAACCCGGACATTTCCGTTATTTTGAGCTCGACTTCAAGGTATTTTTCATCGTAAACCAACCGATTCATCTCTTTTTTTGTAAAAAATCCATTCTATAAAGTAAACAAAAAAAATCGAGAATACATGTACAGCCTTAAATACCTACGAAAATACATACCTGCAAAGCCCTGCTTTAAAAAAAAAACAGGGTTGGAGTTTTTTTTTTCTTTTTGGGCACTGGGGTGCCCCAGGATTATTTTTTATACTGTCAAAAATGACCATCGACCCATTCTTTCATAGTGGGCCTCCGCTTTCTTCCCCAGATTTTGGCATGAAAAATAGGGGGACCGAACTATCAAGCCTACTTGGGGAAACCCGACCCTGAAAGGGTTAAATCGTTTAAAAAAAAAATCAGTTTTACTAAATCTCCAAAGTACATAAGGGCAGGAGAGCATTC
This sequence comes from Cherax quadricarinatus, assembly GCF_026875155.1. Classification (NCBI taxonomy): domain Eukaryota; kingdom Metazoa; phylum Arthropoda; class Malacostraca; order Decapoda; family Parastacidae; genus Cherax; species Cherax quadricarinatus. Next base: position 52,188,849 of record NC_069406.1, on the reverse strand, counting down.
TGTGGGGGATGTTAGTAAGGCTCAACGAATTTTTTTGTAGTCAGTAGTATAACTTCAAACGGCTAACCCTGACACCTTGGGATCACCAAGTCAAAAGAAGCATTTCAAATACAGATTATACCGGGGCTGTATTTTTTAAAAACCAGACAATTTTTTCACTAGGTTTTTCTGTGAAATATTTTCTAAAAAAAAAGGATAACTTGTCAGAAAAGATTCTACTTACTGTATTTTCATAAAATTATGGAAGGGTGTTTGTAAGCAATGCATTGCAGTGGTTTAGATTTTTTTCACAGATTTGATTGCATTAAATAACGCATTTCCAGCAATAGGTATGTTCCAAAGGAGCTTGTGCTTCTGTATTCATTTTGTTCTAGAAGAGTCTTGTTTACTGCGGATAGAGGAGATGTAAAAGGGCTCACTTTTTGCCTAAGACACGGGTGTCTTTATTACTCTGCTCCAAAATATAATCGGGAAACAGTTAAAAGTGTTGTACTGCACTATTTCTTGTGTTGAATAACACGAGTAAACCCTCAAAGGATAGGTTAATTTTATTATTTTCAAATTGTATTTTAAATTTTTTAAGTCAGCGGGATCTGCAACTTCACTTTTTCAATACTGAAACCCCTTGGTCCCAAATGATAATGTTTTTTATCTTACTTTTTTTTGGTTTAGATTTTGGTGACCTTCAGTAAAAAGGCTTTGCAAATATCACAACTACTAAACATAGTTATTCCCTTTTGTTTCAAGGTAAAGTTCATGTCACTTTTTAAGTATCTAATGTGAGCTTTATATATAGAAAGGTTGAGGTTATACATAACCCAGTGAGCTGTAAAATAGCTTAGTTTTTTAAGATACTACACTATGTATTGATAAATAATCATGATGATTTTGCCCCCAAATATAATGTTTAGGATAAAATTAGTGCTTTAGTGCATATGCTTCGTATACAGTATTTTAGAGAAAGGGGAAAAAAGCCTTTGAAAAGGGTTTTAATTTTCCTTAAATTTTTAATACTTAAGAGATAATTATTACTAATTATTTTATTGAAATATTTTTAAGGCAAAACATTGATGTGTTCATTTTGTGTATTGCTTTTTTTTTTAAGGTTTTTTTTGTTTGTTTTGTGTGTAAAAAAAAGTCCCGTGCATTATCAAATTTGAAAAAGCACGAATCCCTTTTTAGATTAGAGTGCTCAAAAATAAGAATTGGTTTAAAAATGATACTAATACAGGTTTGACAAACTGACAATTTATTTTTGTGAAACAATAGAGAGAAGGTTTTTTTATGTATTACCACATGATTTTTTCCGTGTATAGAAAAAGTGGGGTACCCATTAATTGTAAAAACCCTCATGAATAATCTGAAAAGAGCAAGATATTTATAAGTTATTAAAGTGCGCCTATGAGTAATAACTTTGTTTACTCCCAAAGGTTTTGATTTTTTGATTAAAAATACTTTTGGTTTCAAAGTGTTTATTGTATTTGAAATTTATTATTTGTACTTTTAACCCTTTGATGTTTTGGTGAATATCGTCTTATGACCACCGTGTTTGACGTAAAATTTACTCGTAAATTCTAGCGGCTTCAAATCGAGCAGGAGAAAGCTGGTAGGCCTACAGTAGAGAATGGGTTGTGTGGTCATGTGCACCAAAAAAAAAAACTGCAGCATGCATGCATAATGAAAAAAAAAAAAATTTTTTTTTTTTTAAAAAAAAATGCCGATTTTGTGGTTATTTTTGTATATATTTAGGGGTTATTTTTGTTTTCTTGGTCTCATTTGATAGAATGGAAAAAAATTTTATAGAAAAGGGGGTGAGTTTGTTTGGTTTTTTACTAAAAAAACGGGGAAAATGGAGCTCAAAGTAGGAGAAAATGTTTGATTTTTCCCCGATGTTCAAAAGTAAACAAAGTCATTTTCCAATAAAAGTCCAATAGCCATTTAATATGCAGTCACGAATGGGTTGAAAATTTTTTGACAAATTTTTACAGATTTCGTAGTTGCATAACAGTAAAACTTTATTTTTTGTTTAATAAAAATTCAAAATAAAAGCAAGAGTAAAAATCAGAGAGGCTGGAGACGTGAATGATGAAAAAAGAAATTTATTTTTGACCAGGGAAGTCTGCATTATTCATTCTGGACCTTATTTTTAAATTGTCATATTTTTTTAATTTTTTTTGAAATTGGCCCAAAATTTCAAAATTTTGACCACTTATTGGGTAGTTGAAATGTAAATGGGCATTTCTTGACCGATCAAAAAAAAAAATGGAGTTCTAAAGAAAAGCTGAGTTTTGGGGGCGACTGGGGAAAAATGGAATTAGCCGGAAATAGGCTCAAAATGGGGGAAAAAAGCTTATTTTTAAATATCGCGAGGTCACTAACTTCGGAGGCGTAATTCCTCAGTTTTTCCCTCAAATTTCGTTTTTTTTTTGTTTTTTTTTTGTCATTACAATTGGGAAGGATTTCTTCATTTCATAAAATTTTTTTTTTTTTTTTTTTTTTTTTTTTGTGACACCAGGGGACCTCACGATTGGGGGTTTTCGAAGTCAAGGGGTTAATGGCAAAGGTTCTTTTAGTAAAGGGTTTTTTGCATCATTTTTTCAAACTGCTGATTTGTAAGTAATACTTCATTTTTATAGAAAATTATTGGGAAGTTTATATTTACAAATTTGTCCTTAAGTGTATTTTGTGTTGAGCTCGTTGTTCCCCCTAATGTTCCTCTGGGGATTGGATCCGGGGTGCTGGGATATCTTGGTAAGAAATACTCAAATTTAATCAGCCTTGCATTTTTTTAAGCTCTTTTAAAATTTATTAGGAAAATTTGTTTTCCCCCTTTACCTGTATTAACCATTTAACCCTAAAAGGTCCCAAAAGTTATAACGTTTTTTCAATATTTGAAAGTATGTAAAAAAGTAATCTTTTACATTTGAAATGTGTAAAAAAAAAACTTTGATTTACTTTTTTTATTTGTTTGAAAATTGTAAAAAAAACGAGATTACTTTGGAGCCTACACGGAAGTAGATCGCTTGGACCGTTTAGGGTTAACCTTTGTGGTGTCTAGAGGCCAACCCGAGTGACAGCCATGGTCCAAAAAATTTAAAAAAAAAAATTATTTTTCTTATGAAAAGGTGAGAAACTTTTTTGAAAGGGAAAAAAAACAAAAAACCCAGCCTTGTCAAACCCGTGTAAAAAAAAAAAAAAAAAAAAGTAATTATTTATGCTTCGCAAATTTTGTGCATCAAGCTTAACGCTGGCGATTTTGCCCCCCGGATCCCCTTTTTTGGAAAACAATTTCCAGCGACCAAACAACATGGCAGAAACATTTTTGAAGCAACAAACAAACAAAAAGGACAGAAAGGTTTTGGCCAATTTCCCCAAGGGCAAAAAACCCCAAAAAAAGGGCCCCGAAAAACCAAGCAGGATTCCGGAAGGTAACATTTCCCGTCAAGTTAGGAGGGAAAACAAAGGAACAGAAAACAAAGGAAAAATCACACCAAAAAAAAAAAAAAAGAACTGTTTTGCAAAATATATTGAAAAATTTTCTTAAAAAAATTTTCTTTTCATTTTGTGAAAGGAATTTTTAACCCATCGCTGATCTATTTTATCATGACATTTTTTACCCTTTTAATTGCAAAATTGAACATTTTTGCACTTTAATCATTTCAAGCCTTTTTCATTGCTTTAAACCAACAAAATTTCCTCTCTTTTTTTTTTTGGTTGCCCTTTATTTTTATTCAAAAAACCAGGGAAATTCAAATAAATGTAAAAAAAAAATACAAAAAGGAAAAGGGGATTTTAGAAAGTTTTTTTCTATTAACTTTCTGCATTTGTTTATCTAAACTTGCAATTGGATTCTCTCATTTCAAAACCCCCTTTTCCCTTGCAACTTAACTCTCAAGGGGAGATCCATTTTTGGACCCGGTTCAACCAATTTACAGGAAAACCCAAAGGGTTTTAAAAGGAAAAAAAATTTTTTTTATTACCTGTCCCAAAGAAGACAAAACAACCCTTGCCCAAAAGATTTTAACTTGAAATTTCGTTAGGTATGAAGAGACACTGTTTTTTTAATATTTTCTAGTTTTAACAAAAAAAAAGTAGAAAAATTTTTTTACACTTTCCAAATTTAAAACAACTAATTTTTTCCCCTTAAGTTTAAAAAAGGTTTATCGTTGGGGGATTTTTTTACACGGTTTAAATCCTTTAAATTTCCCCAAAAATTAAAAAAAAAAAAAAAAATTTTTTTCTTTATGAAAAGATGAGAATCTTTTCCCGATATAAAACCAAAAATTTTTTAAATTTTATAGAAAACTTAGGGAATTTGCCTCGCAAATTTTGCGGTCTGGGCGATGTTTAGATGGGCGATTTTCCCACTTTGGCCCCATTTTCGGCCAATTTCACTGTACAGGAAAAAAAACATAAATATTCCGCTAGAACCCCTTTTTTTCTACGAATGAGTGCAAGAAACCCCCCTTTTATAAATTTTTCTTCAGTACAGTGGTCAGAATTTCAATTTTGCCTTTTTCACACTTTTTTTTCAAAAAAAATTGCCAATTTTGAATGGGCAAAAAAAAAAAGAAAACACCCTGGCACTAAAATGACATTTCCTCTAGTCATTAGTCACGTCTCAAGGCCCCTTCTTATATTCTTTTCCTTTCCACTTTGAATTTTTATTCTCACAAAAAATATAAGATTTACTGTTATGCAGACTACTGCATTAGTGTAAAAATGGTTAAATTTTTATTGGTGCACTTGTGAAAGAATATTAGACTCACCCGTTGAGTGTATTGCACGCTTGGCACGATTTGTTTACTTTTGAAATTTGGTAAAAATCGAAACATTCTGCTACTTTGAGCTCAATTTCAAGGCACCTTTCATTGTAAAACCAGTCAAAAATCATCTCAATTTCTGTAATATGTCTTCCATTCTAAAAAAATGAGACCAGAAACTAGAATACAAGAATAAATACCATACGAAAATACACTGCAAAGTCGCTGATTTATTAAAAAAAAATGGTAAAAGTTTTTTTTTTTCTCATTATTCACTTGTGTGCTGCAGGATTTTTTTTAGACTGTGCACACTGACCCCATGACCATTCTTTCATTTTGAAGGCCTACCAGCTTTCTCCCACTAGATTTGAGGGCCGCTAGAATTTATGAGTACTAGTACGAAAAAAACCCCTTTAGCGTAAGACGTACTAGTACGACCAAAAACCTCAAAGGGTTAAAGGGGTTTAAAGTACTTGTTTTCTGTAAAACGGCTGTGATTGTGGTGTCCTGTGTGGGGGTTTTAAATTTTACGTAGACAGTCTGTTAAATAAATCATAGTTACATTCCTAAAAATGTGTGTAAACTAAACTGAAAAAACCTAGGTTCATTTTATTTATTCTTCCCCCCCCAAAAATAAATGAATAAAAATATTTTTTAAAGGGCCTTACCCCAAAAACTGCATTTTTTCCCTCATTAATTAATTACTTTACAATTTGTTGCATCAACACTGGTAAGTAAACTGCCGTTGCATCAAATACTTTTAACACAAACTAATAATTTTAAAACATACTACGCATAATAAAGGCCCATCACCCCCCCAAACGTTGCCATTCCAGTAGGTTATCTTGTGACTTTGTGAAAATAACTAAAGAGCACTGGCCCAGATAAACATCCCAGCTAAGTTCCTAAAGATGTGCCTCTGAATTGCCTTCCCCATTGTGCACATAATGGATTTGCCAATCCCACACTTAATACAATTCTCGAGGTTCAAGGAGGCCAGAGTTACCCCTTTCAAGAAAAATAGTAGGTCTGATGTCAGCAACTATAGGCTCTAGTATACTCAGTGTGATGTCCAGAATTCTAGAGAAAGCAGTGTACTGTCAAGTACACTGTAGCTACCAGTCAGGTTTTTTGGAGATTTTTATTAGACCGACCCCTCCCTAATTAACTAGTCATAAGTTTGCCTGTGATACTCCAATATACGAGCTTCAGTAGAAACTATGTATTGTAACAAAACAAAACCATTCACATTGCTAAATTTATGAATGTAATGCAGTTACTTAGCCTTAACACCAATATGCTCCATAACTGTACCAATATAGTTTTGAATTAATCTTAGTTGCCCAAAATGCATAGTCAGCTAGGTGTGATAGTGGCCCCCTTTGTAATTAGTTTTATATAATATGGATATATGTTGGTAGAATTAATGACGAAGCTCCTGGAGCCAAAAACGTTGCCACAATAAAATGCCCCATAGTTGCTCTTGTGTCCTTTTACTTTTATATTATAAACCACACAATATCCTATAATATGTAAGCCCCACATTGTATCTTTATAGAGAATAAACTTGATTCGACGTCCAACTGGCCAGTCTGATACACAGTCATGAATGGGTTGACATCATTTATACAGTTGTCACAATAATGCAGTATTCTGCATAACAGAATTTTTTCTATTTTTTGCGTGAATAAAAATTCAAAATAGAATGCAAGCATAATGTAAGGGGCCTAGAGATGACTAATGAACGGGAGAAAATGTTATTTTCAGTGCCAGGAATGTTTGCATGGTTTTTTCTGGACCCTGTTTTGCATGAAATTGACCAAATTCCAATTTCTGCCCACTTTATTAGGCGGGTTTCTTGTACTCAGTCAACAAAAATAAAGAAATACTAATGAAACAGCTCTAAGTTTTTAGACTGGAAAATGGAATGGGCCAAAAATAGGGTGTAAAGTGGGTGAAATTGCTGATGCATAAATATTGCTGTTGGGGTTTAAGTGTATTCTAACCTAACCACTCTAATTGGCAAAATCACTAATCAGGCATCCTACAGGTTCCCCATGATGCCGGATTTGTATGGTCAACCTTACTAGGGGAAGGGAGCACAACTTTGTAGTACCCACAGTTTAAATGGTCAGGCTTCAAGCATTTTATTGTACAGCAGTAAAGAAGTGGAACAGCCTGTCTGAACTTGTCAAAGCTGTCATAGCTTGAGACGGTTCAAGAAGGGGTGCCAAATGGTACCTAATGAATGTAATACAGACAGGGAGGAGAGTGATATCTTGTATAGCTAATATACATGTGCCTATTATTGTGATCTGATCTAATCTTTAACCCTTTCAGGTTTCAGGAAAGTACTAGTACGGCTTATGCACCAGGGTTTTTGAGTTCTAGTACGCCTAAATTCTGGCGCCCTTAAAATCTAGTGAGAGAAAGCTGGTAGGCCTACATATGAAAGAATGGGTCTGTGGTCACTGTGTGCAGTATAAAAATATCCTGCAGCACACAGTGCATAATGAGAAAAAAAAACCCTTTGACCGTGTTTTTGGATTTAAAACGGCGACGTTGCACTGTACAGTGGACCCCCGCATAACGATGGCATCGCATAGCGATTTTTCCGCATAAAAGATTACTTTTATCGCAAAATTTTTGCCGCGCATACCGATTAAAAACCCGCATACCGATTTTCGTCCGAGACGCGTCCAAAGTGCCCTCAGCCAGCCTCACATGTGCCGCTCCGTCCCCTTGTTTACCACCCAGCCTCCGCGGTAACATCCAAGCATACACTGGGAATATTTCGTATTATTACAGTATTTTCGGTGCTTTTCTGGAAAAAAAAGTGCCATGGGCCCCAAGAAAGTTTAGTGCCAAACCCTGGGGAAAAAAGGGTGAGAAATTAGTATGGAATTAAAAAAAGATTTTAAAGGGGTTTTTTGGGGTTTAACCCCTGGAACCCTATGCCTTTGGGAATCCATTGGCCTACTTCAAAAAATAAGAAATTGTGTGGAGGGGTTGAACTGCAAACCTTTTGTCCCCTGACACAGCGTTGCAAGCCGTGCTTTGACTATTTCAATGAAAATGTTAGGCCCTTTTTAGGAAAGTCTTAAAGGGAACGGGAGGTTACAGAGCTTAGGGACAGATTTGTTGTGCGACAGAGGTCCATAAACTCTAAAGCTGGCCCTAGTGGCATAAAAAGAAAAAGGGGAAAGAAACCCCCAAAAAAGGATTGCTACCTCAAGTCCTAAGGGAAAGGGGGATTCCCCTTCAAAACAGTAAAAAGATAATGCTCCCCCCCTCCCATCCCCCATCAATCATCACCAATCTTCAATAAAAAAAGTTCATGTAATTGTGACCTTTTTTCATTTGGTTGTTTAAAATTAAACATTTTTTGTGGGAAAAAAAAAATTTTTTTATACTTTTGGGGGTCTTTTACGGATTAATTTTATTTCCATTATTTTTATGGGGAAAAAATTTATTCGCAAACGATTATTTCGCATAAAATGAGCCCCCTTGCCGGATTAAAAACTTAACGGGGGTCCACTGTATTTTTTATGGATTTATTTTTGATTCTAGTTTTCCTGGTCTTATTTTTTTGAATGGGACAAAAAAGAATTGAGATGATTGTGACTGTTTTACAATGAAAAGTACCTTGAAATTGGTCAAAGTAGCAGAAATGTTCGATTTTTACCAAAGTTAAAAAATAAACAAATCGTGTAAGGAGTCCAATACAAAAGTCAACTGGGAGTCTAATACTCTTTCACAAGTGCGCTGATTTATTTATACCATTTCTACATAAGCGTGTCTGACAACAGTTAATCTTCTTTTTTTTGTGAGGGAAAAATTCAAAGGGAAAGCAAAAAAAAAGTAAGAGGGGTTTGGGGGGGTGATTAATGACAGAGGAAAAGTTATTTTAGTGCCGGGAAAGTCTTTCTTTTTTATTCTGGACCCCATTTTGGGAAAATTGGGGATCTTTTGATTTTTTTGTGAAAATTGGGAAAATTTTCGAATTTGACCCTTATTGGATAGTTGAAATCTGTAAATGGGGGTTTTTTGTATCATTCAAAAGAAAAAAATGGAGTTCAGCGAAATATTATGATTTTTTTGTCGGAAATAGTTTTTCACTGGAATTTGGCCGAGTGTAAACATTGTCGAGACTGCTAACTTCGTGAGAGCATAATTCCGTAAGTTTTCCATCAAATTTCATACTTTTGGTGTCATTATGATCGGGAAAAGATTCTCTGTTTTCATAATTTTTTTTTTTTAATTTGGGCGACCCTGAGAACAAGTCCGGGAGAGGGCCTGGGGACCCTGAAAGGGTTAATGTTAATATAAATAACTGCTTTATTCTTAATATACACCTACCATCCGACTTACGACCTGCTCGACATACGTCCACTCGACTTACGACCTTGCAGCTGGGCTGGGCCGGCTGATGCACACCACTGTACAATATTTGACAATACTCGCGGCAGTAATGCGTCATGCAGGCAACATCAGTTTGAGTAACCCTGTCCAATCAGCAGCATCATACTGTATTAACTGGACAGTAAATTTCACCATGGCCCCTAAGATGAAGTCTGTGGCAAGAAAGGCTCTTACTCTCGAACTCTCTATTTGTTTTCACTGTTGCACATAAACCTGTCTGTATCTGTCTGCCTATATATCTGTGTATCTCTGTGTCTGTCTACCTGTGTGTCTGTCTTTCTGTGTCTGTCTACCTGTGTGTCTGTCTTTGTCTATCTGTCTGTCTACCTGTGTCTGTCTACCTGTGTCTGTCTACCTGTGTCTGTCTACCTGTGTCTGTCTACCTGTTTGTCTACCTGTTTGTCTGTTTACCTGTGTCTGTCTACCTGAGTGTGTCTGTCTACCTGTGTCTGTCTTTCTGTCTGCTTGTCTGTCTCAGAGCCACTCATTAAGAGTGTAATTGGTCTTGAAGATGCCATATTAATAACGATAACACAATAATCACCGAGGCGCATTAAATGTGTATAAAACGTTGATATAGACATTTTGCTTAATCCATCTATGATTTCATTTTCAAAATTATATAATAAACATGCTACATAACATATAAACATATAAATTAACAAATATGAGATGTTTTTCTGGTCGGCTTGACAGAGTGAACAGGAATCATTCGTGTCCAGGCTGGTAACAACAACAACAACAACAACGTTTGTTTACGTAACTCGCCAACCTTCTACACACACACACTCGTTTATTCATTCAATCTTGTTTACTCGCCTCTCGCTCTACATTAAGACTACAGATATTTTAAGGTAAGTAATGAGTGAACACAATTATTATATTATAGTTTAATAATAATATTAATACAGTGGACCCTCGACTAATGCTATTAATCCGTTCCTGAGAGCTCATCGTTAGTCAAAATAATCGTTAGTCAAGTTAATTTTCCCCATAAGAAATAATGGAAATCAAATTAATCCGTGCAAGACACTCAAAAGTATTGAAAAAAAAAATTTTTAACACATGAAATATTAATTTTAATACACACAAACTGAAGAAGACAAGCACAGTTACATGACACTTACCTTTATTGAAGATCTGGTGATGATTGATGGGATGGGAAGAGGGGAGTGTGTTGATGGTCTTAGTGTTTAGAAGGGGAATCCCCTTCCATTAGGACTTGAGGTGGCAAGTCCTTTTTCGGGGTTACTTCCCTTCTTTTAATGCCACTAGGACCAGCTTGAGAGCCACTGGACCTCTGTCGCACAACATATCTGCCCATAGAGGCCTGTACCTCCCGTTCCTTTATGACATTCCTAAAGTGTTTCACAACATTGTCAGTGTCTCCATTAAACACTTGTTCAGGTTTCAGTCCTTCACTGTCTATGTACTCCTTGAATTCCTGCACATATTTTTCAGCTGCTTTTTGGTCCAAACTGGCAGCCTCACCATGCCTTATCACACTATGTATGCCACTACGATTCTTAAATCTCTTAAACCAACCTTTGCTGGCCTTAAATTCACTCGCATCACCACTAGTTGCTGGCATTTTTCTAATTAAATCGTCATGCACCTTTCTAGCCTTTTCACATATGATCGCTTGAGAGATGCTATCTCCTGCAATCTGTTTTTCGTTTATCCATACCAATAACAGTCTTTCAACATCTTCTATCACTTGTGATCTCAGTTTCAAAAACATAGTTGCACCTTTGGCAAGAACAGCTTCCTTGATTGCCGTTTTCTTGGCCACAATAGTAGCGATGGTTGATTGGGGTTTTGTGTACAGCCTGGCCAGCTCGGAGACACGCACTCCACTTTCATAATTAGCAATGATCTCTTTCTTCATATCCATAGTAATTTTCACCCTTTTTGCTGTAGGGTTGGCACTAGAAGCTTTCTTGGGGCCCATGGTGACTTATTTTGCAGGTGCAATCACTAAAAAGGCTGTGATAATATGAAATGTTCCGATTGTATGCTTGGAAGTGACCGCGGTGGCTGGCTGGCTTGTAAACACTGGCCAGAAGTGGATGCGTCTCAGATGGAACGAATAGTGCTGGTCGCGTTTTTTAGCGCTAATCGAGGCAAAATTTTTACGATAAAATGTATCGCTAGTCACATTTATCGTTAATCGATGCCATCGCTGGTCAAGGGTCCACTGTATTAGTGCATATGTATTATTGTAAAAATAATAATTAATATTATTAATTTAGGGCACTGGAGCACAGATCCACTGTATAGCACTTTGGATTATTTGGGTTATCCTAGGTAATTTATACTATGTATGATAACTTTACTTACGTGTACCTGAGAGGGAGGGAGATACAGAGGGAGGGAGATACAGAGAGAGGGAGGGAGATACAGAGAGAGGGAGGGAGATACAGAGAGAGGGAG
>NC_069406.1:52153886-52176731 GCF_026875155.1 Cherax quadricarinatus | reverse complement strand
CCTGTAATAATAATAAAAGTAACCCTTTAAAATAATAATGCTACCTGTAAAAAAAAAATGCACTGAATTAATAATGCACCTGTAATAAAAAACTTTAATAATAAAAACACCGTAAAATAATAATGTCCCGAAAATAATAATGCTTTTCCCGTAATAAAAAATTGCAACCCGTAAAAAATAATGCTACTGTAAAAAAAAAAGCTACTTTAAAATAAAAACTACCCTGAATAATAAAAATGTTCTTTTAATAAAAATAATGCTACTGTAAATAATAATATGCTACCTGTAATAATAATAATGATACTTGTAATAATAATTCTACCTGAATAATAATAATGCTACCTTAATATAAAATGCTACTTTAATAAAATAATGCTACCTGTAATAATATAATGCTACCTGTAATAATATAAATGCTACCTGTAAATTAATAATAATGTACCTGTAAATAAAAATGCACTTGTAAAAAATAATGCTACCTGTAATAATAATAATGGCTACTTGAATAATAATGCTACCTGTAATAACAATGCACTGTAAAAATAATGCTACCTGTAATAAATAATGCTAGCCGAAAGCGGCCACCAGTAATAATAATGTTACCTGAAATAGTACTGCTAACCTCAATAATAATAATGCTAACTTTTAATAATAATAATGCTACCTGTAATAATAATGCTAACCTGTAGATAATAATAATGCTACTTGAAATAATAATAATGCTAGACCCGTAATAATAATAATGTCTACTTTAATAATATAAAGCTATTTGTAATAACATAATGCAACCTGTAATAATAATAATGCTACTTGTAATAATAATAATGCTACCTGTAATAATAATGCTACTTATAATAATAATGCTACCTGTAATAATAATAATGCTACTTGTAATAATAATAATGCTACTTGTAATAATAATGCAACCTGTAATAATAATAATGCTACTTGTAATAATAATAATGCTACCTGTAATAATAATAATGCTACTTGTAATAATAATAATGCTACCTGTAATAATAATAATGCAACTATAATAATAATAATGCCTACCTGTAATAATAATAATGCTACTTGAAATCTTAATAATGCCACCTGTAATAATAATGCTAACTTGTAATAATAATGCTACTTGTAATAATAATAATGCTACCTGTAATAATAATAATGCTACTTGTAATAATAATAATGCTACCTGTAATAATAATAATGCTTCCTGTAATAATAATAATGCTACCTGTAATAATAATGCTGACCTTAAATAGATAATAAATGCTACTTATAATAATAATAATATTGCTACCCTGTAATAATATAAAGTTAACTACTTGAAATAAAAATAATGCTACCTGAAAATAATAATCTATCCCTGTAAAATAATAATGCTACTTGTAATAATAAATCTCCCAGTAATATAATAATGCTACCTGTAATAATGCCTACTTGTAATCAGAATATGCTCCTGTAATAATAACATTGCACCTGTAATAATAGATAATGCTACTTGTAATAATAATATGCTAAACCTGTTTAATAATAATAATGTCCTGTAATAATAAATGCTACTTGTAATAAAATAATGCTACCTGTAATAATAATAATGCTACCTGTAATAATAATAATATGCTAACTGATAAAAATATAATGTCTCACTTGTAATAATAAAAGAAGCTACTTGTAATAATAAAAATGCTACCTGTAATAATGCATTCTTGAATAATAATAAGCTACCTAGTAATAATAATGCCTCCCTGTTAATAATAATAGATGCAACCTGAATAATACTAAGTGCCACCTGTAATAATCATGCTACTTGTAATAATAATAATGCAACTATAAAAAATAAATAATGCTACCACTAATAATAATAATGCTTACTGGCTTACTTGTAATCAAGTAATAATGCTACCGGTAATAATAATAATGCTACCTGTAATAAGAAAAATCTACTATGCAATAATAATGCTACCTGCAATAAGAAAAATGCTACCTGTACTAATAAAAATGCTAAACTGTAATAATAATACTGCTTCCTGTAAAATAATAAAGCTACCTGTACTAGTAAATATCTACTTGTAAAATAATAATAATGCTACCTCTTAATAATAATCATCCAACTTTAATAATAATATATGCTTACCCTGTAATAATAAAAAAGCACCTGTAATAATAATATTGCTACCTGAAACTAATAATAAAGGGCTACCTGTAATAATAATAAATGCTACCTCCTGTAACATAACAATAATGCTACCTGTAATAATAATAATGCTACTTGTAATAATAATAATGCTACCTGTAATAATAATAATGCTACCTGTAATAATAATATTGCTACCTGTAATAATAATAGTGCTACCTGTAATAATAATAATGCTACTTGTAATAATAATAATGCTACCTGTAATAATAATAATGCTACCTGTAATAATAATATTGCTACCTGTAATAATAATAATGCTACCTGTTATAATAATAGTGCTACCTGTAATAATAATAATTATACCTTACATAATAATAATCTAACCGTAATAATAATATACCTGTTAATAATAATAATGCTATCTGTAATAATAATGATACCTGTAATAATAATAATGCTACTTGTAATAATAAAAATGCTACTTGTAACAATAATGATACTTGTAATAATAATAAGCTTACTGTAATAATAATAAGTTCTACTATAATAATAATGCAACATTAAATAATACTGATACTTGTAATAATAAATAGAATGCTACCTGAAAATAAAAATTCAACCTGTAAATAATAATGCTACCTGTAATAATCATAATGCCTGCTGTAATAAAAATGCTCACCTGTAATAATAATACTGCTACTGTAATAAAAATATTGCTACCCTGTAATAATAATGCTACCTGTATTAATAATAATCTACTTGTAATAATCAAATACCTACTTGTAAATAATAATAATGCTTCTGTTATAAAATAATGCTACTTGTAATAATAATAATGCTACCTGTAATAATAATGCTGCTTGTAATAATAATAATGCTACTTGTAATAATAATAATGCTACCTGTAATAATAATAATGCTACTTGTAATAATAATAATGCTACTTGTAATAATAATAATGCTACTTGTAATAATAATAATGCTACATGTAATAATAATAATGCTACTTGTAATAATAATAATGCTATACCTTGTAATAATAATGCTACTTGTGATACTATTGCTACTTGTAATAAGAATAAAGTACCTCTAAATAATAATATTGCACTTTTCATAATAATAAGCTACTTTTAATAAATAATGCTACCTGCAATAATAATATACTTTGTAATAATAATAATTTTCTACTTGTAATAATAATAATGCACTTGTAAATAAAAAGTTACTTGTAAAATAATGCAACATTGTAATAATAATAATGCTACTTTTTTTTTAATAATAATAAGCTACTTGTAATAATAATAATGGATACCTGTATTAATAATAATCTACCTGGTAGATATTAAAGCCTACTTTGCAATAATAATAATGCTACCTGTAAATAATAATAAAGCTACTTGTGTAATAATAATAATGCTACCTGTAATAATAATCATGCTACTTTTAATAATAATGCACTTATAATAAAAAAGATGCTACTTTTTAATAATCATAATGCACTTGTAAATAATAATGCTACTTGTAATAATAATAATGCCCTTTTACCTGAAATAAAAATATTGCTACTTGTAATAATAATACTACCTGTAATAATAATGCTACTTGTAAAAATAATAATGTGACTTGTAATAATAATAATGCTACTTGTAATAATAAAAATGCTGCCTGTAATAATAATAATGATACTTGTAATAATAATAATGCTACTTTTAATAATAATAATGCTGCTTGTAATAATCATAGAACCTGTAATAATAATAATGCTGCCTGAAATAATAATAAAGCTACTTTTAATAATAATAATGCTACCTGTAATAATAATAATGCTACTTGTAATAATAATAATGCTACCTGCAACAATAATGCTACCTGTAACAATAATGCTACTTGTAATAATAAAAATTCTACTGTAATAATAATGCTAATAATATAAGCTACCTGTAATAATAATCAATGCTACTTGTAATAATAATAATGAGCCCATTAATCATCATAATAATGCTACTTGTAATAATAATAATGCTACTTGTAATAATAATAAATGCTACCTGTGATAATAATCCTCCTTTAAAAATAATAATGGCCTGACCTGTAATAGATAATGCTTCCTGTAATAACTAATATTGCTACCTACAATAATAAAATGCTACCTGTATTAATAATAATCCTTATCTTGTAAAATTTTATAAAGCAACCTTAATAATAATAATGCTATAACCCTGCAATAATAATAATGCCCACTTGTAAATAAAATAATGCTAAACCTTTTAATAATGCAACCTGTCATAATAATGCTACTTGTAATAAAAAATAAATGCTGCCTGTAATAATAATACTGCAACCTGTAATAAAAAAAAAAATAATGGCACATGTAATAATAATACTACCTGTAATAAAATGAAAGCTAACCATGCAATCACAATGCTACTTATAATAATAATGCTACCTGTAATAATAATTAATGCTGCTTTGTAATAATAATAATGCTACCTAGTAATAATAATAATGCTACTGATTAATAGTTATAATAATGCAACTTGTAATAATAATGAGCTACCTGTAATAAAAATAAATCGACTTTGTAATAATAATAATGCTACTTGTAATAATAATAGCAACCTTAATAATAATAATTCCACTTGTAATAATATAATGCCTCCTGTATAATAATAATAAGGCTACTTGATTAATAATAATGCTACCTGTAATAATAATAATGCTACATATAATAATAATAATGCTACCTGTAATAATAATAATGCTACTTGAAATCTTAATAATGCCACCTGTAATAATAATGCTAACTGTAATAATAATGCTACTTGTAATAATAATATGCTACCTGTAATAATAATAAATGCTTCCTGTATAATAATAACGCTACCTATAATAATAATGCTACCTGTAATAATAATAATGCTACTTGTAATAATAATAATATTGCTACCTGTAATAATAATAATGTTACTTGTAATAAAAATAATGCTATCTGTAATAATAATAATGCTACCTGAAAAAATAATAATGCTAACTTGTAATAATAATTCTTCTACATAATAATAATATGCACCTGTAATAATGCTACTTGTAAAATAATAAGCTACCATGTTAATAATAACAATGCTACCTGTAATAATAATAATCTTACTTTGTAATAATAATAGTGCTACCTGCAATAATAATAATGCTACCTGTAATAATAATGCTACTTGTAATAATAATAATGCCTACCTGTTGAAAATAATAATGCTACCGTAATAATAATATACTACCTGAAAAATAATATGCTACTTGTAATAATAATAATGCTACTTGTAATAATAATAATGCTACCTGTAATAATGCTACTTGTAATAATAATAATGCTAAACCTGTAATAAGAATGCTACCTGTAATAATAATAATTGCTACCTGTAATGAAAAATTAATGGCTACCTGTAATAATAATCTACTTGTAATAATAATAATGCTACTTGTATAATAATTAATGCTATCGTAATATAATAATGCTACTTGTATCATAATAAAGCTACCGTAGTAATAATATGCCTAACCTGTAATAAAAATGCTAACTTTCATAATAATGCTTACCTTAATAATAATAATGCTACCTGTAATAAAAATAATGCTACCTCCAAAAATAGTAATGGCTTCTGTAATAATAATAATTGCTACCTGTAAAAGTAATAATGCTACCTGTAATAATAATAATGCTACCTGTAATAATAATAATGCTACTTGTAATAATAATAATGCTACCTGTAATAATAATAATGCTACCTGTACTAATAAAATTGCTACCGATCTAATAAAAATAAAGGCCTACCTGTATAATAATAATGCTACTTGTCATAACAATATGCTAACTGTAATAATATAATGCCGCTTGTAATAAATAATGCTACCTGTAATAATAATAATGCTACCTGTAATAATAATATTGCTACCTGTAATAATAATAGTGCTACCTGTAATATAAATAATGCAACTTGTAAAAAAATAATGCAACCTTTAATAATAATATGCTACCTGTAATAATAATATTGCTCCCTTTAATAATAATGCTATCTGTTATAATAATAATGCTACCTGTAATAATAATAATGCTACCTGTAATAATAATAATGCTACCTGGGTAAAAAATAATAATGCTACCTGTAATAATAATGATACCTGTAATAATAATAATGCTACTTATAATAATAATAATGCTACTTGTAATAATAATGATACTTGTAATAATAATAATGCACTTTGTAATAATAATAAAGCTACTCGTAAAAATAACGCTACCTGTAATAATAATAATGCTACTTGTAATAATAATAATGCTACTTGTAATAATAATACTGCTACCTGTAATAATAATAATGCTACTTGTAATAGTAATAATGCTACCTGTAATAATAATAATGCTACTTGTAATAATAATAATCGACCTGTATAATAATGCTAACTGTAATACTAATAAATGCTACTTAGTAATAATATAATGCTAACCTTAATAATAATAATGCTACTTGTAATAATAATAATGCTACCTGTAATCATAAAAATGCTTCTTGTAATAATAATGCTACATGTAATAATAAAATGCCTATCCTCTAAATAAAATAATGCTACTTGTAGGAATATATAGGCTACTTTGTAATAATAATGCTACTAGTAATAATAAAATGCTGCCTTTATAATAAATGCAACTTAAAATAATAATAAATGCTACATGTAGTATAATAATTCAACTTGTAATAATAATGCAACCTGGAAAAAACAAATGCTACTTGTAATAATAATAATGCTACTTGTAATAATAATAATGCTACTTGTAATAATAATAATGCTACTTGTAATAATAATGCTACCTGTAATAATAATAATGCTACCTGTAATAATAATGATGCTACTTGTAATAATAATGCTACTTATAATAATAATAATGCTACCTGTAATAATAATAATGCTACTTGTAATAACAATAATGCTACCTGTAATAATAATGCTACCTGTAATAATAATAATGCTACTTGAAATAATAATAATGCTACTTGTAATAATAATGCTACATGTAATAATAATAATACTACCTGTTAGTAAAATGCTACTTGTAATAATAATGCTACTTGTAATAATAATAATGCTACTTGTAATAATAATGCTACTTGTAATAATAATTCTAACTTGAAAAATAATAACGCTCTTGTTTAAAATTAAAATAATAATGTTACCTCTAATAATACAATGATACTTGGAGTATAATAATAATGCTGCGAGTAATAATAATAATGCTAACCTGAACTAATAAAAATGCTAACTTTTAATAATAATGCTACTTATAATAATAATGAACTTCCTACTTTTAATAATAATAATGCTACTTGTAATAATAATAATGCTACTTGTAATAATAATAATGCTACCTGTAATAAAAATAATGCTACTTGTAATAATAATACTACTGTTAATAATAATGCTACTTGTAATAATAATAATGTTACTGTAATAATAATAATGCTACTTGTAATAATAATAATGCTGCCTGTAATAATAATAATGCTACTTGTAATAATAATAATGCTAACTTTTAATATAAAAAAGTGCGCTTGTTAATAATCATAGAACCTGGAAATGAATAATAAAGCAGCCTGAAATAACTAATAAATGCTACTTTTATAATAATAATGCTACCTGTAAATAATAATAATGCTACTTGTAATAATAATAATCTACCTTGCAACAATAAATGCTACCTGTAACAATAATGCTAAATGCTAACTTGTAATAATAAAAATTCTACTTGAAATAATAAATGCTACTTGTAATAATAATAGAACCTGTAAAAATAATAATGCTACCTGTAATAATAATAATGCTACTTGTAATAATAATAATGATACTTTAATAATAATAATAATGCTACTTGTAATAATAATAATGCTACTTGTAATAATAATAATGCTACCTGTGATAATAATCCTACTTGTAATAATAATAACGCTACCTGTAATAATAATGCTTCCTGTAATAATAATATTGATATACTACAATAATAATAATGCACCTTAAAGTAATAATAATCCATCCATGTAATATTTATAATGCAGACCTGTAAAAATAATAATGCAACCTGGCAATAATAAATAATCCACTTGGTAATAATAATAATGCTACCTTTAATAAATGCTACCTGTCATAATAATGCTAACTTGTAATAATAATAATGCTGCCGTCAAATAAAATAAATGCCTACCTGTAAAAATAATGCTACTTGTAAATAATAATAACAACCTGTACTAATAATAAAGCTACCTGCAATAACAATGCTACTTATATAATGAATGCTACCTGTAATAATATAATGCTGCTTGTAATAATAATAAGCTACCTAGTAATAATAATGAAGCTACCTGTAATAATAAAATGCTTACTTGTAATAATCATGCTACCTGTAATAAATAATAATGCTACTTGTAATAATAATAATGCACTTGTAGATAATAAAGCAACCTGTAATAATAATAAAGCTACTTGTAATAAATAATAATGCTTCCAGTAAATAATACTAAGGCTACTTGTCATTAATAAAAATGCTACCTGTAATAATCATAAGCTACATATAATAATAAAAAAGTGCACCTTAATAATAATAATGCGCTACTTGAAATCTTAATAATGCCACCAGTAATAATAATGCTAACTGAATAATAATGCTACTTGTAATAATAATAATGCTACCTTAATAATAATAATGCTCCCTGAAAATAATAATAACGCTACCTATAATAATATGCTAGCCTTGTAATAATAATCATGCTACTGTAATAATAAAACTATTGCAAAACCATGTAATAATAATAATGTTACTTTGTAATAAAAATAATGCATCTGGTAATAATATAATGCTACCTGTAATAATAATAATGCTACTTGTTTAATAATTTCTACCATAAAAAATAATAATGCAACCTGAAATACATGCAACTTGTAATAATAAAAATGCCCTACCTGTAATAATAACAATGCAACCTGAAAATAATAATAATGCTACTTGTAATAATAATAGTGCTACCTGTAATAATAATAATGCTACCTGTAATAATAATGCTACTTGTAATAATACATAATAGTCTATCCTGAAATAATAATAATGCTTACCTGTAATAATAATAATGCCTACCTGTAAAAATAATAATGCTACTTGTAATAATAATAATGCTACTTGTAATAATAATAATGCTACCTGTAATAATGCTACTTGTAATAATAATAATGCTACCTGTAATAATAATAATGCTACCTGTAATAATAATAATGCTACCTGTAATAATAATAATGCTACCTGTAATAATAATGCTACTTGTAATAATAATAATGCTACTTGTAATAATAATAATGCTACCTGTAATAATAATAATGCTACTTGTAATAATAATAATGCTACCGGTAATAAAATATTGCAACCTGAAAAGAATAATGCATACTACCCATAATAATGCTACCTGTAATAATAAAAATGCTACCTGTAATAATAATAATGCTACCTGTAATAATAATAATGCTTCCTGTAATAATAATAATGCTACCTGTAATAGTAATATGCTACTTGTAATAATAATAATGCTACCTCTAATAATAATAATCCTACATAGTAATAATAAAAATGCTACCAGTATAATATAAATGCTACCTTGTAATACAATAATATTGCTACCATTTAATAATAATTATGCTACCTGTAATAATAATAATGCTACTTGTAATAACAATAATGCTACCTGTAATAATAATAATGCTGCTTGTAATAATAATAATGCTACCTGTAATAATAATAATGCTACCTGTAATAATAATAATTGCTACCCTTGTTAATAATAATATAGCTACCCTTGAAATAATAATAATCTACTTGTAATAATTAATAATGCTACCCTGAATAATAATGCAACAGAAATAATAATAAAGCTCCCCTTTAATAATAATGCTACCTGTTATAATAATAATGCTACCTGTAATAATAATAATGCTACCTGTAATAATAATAATGCTACCTGTAATAATAATGCTACCTGTAATAATAATAATGCTACCTGTAATAATAATGATAATACTGTAATAATAATAAAGTTCTTATAATCATAATAATGCTACTTGTAATAATATGATACATGAATAATAATAATGCCCCTACTTGTAATAAAAATGCTACCCGTAAAAGTTACGCTACCTGTAATAATAATAATGCTACCTGTAAATAATAATAATGCTTAATCTTGTTAATATAATACTGGCTAACCTGTAATAATAATAATGCTACTTGTAATTGTCATAATTGTACCTGTAAAAATAAAAATGCTAACTTGTAATAATAATAATGCTACCTAAAAATAATGCTACTGTAATCAAAGAATGCTAACTTGTAATATATTAATGCTACCTGTAATAAAATAATGCTTACTTGTAATAATAATAATTGCCCTTACCTGTTAATCATAAAAAGCTTCCTTGTAATAATAATGCTACATGTAATAAAAATAATGCTACCTCTATTAATAGATAATGCTACTTGTAGAATAATAATGCTACTTTGTAATAAATAAGCTACTAGTAAATAATAATAATGCTGCTGTAATAAAATTAATGCTACTTATAAATAATATACTGCCTAACATGTAGTAATAAATAATGCAACTTTTATAAAAAATGCTACCTGGAAGAACAATGCAAACTTGTTAATATATAATAATCTACTTGTTAAATAATATAATGCTACTTTTAATAATAATAATGCTACTTGTAATAATAATGCTACCTGTAATAATAGTAAAGTCTACCTTGTTAAAATAATGAGCTACATTCAATAATAATGCTACTTATAATAATAATAATGCTACCTGTAATAATATAATGCTACTTTGTAATAACAATAAAGTTTATTTTCAACCTGTACTAATATTCTAACCTGTAAATAATAATAATTGCTACTTGAAATAATAATTAATGCAACTGTAATAATAATGCTACATGTAATATAATAATACTACCTGTAGTCTATAATGCTACTTGTAATAATAATGCCTACTTGTAAAAAATAAAAATAGCCTACTGTAAATAATATTGCTATCTTGATAATAATAATGCTACATCTGTAATAAAAATAATGCTACTTGTAAAAAAATAAGTTTATCCTCTAATAATAATAATGATAACTTGTAGTAATAATAATGCTTGCGTGTAATAATAAAGCTACTTCTGTAATAATAATAAGCTACCTGTAATAATAATAATTGTTTACCTCTAAATAATAATAATAATACTTGTAATAATAATTATACTGCCTGTAATAATAATAATGCTACTTGTAATATTAATAAGGCTACTTGTAATAATAATAATGCTACTTGTAATAATAAATATAGCTACCTGTAAATAATAATAATAAAACCTGCATCATAATAAATGCTACATTTTAATAATAATAATGCTACTTGTAATAATAATAATGCTACTTATAATAATAATGCTACCTGTAATAATAATGCTACTTGTAATAATAATAATGCTACCTGTAATAATAATAATGCTACCTGTAACAATAATAATGCTACTTGTAATAATATAATGCTACCTGTAATAATAATAATGCTACTTGAAATAATAATGCTACTTGTAATAATAATAATGCTACTTGTAATAATAATAATGCTACTTGTAATAATAATGCTACTTGTAATAAAATATGCTACTTGTAATAATAATAATGCTACCTGTAATAATAATAATGATGCCTGTAATAATAATGCTACTAGTAATAATAATAATGCTACTTGTAATAATGATGATAATACCTGTAATAATAATGCTACTTGTGATAATAATGCTACTTGTAATAATAATAATGCTACTTGCAATAATAATAATGCTACTTGTATTAATAATAATGCTACTTGTAATAATAATAATGCTACTTGTAATAATAATAATGCTACTTGTAATAATAATAATAATGCTACTTCTAATAATAATAATGCTACTTGTAATAATAATAATGATACCTGTAATAATAATGCTACCTGTAATAATAATAATGCTACTTGCAATAATAATAAATGCTATCTAGTATAAAAATAATAATGCTACTTCTAATAATAAATAATAATGCTACTTGTTTATAATAATAATCTACTATTGCAATAATACATAATGGCTTACTTGTAATAAAATCTACCTGAATAATAATGCAACTTGTATATAATAATGCTACTTTTCATAAAAATGCTACTTGAAATAATAATAATGCTACTTGTAAAAATAATAATGATACCTGAATATAATAATGCACTTGTAAAAAATAATCTACTTGTAATAATAATAAAGGCTTCTTGTAATAATAAAGCTACAGTAATAACAATTGCTACTTGTAATAATAATGCACCGAATAAATAATCCTACCTGTATAAAATGCTACTGTAAAATAATTGCAACCTGTAATAATATAATGCTACTTGTAACAATAATAAATGCTACTTGTAATATAATGATACCTGTAATATAATTCTACTTGTAATAATAATATGCTACCTGTAAAATAAGAATTCACCTACGTAATTAATAATAAAAAATGGCTACTCTGTAATAATAATGCTTACCTGTAATAATGATAATGCCTACCTGTAATAATAATAATCCAACTTGTAATATTTATAATGCTACCTGTAAAAATAATAAAAGCACCTGTATTAATAATAATGCTACTTTTAAAAAATTAATAATGCTACCTGTAATAATGCACCAGTAAATAATAATGCCACTTGTAATAATAAAAATGCTGCTTAAAATTGAAAATGCTACCTGTAATAATAATGCTACTTGTAATAATAATAATACTACCTGTAATAATAATAATGCTACATGTAATAACAATGCTACTTATAATAATAATGCTACCTGTAATAATAATAATGCTACTTGTAATAATAATAATGCTACTTGTAATAATAATTGCTACCTGTACAAATAAAAATCATCAATAATACTTTGTAATAATAATAAGCTAACCTGTAATATAATAAACTACTTGTAATAATAGATAATGCTACCTGTAATAATAGTAATGTTACCTGTAATAATAATAATGCTACTTGTAATAATAATGCTACCTGTAATAATAATAATGCTACCTGTAATAATAATAATGCTACCTGTAAAAATAATAATGCAACTGTAATAATAATAATGCTACTTGTAATAATAATAATGCTACCTGTAATAATGCTACTTGTAATAATAATAATGCTACCTGTAATAATAATGCTACCTGTAATAATAATAATGCTACCTGTAATAATAATAATGCTACCTGTAATAATAATGCTACTTGTAATAATAATAATGCTACTGTAATAATAATAATGCTACCTGTAATAATAATAATGCTACTGTAATAATAATAATGCTACCTGTAATAATAATAATGCTACCTGTAATAATAATAATGCTACTTGTAATAATAATGCTACCTGTAATAAATTATTATTATACAGTAGCATTATATTACAAGTAGCAAAATATTATACAGTAGCTTATTATTCTTACAGGTAGCATTATTAATATTACAAGTAGCATATTATATTACATGAAGCATTATTATTATTACAAGTAGCAGTATTAATATTACAATTAGCATTAATTTACAGGTAGCATTATTATTAATACAGGTAGCATTATTATTTACAGGTACATTATTAAAACAAGGTACATTATTAGTATTACCCAGTAGGCATATTACAGGTAGCATTATTATTTATTACAAGTACATTATTAAATTTTTACAGGTACATTATTATTTTTACAGGTGGCATTAATATTATTACAGGTAGCATTATTATTATTTCAGGGAGCATTATTATTATTTCAGGTAACATTATATTTAAAGCTTATTACAGGTAGCATTATTATTATTACTGGTAAATTTTTTACAAGTACATTATTATATTAAAGGTAGATTTTTATTATTACAGGTAGCATTATTTTATTACATTAACATTTATTATTACAGTAGCAAATTATTATTATTACAAGTAGCATTATTTTTATTACAAAGGGACTTATTATTACAGGTGCATTATTATTATTACGGAAGCTTATTATTTTACAGTAGAATTATTTATTACAAGTAGCAATTTTTATTACAGTTACATTTATTACAGGTGGCATATTAAGATTTCAAGTAGCATTATTATTATTCAGGTAGCATTAATTTTTAACAGTAGCATTAAATTTTTTTTACAAGTAGCATTATTATTAAATTTCAAGTAGCATTATTATTAAAGTAGCATTATTAAATTACAGGTTCTTTTATATTTTTAAAGTAGCATTATTATTATTACAAGTACATTATTATTTAAAAATTAATACAGGAGCATTTTTATTTTTACAAGTTAGCATTAATTATTAATTACAAATCATTTTTATTTACAAGTAGG
Organism: Cherax quadricarinatus; assembly: GCF_026875155.1. NCBI lineage: Eukaryota > Metazoa > Arthropoda > Malacostraca > Decapoda > Parastacidae > Cherax > Cherax quadricarinatus. The sequence continues at coordinate 52,162,109 of NC_069406.1, read as the reverse complement.
GATTTTTAATTTTTACAAGTAGCATTATTATTATTACAAGTAGCATTATTATTAAAGTAGCATTATTATTACAGGAGCAAATTATTATTATCAAGAAGCATTTTTATTATTCTAAGTAGCATTACTATTTTCAGGTAACATTATTATATGGAGCATTATTATTACAGGTGAAATTAATTTACAATACATTGTTTTTTACAGGTAGCATTATTATTACAAGTAGCATTATTATTATTACAAGTAGCATTATTATTTTTACAAGTAGCATTATTATTATTACAGGTATCATTATTATTATTACAAGTAGCCCTTATTATTATTACAAGTTGCATTATTATTACAAGTAGCTTATTAATAAGTACATATTTTATTAGGTAGCATTATTATTACAAGAGCATTATTATTACTTAAAAAGTAGCATTTTTATTATTCAAGTAGCATTATTATATTACAGTGATTATTATTACAAGTAAGCATTTTTATTATTTTAAAAAGAAAGATACAATTATTATTAATTAAAGTACATTATTTATTATTACAAGTAGCATTTATTTTATACAAGTACATTATTATTATTACAAGTACATTATTTTTCCAGTAGCTATAATTACAAGAGCATTATAAAATAGCAATTTCTAATTATCATTATTATTTACAAGAGCATTTTTATTTTACAGTAGCATTTTATTACACTCATTTTATTAACACAGGGAGCATTTTTATTATTCAAAGTAGCATTATTATTCAAGTACATTATTATTACAAGTACATTATTATTATACAAGTAGCATTAATTATTATTACAAGTAGCATTATTATTTTTAGCTTTTATTTTTACAGTAGCATTAAAATTTTTTACAAGTAGCATTTATTTTACAGGTAGCATTACTATTATTACAGGGAGCATTATTTATTATTACAAGTAGCATTATTATTATTACAGTAGCATATTATCAATTCATTATTAATTTTTTACAGGAGCATTATTATTTTTACAAGTAGCATTATTATTATTACAAGTAGCATTATTATTATTACAAGGGAAACATTATTATTAAAGTAGCAAATTATTATTACAAGTATTTATTATTATTAAAGGTAAACATTATTATTATTACAGACATTATATTTTTAAAAAGTTTCATTATTTTTATCAAGTAGCATTATTATTAAAAGTAGCATTAATTATTATTACAAGTAGCATTATATTATTACAGTACATTATTATTTATTACAAGTAGCAATTATTAATATTACAAGTGCATATTTATTTACTTACATGTAGCATTATTATTATTACAAGTAGCATTAATTAAAATTTTTAAAAGTAACATTATAATTATTAAAAAGGGAGATTATTATTATTACAGGTAGCATTATTATTATTACAAGTAGCATTATTATTATTACAAGTAGCATTATTATTATTACAAGTAGCATTATTATTATTACAGGCAGCATTATTATTATTACAAGTATCATTATTATTATTAGAGGTAACATTATTATTATTACAGGTAGCATTATTATTATTACAAGTAGCATTATTATTATTACAAGTAGCATTATTATTACAAGTAGCATTATTATTACAAGTAGCATTATTATTATTACAAGTAGCATTATTATTACAAGTTGCATTATTATATTACAATAGCATTAATTTTTAAAGTATTATTATTACAGTAGATTATTATTATTAAGTAGCATTATTATTATTACAAGACATTATTATTATTACAAGTAGCATTATTATTATTACAAGGTAGCATTATTATTATTACAAGTAGCATTATTATTATTACAAGTAGCATTATTATTATTACAGTAGCATTATTATTATTACAAGTAGCATTATTATTATTACAGGTAGCATTTTTTCATTACAAGTAGCATTTATTCAAATTATTTTTTACAAGTAGCTATTTTATTTTATTTATCAGGTAAAATTTTATTACAGGAGCATTATTATTACAAGTAGCATTATTATTATTACAAGTAGCATTATTATTATTATTATAAGTAGCATTATTATTAAAAGTAGCATTATTATTATTACAGGTAGCATTATTATTATTACAAGTAGCATTATTTATTACAAGTAGCATTATTATTATTACAAGTAGCATTATTATTACAGGTAGCATTATTATTACAAGTAGCATTATTATTATTACAAGTAGCATTATTATTATTACAAGTAGCATTATTATTATTACAAGTAGCATTATTATTTTTACAAGTAGCATTATTATTATTACAAGTAGCATTATTATTATTACAAGTAGCATTATTATTATTACAAGTAGCATTATTATTACAGGTAGCATTATTATATTAAGTAGCATTTTATTTAATATTAAAATAGTAGCATTATTATTATAAGGTAAATTATTATTATTACAAGTAGCAAATTTTTTATTACAAGTAGCTTATTATTACAATTCATATTTTTTTACAAGTAGCAAATTATTATTATTACAGTAGCATTATTTTATTAAAAAAGTGCATTATTATTATTACAGTAGCATTATTATTATTACAAGTAGCATTATTATTATTACAGGTAGCATTATTATTAACAAGTAGCATTATTATTATTACAAGTAGCATTATTATTATTACAGGTAGCATTATTATTATTACAAGTAGCATTATTATTACAATTAGCATTATTATTATTACAAGAAGCATTATTATTATTTACAAGTACATTTTTATTATACAGGTAGCATTTAATTATTTATTTCAGGGAGCATTATTATTATTACAAGTAGCATTATTTTATTACAAGGGAGCATTATTAATTTACAAGTAGCATTATTATTACATGCAATTTTTAATCATTATTATTACAGGTACATTATTATTTTTACAGTAGCATTATTATTATTACAAGTATCATTATTTAATTATACAAATATTTGCATTATTATTATTAAAAGTAGCATTATTTTTAATTTCAAGTAGCATTATTATATTACAGGAGACATTATTATTACAAGTAGCATTATTTTTTTAAAGTAGCATTATTATTATTACAGGATATCATTATTATTATACAAAGGTACATTATTATTATTTCCCGGGAGCATTAAATTTTTATTACAAGTAGCAATTATTATTATTACAGTAGCATATTATTATTACAGGTACAATATTATTTAAAGGGACATTATATTACAGTTACATATTATTATTACAAGTAGCATTTTATTATACAGTACATATTATTTACAAGTAGCATTATTATTACAAGTAGCATTATTATTATTACAGGTAGCATTATTATTATTACAAGTAGCATTATTATTATTACAAGTAGCATTATTATTATTACAAGTAGCATTATTATTATTACAGGTAGCATTATTATTACAGGTAGCATTATTATTATTACAGGTAGCATTATTATTATTACAGGTAGCATTATTATTATTACAAGTAGCATTATTATTATTACAGGTAGCATTATTATTATTCCAAGTAGCATACATGTACCTCATTAATACAGTACATTATATTATTACAGTACATTATATTTGACAAGTACTATTCATTATTTAAAGTAGCATTCATTATTTGTACAATTTTATACAGTAGCATTATTATCTGTAAGTAGCATAGTATAAATTTAGGAGCATCTAATTATTACCCGAAATTTTATTATACAGTACATTATTATTATACAGGTAGCATTATTATTACAAGTAGCATTATTATTATTACAAGTAGCATTATTATTATTACAGGTAGCATTATTATTATTACAGGTAGCATTATTATTATTACAAGTAGCATTATTATTATTACAGTAGCATTATTATTATTACAAGTAGCATTTATTATTCAGTAGCATTATTATTATTACAGGTAGCATTATTATTATTACAGTAGCATTATTATTATTACAGGTAGCATTATTATTATTACAAGTAGCATTATTATTATTACAGTAGCATTATTATTATTACAGTAGCATTATTATTACAGGTACAAAAACGAATTATTATTATTACAGGTAGCCAAATTTTTATTACAAGTACTTATTATTACAGGTAAACATTTATTATTACAAGTAGCATTATTATTATTACAAGTAGCATTATTATTACAGGTAGCATTATTATTATTACAGGTAGCATTATTATTATTACAAGTAGCATTATTATTATTACAGGTAGCATTATTATTACAAGTAGCATTATTATTATTACAAGTAGCATTATTATTATTACATTTGGGCATAATTTTTTATTCAAGTAGCTTATTATTATTACAGTAGCATTATTATTACAGTGCATTATTATTATTACAAGTGCATTATTATTATTACAGGTACATTATTATTATTAAAGGAGCATTATTATTAATTACAATTAGGCATTATTATTTACAAGTAGCATTATTTATTAATACTTTTTCAACGGGAGCTTATTATTATTACAAGTTAGCATTATTAATATTACAGTAGCATTAAATTTTTACAAGTAGCAAAATTTTTATTTCATTAGTTATTAAAGTACATTATTATTAATTACAAATAAACATTATTATATTACAGGTATCATTTTTTTATCTTTTTACAGTAGCATTATTTATTTACAAGTAGATTTTATTATTTCAGTTCATTATAAACAAAAAGCATTATTATTATTACAAGTAGCATTATTATTTTTAAGTAGCATTATTATTTCAAGTAGCATTTATTATTATTAACAGGTAGCATATTTTTATTACAAGAGCATTATTATTATTCCCAAATAGCATTATTATTATTACCCAAATTAGCATTATTATTATAACAATTTTTAACATTATTATTATTACAGGTATCATTTATTAATTTCAATAGCATTATTATATTACAAGGTGCATTATTATTATACAAGTAGCATTATTATTATTACAAGTAGATTATTATTATTAAGTAGCAAATTATTAGTTTTTGTCATTAAAATTTACAGTAGCATTATTATTTTTTACAGGTAGCATTATTATTATACAAATAGCATTATTACAAGTAGCATATATTACAAGTAGCATTAAATTTTTTACAGGTAGCATTATTATTATTACAAGGGAGCATTATTTTATTAAGGTAGCATTATTATTATTTCAAGTACATTATTAAATTTACAAGTACATTATTATTATTAAAGTAGCATTATTATTATTACAGTAGCATTATTATTATTACAAAGGGAGCATTATTATTATTACAGGTAGTATTATTATTATTATAGGTAGCATTATTATTATTACAAGTAGCATTATTATTATTACAAGTAGCATTATTATTACAAGTAGCATTATTATTATTACAAGTAGCATTATTATTATTACAAGTCAATTTTTATTAATATTATTATTATTACAGGTCATTATTATTAAATTTCAGTTTGCATTTTATTACAATTGAATTATATTACAAATACATTTATTACAAGTAGCATTTTTATTACAAGTAGCTTATTATTATTACAAGTAGCATTATTATTTACAAGGGAGCAATTATTATTACAGTACAATAAACAGTAGATTATTATTACAAGTAGCATTATATTATTACAGTAGCATTATTATTATTCAAGTAGCATTATATTATTTCAGGTAGCATTATTATTTCAGGTACATTATTTTATTACAAAAGTACATTATATTATTAAGGTACATATTATTATTACAAGTAGAATTATTTTATTACAAGGTACATTATTATTATTACAAGGGAGCATTATTATTATTACAGTAATTATTATTATTACAAGGAGCATTTTTTATTTTACAAGTTGCATTATTTAACAAGTAGCATTAATATTATTACAGGGAGCATTATTATTATTACAGGTAGCAGTTATTATTATTAAGGTACATTATTATATTACAAGTAGCATATTATTAAATTTGCATTATAATTACAAGTGCATTTTTTATTCATGCATTATTATTTTAATCATGTAGCATTATTATTATTACAGTAGCATTATTATTATTACAGGGACTATTATTATTACAGGGAGCATTATTATTATTACATGGTAGCATTTATTATTACAAGTAGCATATATTATTACAAGGGAACATTATTTAACAGGTAGATTATTATTATTACAAGAGCATTATTTTATTACAGGGAGCATTATTAAATTTTTACAGGTAGCAATTATTATTACAAGTAGCATTATTATTATTACAAGTAGCATTATTATTATTACAAGTAGCATTATTATTATTACAAGTAAGCATTATTATTACAGGGAGCATTTATTATAAGGGAGCATTATTTTATTACAGGTAGCATTATTTATTACAAGGGACATTTTTATTATAAGTAGCAATATTATTATTACAGGTGCATTATTATTATTACAAGTAGCATTATTATTACAGTACATTTTTATTATAATTACAGGGAGGGTTATTATTATTCAAGTAGCATTATTATTTACAAGTAGCATTATTATTATTACAAGGTAGCATTATTATATTTCAAGAGTATTATTATTACAAGTAAACATTATTATTATTACAATAGCATTATTTTCAAATCATTATTATTAAATAGCATTATATATTAATTTAGCATTATTATTACAATAGCATTATATTATTTCAAGTAGCATTATTATTATTCAAGTAGCATTATTATTATTACAAGGGAGCATTATTATTTATTATTAAAGAGCATTATTATTATTACAATAATTATTTTTATTACAGTAGCATTTATTAATTTATTTTACAATAGCATTATTATTATTACAAGTACATTATTTATTCAGTAGCATTATTATTACAAGTAGCATTATTATTATTACAAGTAGCATATTATATTACAAGGGACTTTATTATTATTATTACAAGTAGCATTATTAAATTTCAAAGGGAGCATTATTATTATACAAGGGAGCATTATTATTTAAAGTAACATTTTTACAGTAGCATTAATTATTACAGTACATTATATATTCAAGTAGCATATTATTACAAGTAGCATTATTATTATTACAGTAGCATTTTTATTACATAGCTTATTATTTTACAGTACATTATATATTACAGTAGCATTATTATTATTACAAGTAGCATTATTATTATTACAGGTAGCATTATTATTACAGTAGCATTATTATTATTACAAGTAGCATTATTATTACAGGTAGCTTTATTATTACAAGCATTTATTATTACAGGGAGCATAATTATTATTACAAGTAGCAATTATTATTATTAAAGTAGCATTAAATTTTTATTAAGGTAGCATATTATTATTACAATACATTATATATACAAGTAGCATTATTATTAACAAGTACATTATTATTTTTAAAGTAGCATTATTATTATTTACAGTTTGCATTATTATATAATAAAGTAGCATTATTATTATTACAGGAGCATTATTAATTCAATAGCATATTATTATTACAGGAGCTTTTTTTATTATTACAAATAGCATTATATTATTAAGTACATTTATTATTACAGGTAGCATTATTTATTATTACAAGTAGCATTTTTATTATTTTTTCAAGTAAGCATTATTATTATTCTACAAGTACATTATTTTTATTACATGCATTATTAAATTATACAAGTATTATTATTACAGTACATTATATTATTACAGGTAGCATTATAATTTACAAGTAGCATTATTATTACAATAAAGGGGATTATTTTATTACAAGTAGCATTATATTAAGGTAATATTATTATTACAGGAGCATTTTTATTATTACAAGTAGATTATTATTATTTTAAAGTACATTATTATTTTTTAAAAAGTAGCATTATTATTACAAATGCATTATATATTACAAGTAGCATTATTAATTATTACAAGTAGCATTAATTTTTACAAGTAGCATTATTATTATTAAAGTAACATTATATTATTAATACAATTTCATAGTTATATTATACAGGTAGCTTATTATTATTACAAGGGACATTATTAATTACAAGTAGCATTATATTATAACAAGTAGCAATTTTTAATTTCAAGTAGCATATTATTATTAAGTACATTTTTATTTTTAAAAGTAGCATTTTTTTTACAGTAATTATTATTATTCATAGCATTAAATTTTTACAAGGAGCATTATTATTCAAGTGCATTATTATTATTCAGTGCATTATATTACAAGTACATTATTATTTTTTACAAAACAATTTTATTATTACAGGTAGCAAATTTTTAAAAACAAATAAAAAATA
>NC_069406.1:52125790-52153386 GCF_026875155.1 Cherax quadricarinatus | reverse complement strand
GGCCGCCCTGAAAACGAGTTTTGAAGGGCCTGTCAACCCTCAAAAGGATTAAATGGAGATTAGAGGTATGGGGAAAAGATGGGGGGAAAAATTTTTTGAGGTTTGTTAAATGTTGATGAGATGGGGAAAAAGCTGTGTTTTCCCTTATAGGGAAAGGAGGAAAGTATCTTGCAGGAGTGGGGAAGAGCCAGTTGTGAGTGCGGGCGAAGTTCGTGAGGCAGTGGGTATCATGAAATGGGGTAAAGCAACTGGGATTGATGGGATAAAGATAGAAATGTTAAAAGCAGGTGGGGATATAGTTTTGGAGTGGTTGGTGCTATTATTTAATAAATGTATGGAAGAGGGTAAGGTACCTAGGGATTGGCAGAGAGCATGCATAGTTCTTTTGTATTAAGGCGAAGGGGACAAAGGAGAGTGCAAAAATGATAGGGAAATAAGTCTGTTGAGTATACCTGGTAAAGTGTATGGTAGAGTTATTATTACAAGAATTAAGAGTACAATGGAGAGTAGGATAACAGATGAACAAGGTGGCTTTAGGAAAGGTAAGGGGTGTGTAGACCAAGTGTTTACAGTGAAATATATAGGTGAACAGTGTTTAGATAAGGCTAAAGAGGTTTTTGTGGCATTTATGGATTTGGAAAAGGTGTATGACAGGGTGGATAGGGGAGCAATGTGGCAGATGTTGCAGGTGTATGGTACAGGAGGCAGGTTACTGAAAGCAGTGAAGAGTTTTTATGAGGATAGTGAGGCTCAAGTTACAGTATGAAGGAAAGAGGGAGATTGTTTCCCAGTAAAAGTAGGCCTTAGACAAGGATGTGTGATGTCACCATGGTTGTTCAATATATTTATAGATGGGGTTGTAAGAGAAGTGAATGCGAGGGTCTTGGCAAGATGTGTGGAGTAAAAAGATAAAGAATCAAACACAAAGTGGGAGTTGTCATAGTTGCTTTTTGCTGATGACAATGTGCTCTTGGGAGATTCTGAAGAGAAGTTGAAGAGGTTGGTGGATGAATTTGGTAGGATATGTAAAAGAAGAAAATTAAAAGTGAATATAGGAAGAGTAAGGTGATGAGGATAGCAAAAAAATTAGGTGACGAAAGATTTTGGGTATCAGATCGGAGGGGGAGGAGTATGGAAGAGGTGAATATATTCAGATATTTGGGAGTTGACGTGTCGGCGGATGAGGTTAATCATAGAATTGATGAGGGAAAAAAGGTGAGTGGTGTGCGTTTTAGGTATATGTGGAGTCAAAAAAACGTTATCTATGGAGGCAAAGAAGGAATGTATGAAAGTATAGTAGTACCACATCTTATATGGGTGTGAAGCTTGGGTGGTAATGCGCACGAGGGGGGGGTTGGAAGGAGTGGGAGATGTCCTGTTTAAGGGAAATGTGTGGGTAAATATTAGGCAAAATTCGGAGTTGGAAATTAGGAAAGGTGTGGAGTTTAATAAAGTATATCAAGGGCAGAAAGAGGGGTTGTTGAGGTGGTTTGGTATTAGAGAGAAGGGATCAAACTAGAAGACATGGAAAGCTAAAATCTATGGGGAAGAAGGCGGGTAGGGTGTCTCGAAAGGGTTGGAAGAGGGGGTAAAGGAGGTTTGTGGGCAAAGAGCTTGGACTTCCAGCAAGCGTGGCGAGGTGTTATAGGATGTATGGAGAAGAATGGTACTTGGGACTGACGATGTTGGAGTGTGAGCAGGTAATATTTAGTGAAGGTTCAGGAAACGGTTATTTTCAATAGTCGGACTTGAGTTGGGGAATGGGAAGTAAAGCCTGCACTTTAAGGAGGGGTTGGGATATTGGCAGTTGGAGGGATAGGTTTTGTGTATCTTATATGTGTATCTTCTAAACTGTTGTATTGAGACTCTGCAAAAACAGTGATAATGTGCGAGTGTGGTGAAAGTGTTGAATGATGATGAAAGTATTTTCTTTTTGGGGATTTTCTTTCTTTTTTTGGGTCACCCTGCCTCGGTGGGAGATGGCCGACTTGTTGGAAAAAAAAAAAAAAAAAAAAAAAATTGGAAGTGGATGTGTCAGCAGATGGGTCTATGAAAGATGAGGTGAATCATCAAATTGATGAGGGGAAAAGGGTGAACGGTGCACTTAGGAGTCTGTGGAGACAAAGAACTTTATCCTTGGAAGCAAAGAGGGGAATGTATGAGAGTATAGTTTTACCAACACTCTTATATGGGTGTAAAGCATGGGTGATGAATGCTGCAGTGAGGAGAAGGCTGGAGGCAGTGGGGATGTCATGTCTGAGGACAATGTGTAGTGTGAATATAATGCAGAGAATTTGTAGTTTGGAAGTTAGGAGGAGCAGGATTGCCAAAACTGCTGTCCAGAGGGCTGAGGAAGGTTTGCTGAGGTGGTTCGGACATGTAGAGAGAATGGAACAAAACAGAATGACTTCGAGTGTGCATAAATCTGTAGTGGAGGGAAGGCGGGGTAGGGGTTGGCCTAGGAAAGGTTGGAGGGAGGGAGTAAAGGAGGTTTTTGTGTGTGAGGGGTTTGGACTTCCAGCAAGCATGCGTGAACGTATTTGATAGGAATGAATGGAGGCAAATGGATTTTAATACTTGATGTGCTGCTGGAGTGTGAGCAAAGTAACATTTATGAAGGGATTCAGGGAAACCAGCAGGTCAGACTTGAGTCCTGGAGATGGGAAGTACAGTGTCTGCACTCTGAAGGAGGGGTGTTAATGTTGCAGTTTTATAAACTGTAGTGTAAAGCACCCCTCTGGCAAGACAGTGATGGAGTGAATGATGATGAAAATTTTTCTTTTCTGGGCCACCTTGCCTTGGTAGGAATCAGCTGATGTGTTAATTTAAAATATATAATAATATATATATATATTATATATATTATATATATATATATATATAATATATATATATAAAAAATATATTTATTTATTATATATATATATATATATTATATATATTAATTATATATTATATATATATATATATATATATATATATATACATACATACATATATATTTTTTTCAACAAGTCGCCCGTCTCCCACCGAGGCAGGGTGACCCAAAAAAGAAAGAAAAATCCCCAAAAAAAAATACTTTCATCATCATTCAACACTTTCACCACACTCCACAATTATCACTGCTTTTGCAGAGGTGCTCAGAATACAACAGTTTTTGAAGCATACACATATAAAGATACACAACATATCCCTCCAAACTGCCAATATCCCAAACCCCTCCTTTAAAGTGCAGCATTGTACTTCCCATTTCCAGGACTCAAGTCTGACAAAATGAAAATAACCGGTTTCCCTGAATCCCTTCACTAAATATTACCCTGCTCACACTCCAACAGATCGTCAGGTCCCCAAATACCATTCGTCTCCATTCTCCTAACACGCTCACGCACGCTTGCTGGAAGTTCAAGCCCTTGCCCACAAAACCCCCTTTACCCCCTCTCTCCAACCCTTTCGAGGACGACCCCTACCCCGCCTTCCTTCCCCTATAGATTTATATGCTTTCCATGTCATTCTAGTTTGATCCATTCTCTCTAAATGACCAAACCACCTCAACAACCCCTTCTGCCCTCGGGACTAATACTTTTATTAAACTCCCACCTTTTCCTAATTTCCACACTCCGAATTTTCTGCATAATATTTACACCACACATTGCCCTTAAACAGGACATCTCCCTGCCTCCAACCATCTCCTCGTTTGCTGCATTTACCACCCAAGCTTCACACCAAAATAGAGTGTTGGTACTACTATACTTTCATACATTCCTTCTTTGCCTCCATTTGATAAGTTTTTTGACTCCACATATACCTCAACGCACCACTCACCTTTTTTCCCTCATCATTCTATGATTGACCTCATCCTTCATAAATCCCTCCGCCGACACGTCAACTCCCAAGTATCTGAAAACATTCACTTCTTCCATACTCCTCCTCCCCAATTTGTTTTCCAATTTTTCTTTATCTCAATCATTTGATATCCTCATCACCTTACTCTTTACTATGTTCACTTTCAAACTTTCTACCTTTACACACATTCCCAAACTCATCCACTAACCTTTGCAATTTTTCTTTAGAATCTCCCATAAGCACAGTATCATCACAAAAAGAACTGGGTTAATTCCCATTTTGAATTTGATTCCCCAAAAATATAATTCCACCCCCCTCCCAACCCCTAGCAATTACTTCCTTTACAACCCATCTATAAATATATTAAACAACCATGGTGACATTACACATCCTGTCTAAGACCTACTTTTTAACCCGGGAAGTAGTCTCCCTCTCTTCTACACACCCTAACCTGAGCCTCACTATCCTCATAAAAACTCTTTACAGCATTTAATTTAACTTATCGCCTATTCCATATACTTGCAACATCTGCCACATTGCTCCCCTATGCACTCTATCAAAATGCCTTTTCTAAATCCATAAATGCAATAAAAAACTTCCCTTACCTTTATCAAATACTGTTCACATATATGCTTCAATGTAAAACCTTGATCTACACATCCCCTAACCACTCGGAAACCTCCTTGCTCATCCGAAATTTCCTACATTCTGTCTTAACTCTAAGTCTTTCAATTTTAACCCATACGTACACTTTTCCTGGTATACTCAGTAAACTTATTCCTCTATAATTTTTACAGTTCTTTTGTCCCCTTTCCCTTTATATAAAGGAACTATACATGCTTTTCCGCCAATCCTAGGTACCTTCCCCTCTTTCATACATTTATTAAACAAAAGTACCAACCACTCCAACACTATATCCCCCCCTGCTTTTAACATTTTTTGCATGATCCCATGAGTTCCAGCTGCTTTACCCCCTTTCATTTTACGTAATGCCTCACGTACCTCCCCCACACTTACATTCTGCTCTTCTTCACTCCCAAAAGGTGGTATACCTCCCTGACCAGTGCATGAAATTACTGCCTTTTTCTTCCTTAACATTTAAAAGTTCCTCAAAATATTCTCGCTATCTACCTAATACCTCCATCTCCCCCTCTACTAAACTACCCTACTCTGTTTTTTAACTGACAAATCCACACTTTCCCCAGGCTTTCTAACTTGTTTAACTCACTCCAAATTTTTTTCTTATTTTCATTAAAATTTCTTGACAGTGCCTCTCCCACTCTATCATCTGCTCTCCTTTTGCACTCTCTCCCACCACTCTCTTTCCTTTCTTTTACTCTCCATATACTCTGCTCTTCTTATAACACTTTGCTTTGTAAAAACCTCTCATAAACTACCTTCTTCTATTTTATCACACCCTTTACTTCATCATTCCACCAATCACTCCTCTTTCCACCTGCCCCCACCTTCCTATAACCACAAACTTCTGCCCCACATTCTAATACTGCATTTTTAAAACTATTCCAACCCTCTTCAAACCCCCCACTACTCATCTTTGCACTACCCCCCTTTCTGCCAATAGTCGCTTATATCTAAACCCGAACTTCCTCCTCCTTAGTTTATACACTTTCACCTCCCTCTTACTTGTTGTTGCCACCTTCCTCTTTTCCCATCTACCTCTTACTCTAACGTTAGCTACAATTTAAATAATGATCCGATATATCAGTTGCCCCTCTAAAAACATGTACATCCTGGAGCCTACCCATCAACCTTTTATCCACCAATACATAATCTAAAAAAACAAACTTTCATTACGTTGCTACATCATACCTTGTATATTTATTTATCCTCTTTTTTCATAAAATATGTATTACTTATACAAAATTTCTTTTTACACATAGCTCAATTAAAGGCTCCCCATTGACATTTACCCCTGACACCCCAAATTTACCTACTACCCTTCCATAACATTTTTACCCACTTTAGCATTGAAATCCCCAACCACCATTACTCTCACACTTGATTCAAAACTCCCCACGCATTCACTAAATTTCCCAAAATCTCTCTCTCTCCTTACACTTCTCTCTTCTCCAGGTGCATACACGCTTATTATAACCCACTTTTCACATCCAATCTTTATTTTACTCCACATAATCCTTGAATTAATACATTTATAGTCCCTCTTTTCCTGCCATAGCTTATCCTTCAACATTATTGCTACTCCTTCTTTAGCTCTAACTCTGTAAATGAATGGTTCAGAGAACCGACATGTTGATAAATTAGACAAATGTGCAACTCTTGGGTATCTTTATTGAGGAAACGTTTCGCCACACAGTGGCTTCATCAGTCCATACATAGGAGAAACTTGAAGAACAGGAGGAGAATGAGGTAATCAGTCCCTCAACCTTGAGTCGATGTGTTCAGTCCATCAATCTTGAGTAGAATACGGCAGATGAGCGGAGAAGCAGCTTATAAACCGTATGGCAGGAGAGGTGTAGCAGTCATAGGTAGTGTCACATTTGTTCAATGTGGAAGTAGGTTGTGCCCAAGAATTAGGCAAGCGAAGAATCCTAAAATATTAAGATCCCAAGAAGTTGCAGTGTCTGACAGGTTTGTAAATGAATGGTTCAGAGAACCGACATGTTGAAAGATACCCAAGAGTTGCACATTTGTCTAATTTATTCAAATGTCGGTTCTCTGAACCATTCATTTACAAACCTGTCAGACACTGCAACTTCTTGGGATCTTAATACTTAGGAATCTTCGCTTGCCTAATTTTTGGGCACAACCTACTTCCACATTGAACAAATGTGACACTACCTATGACTGCTACACCTCTCCTGCATACGGTTTATAAGCTGCTTCTCCGCTCATCTGCCGTATTCTACTCAAGATTGATGGACTGAACACATCGACTCAAGGTTGAGGGACTGATTTCCTCATTCTCCTCCTGTTCTTCAAGTTTCTCCTATGTATGGACTGATGAAGCCACTGTGTGGCGAAACGTTTTCCCCAATAAAGATACCCAAGAGTTGCACATTTTCTAAATTTTTCAGCTCTAACTCTAAATTTTTAAACCCCTGAAAACCATCCCATTTATTCCTCTCCACTGAAACTCTCCCACCCCCTTCAGCTTTGTTTCACTTAAAGCCAGGAATCCAGCTTTTCTCATTCATAACATCCACAATCATCCCCTTTCTTACATCTGCACAAAATCCACGCACAATCAGACTTCCCACTTTGACAATTTCTTCTTCTTATTCTTTTTAGTAATCTTTACAGGAAAAGGGTTACTAGCCCACTGTTTCCGGCATTTTAGTTGACTTTTACAACACGCATGCTTACGGAGGAAAGATTCTTATTCCACTTCCCCATGGATATAAAAGGAAAATTAATAAGACCAAGAACTATTAAGATAAAATCAAAGAAACTCAGATGAGTGTGTATAAATAAATTTGTACATGTATGTGTAGTGTGACCTAAGTGTAAGTAGAAGTAGCAAGACATGCCTGTAATTTGCATATTTATGAGACAGACAAAAAAACACAGCAATCCTCCCATCATGTAAAACAATCAAAAGCTTCGTTCTAACTACTTGGCGGGACGGTATACCCCCTGGGTGGTTGCTGCTCCCAACCTATCCTAATTATATATATAATATATATATATATAATTATATATATATATTATATAAAATTTTAAAATTTTTAAAATATTTAAAAATAATATAATATTATGGGGGGCCCTGGTCACGACGGGGCCACGGGGGCTTGACCCCCGGAACTGTTCCGGTAAACTCCAGGTATATATGTTGTGTGTCCCCATAAACACGCTAAGATAACGGGAATCTTGCTACCCCCTTTTACATTTTGGTTATTCATAGACCCACATGCAATATAATATAAACATTAGGTTTTTCTCCCTTTTTTCTAAATACTTTTGTTCTTTTTTTTTTCTTTATTGTCCATGGGGAAAGTGGAAAAGAATTTTTCCTCCGAAAAGCCATGCTGTCTAGGGGCGACTAAAATCCCGGGAGCAATGGGCTGAAACCCCCTTCTCCTGTATAAAAATTTTACAAAAAAAGAGAAAAAGAAAAACTTTTAAAAAACGGGTTGTTAAATGTGCGGGGTTTTTGGGGGATGACAAGAAACAGATATTGCTGATGTTTGAATGAAAAGAAGTTGGATGTCCGGCCCTAACGAAAAAAAGCTGAAGGGGGGAGGGGGTTTCGGGGGGGGAAATAAATGGGATTAAATCTGGAGTATTGAGAGAGTTAGAGAAAGGAAGGGTGCAGTAATGTTTAAATGATCTTTTTAGGGAAGGAGAAAAGAAAATATGAAGTGTAAATTAAGTTTATGGGGGTTTAAAGTAAAGGTTGGAGCGAGAAGTGGGTCTAATAAGCGTGTATGCCCCGGAAAGAAGGAATGCAGAGGAGAGAGAGAGTTTTTGGGGAGATGTTAGGAAATGTATGGGGCCTTTTGAAAAAAAGGAGGGTAATTGTGGTGGGGGACTTGAATGCAAAAGTAGGAAAACTTTTTAGAGAGGGGGGGTAGGTAATTTTGGGGTGCCAGGTGTAAATGATAATGGGAGCCCTTTGATTAACTTTTTATAGAAAAAGGGTTTGGTTATAGGTAAAAATTTTTTAAGAAAAAGAGGATAAATAAGATACACATATGATTTGGGCGAAATGACTAGTTTGTTGTTTGTTTGGTGATAAAAGACTGTTGGTAACTTTAGGATGTACATGTTTATAGAGGGGCCACAGAAATCGATCACTTCTGTTGTAGCTACCTGAGAGAAAAGGTAGATGGGGTACAAGGAGAATAGAAGCATAGGAAGAGAGAGGTAAAAGGTTTATAAACTAAAAGAGGGGGAGTTTTGGGTAGATTAAACACATTGGAGGATAATGGGCAATGAGAGCATAGGCAATGGGTCGAAGAGGGGTTGGGGGAGGTTTAAAAATGTAGTGTTTGATGTTTACAGAAGTTTGGGTTACAGGGAAAATGGGTGCAGGGGGGGAAAAGGGGTGATTGGTGGGAAAGATGTAAAAAGAGTAGTAAGGGAGAAAAAATTGCATAAGAAATTTTTTTTCAAAGTAAAGTGAAGCAAGGAGGGAAGAGTATATGGGAAAAAAAGGAAGTTAAGGGAATGGTAAGCAAGTAAAAAAAGAGCAAATGAAGAGTGGGGGAGATGTTATCAACAAATTTGTTGAAAATAAAAAAAGTTTTTTTGGGTGAGATTAAAAATTAAGAAAGCCTAGAGAACAAAGGGGGTTTTTTTATTTTAAAAATTTGGAAAAGGAGAGTTATTAAAGAGAGTTAGAGGTATTGGGGAAAATGGAAGGAATATTTTGAGGGAATTTTTAAATGTTGATGAAGATAGGGAAGCGGATTTCGGTATAGGGCAAGGAGGAATAACACTTGTGGATGAGGGAAAAGCAGTTTTGGAGTGTTGGGGGGGTTCGTGAGGCATAGGTAAAATGAAAGGGGGGTAAGGCAGCCGGGTGAGGGATAAAAAAAAATGTTAAAAGCAGGGGGGGGATAAGTTTTGGAGGGTTGGGGCAATTATTTAATAAATGTATGGGAAGAGGGTAAGGTCCTGGGATTGGCAGAGAGCATGCATTTTTCCTTGTATAAAGGGAAAGGGGTAAAAAAGGGGTGCAAAAATTTTAGGGGGAAAGTCTGTTGGGTGACCGGTAAAGTGTATGGTAGATTAAATTGAAAGTTAAGAGTAAGACGGAGAATAGGGTCAGATGAACAAAGGGGGCTTTTGGAAAGTAGGGGGTTTTGGCCAGGTGTTTACAGTGAAACATAAAGTGAACAGTATTTAGATAAGGCTAAGAGGTCTTTTGGGATTTTTGGTTGGAAAAGGCGTATGACGGTGATAGGGGGGCAAAATTGGCAGTTGCAAGTGATGGTGAGGGGTAGTTCTAAAAGCAGGGGAAGATTTTTTAGGGGGATAGTGAGGCCAAGTTAGAGATGTGGGAAAGAGGGAAATTTTTTCCCAGAAAAAAAGGGGCCCTTAGAAAAGGATGTGGATGCCCGTGGTTTTTAATAATTTATGGAGGGGGTTGTAAAGAAGTAAATGCGGGGGTTTGGCAAGAGCGTGGATTAAAAGATAAAAAATCACACGAAATGGGAGTTGTACAGTGCCTTTGCTATGACACTGGCCTTGGGGGATTCTGGGGGAGAAGTTGCAGAGATTGGGGATGAATTTGGTTTTGGGTGTGCAAAAGAAAAAATTAAAGGGGAAAACAGGAAAGGTAAGGTTTTAGGAAACAAAAAGATTTGGGAGAAGTTGAATATCAGATTTGGGGGGGAGAGAGTATGGAGGAGGGAACGTTTCGATTTTTGGGTGGACGGGGGCGCGGTGGGTCTATAAAGATGAGGGGAATCATAGAATTGATGAGGGAAAAAAAGTGGGGTGGGGCACTTAGGATTGGGGGGGGACAAAGAACTTTGTCCTTGGGGGGCAAAGAGGGGGAAAGATGGAGTATAGTTTTACCAAGCTCTTATATGGGTGTGAAATGGGTATAAAGTTGCAGCGGGAGAAGGCTGGAGGGAGTGGAGATTCAGTCTGAGGGCAATGTGTGGTGTAATTAAAGAGAAATTCGTAGTTTGGAAGTTAGAGGAAGGTGCGGGATTCCAAAACTGTTGTCCAGAGGGGCTGAGGAAGGGGTAGTTGAGGTGGTTCGGACATGTAGAGAGAATGGAGCGAAATAGAATGACTTCAAGAGTGTATCAGTCTGTAGTGGAAGGAAGGCGGGGTAAGGGTCGGCCTAGGAGGGTTGTGGAGGAGGGGGTAAAGGAGGTTTTTGTGGGTGCCGAGGGGCTTGGACTTCCAGCACGGCATGCGTGAGCGTCGTTTGACTAGAGTGGAATGGTGACAATTGTTTTTATATTGACGTGCTGTTGGGAGTGTGAGCAAAGTAAACATTTATGAAGGGATACCAGGGAAACCGGCAGGCCGGACTTGAGTCTGGAGATGGGAAAAGTACAGTGCCTGCACTCTGAAGGAGGGTGTTAATGTTGCAGTTAAAAAATGTAGTTAGTGTAAAGCACCCTTCTGGCAAGACAGTGATGGAGTGAATGATGGTTGAAAGTTTTTCTTTTTCGGGCCACCTGCCTTGGTGGGAATCGTGCGGTAATGTGTGATAATATAAAAAAAAAAAAAAAAAAAAAAAAAAAAAAAATAAGTTTTTATATATATTTATATATATATCTATTTTTTTTTTTTTTTTAACAAGTCGGGTCTCCCAACGAAGGCAGGGTGATGACCAAAAAGGGAAATGAAAATCCCCAAAAAGAAATACTTCATCATCATCACACTTTCACCACACTCGCACATAATCATGTTTTGCAGAGGTGCTCAGAATACAACAGTCTAGATGCATAAACATTAAAGATACAAACATATCCCTCCAAACTGCCATATATCCTAAAACCCCTCCTTTAAAGTGCAGGCATTGTACTTCCATATCCAGGAATCAGTCCGACTATTGAAAATAACGGGTTCCCTGAATCCCTTCATAAATATTACTGGCTCACACTCAACAGATCGTCTCGGGTCCAAGTACCATCAGTCTCCATTCACTCCTATCTAACCGCTCACGCACGCTTGCTGGAAGTCCAAGCCCTTACCCAACAAACCTCCTTACCCCCTCTCTACCAAACCTTTCGAGGACGTCCCCTACCCCGCCTTTCCTTCCCTATTGAATTTATATGCTTTCCATGTTCATTCAACTGTGATCCATTCTCTCTAAATGACCAAACCACCTCAACAATCCTCTTCTGCCCTCTGACTAATACTTTTATTAATCCACACCTTCCTCCTATTTTCCACACTCCGAATTTTTCTGCATAATATTTACACCACCACATTGCCCTTAAACAGGACATCTCCGCTGCCTCCAACCGCACTTCTCCTGCTGTGCATTACCACAAGCTTCACACCCATATAGAGTGTTTGGTATACTATACTTTCATTTCATTCCCTTCTTTGCCTCCATAGCTAACGTTTTTTTGATCACATATACCTCAACGCGTAGTCCACTCTAATTTTTTACCTCATCAATTCTATGATTAACCTCTTCCTTCCATAAATCAATCAGCGAACACGGGGGGTGTTTTTTTTCAACTCCCAAGTATCTGAAAAAACCACTTCTTCCATACTCCTCCTCCCAATTTGATATCCAATTTTTTCTTTTATCTAAATCATTTGACACCCTCATCACCTTACTCGTTTTCTATGTTCACTTCTCAAACTTTCTCCTTTTACACACATTCCCAAAACTAATCACTTAACCTTGTGCAATTTTTCTTTAGAATCACCCATAAGCACAGTATCACAGCAAAAGTAACTGTCGTCAATTTCCCATTTTTGTATTTGATTCCCCATATTTAATCCACCCCCTCTCCCAAACACCTAGCATTTACTTCCTTTACAACCCCATCTATAAATATATTAAACACCATGGGTGAAATTACAACATCCCTGTCTTGAAGACCTCTATTTAACGGGAAGTAGTCTCCCTTCTTCTTAAACCCTAACCTGCGCCTCCTATCCTCATAATAATCTTTACTGCATTTAATCAAACCTTACCACCTATTCCATATTCTTGCAATCTGCACATTGTACTCTATAATCTATCTATTGCCTTTTCTAATCCATAAATGCTATAAAAAACTTTCCCTACTTTAGCTAAATACTGTTCACATATATGCTTCTATGTAAACACTGATCTACACATCCTACCCAACTCTAAAAACCTCTTGCTTCATCCGCAATCCTACATTCTGTCTTACCTCTAATTCTTTCAATTATAACCCTACCGTACACTTGTCTGGTTTACTCTGTAAGCTTATTCCTCTTTAATTTTTACAGTCTATTTTGTCCCCTTTCCCTTTATATAAAGGGACTATACTTGCTCTCAGCCAATACCTAGGTACTCCCCTCTTTCATACATTATTAAACAAAAAGTACCAACCACTCCAACACTATATCCCCCCCTGCTTTTAAATTTCTGTCATGATCCCATCAGTTCAGATGCTTTACCCCCTTTCATTTAAGTAATGCCTCACGTACCTCCCCCCACACTTACTTTCTGCTTTCTTCACTCCTAAAAGATGGTTTCCTCCCTGTACAAGTGCATGAAATTACTGCCTCTGTTTCTTCCTTAACATTAAAAGTTCTCAAAATATTCTAGCATCTCCCATTACCTCCATCTCCAATCTACTAAAACTTCCCCTACTCTGTTTTTAACTGACAAATCCTTATTTTCCCTAGGCTTTCTTAAATTGTTTAACTCACTCCAAAATTTTTTCTTTTTTCATTAATATTCTTGACAGGTGCCTACTCCTCTCTAATCATTGCTCTCTTTTGCACTCTCTCACCTCTCTCTTTTCCTTTCTTTCTACTCTCCATATACTCTTGCTCTTCTTTATAACACTTTGCTTTGTTAAAAACCTTCATAAGCTACCCTTTTTCTCTTTTATCACACCCCTTGACTTTCATTCTTCCACAATCACTCCTATTCCTCCTGCCCCCACCCTCCTATAACCACAAACTTCTGCCCCACATTCTAAACTGCATTTTTAAAAACTATTTCCAACCCTCTCTTCAACCCCCCCACTACTCATTCTTTGCACTAGCCCAACCTTTCTGCATTAGTCGACTATATCTCACACCGAACTTCCCCCTCCTTAGTTTATACATTTCACTTCCCTCATACTTGTTGTTGCCACTTCTCTTTTCCAATCTACTCTTATTCGGTTAAACTGTAGCTACAAAAACTAAATAATGATCCGATATATCAGTTGCCCCTATATAAAAACATGTAATTCCTGGAAGCCTACCCATCAACCTTTTATCCACCTATACATAATCTATTAAAACACTTTCTTTACGTGCTACATCATACCGTGTTTATTTATTTATCCTCTTTTTCTTAAAATATGTATTACTTATTACCAAATTTCTTTCTACACATAGCTCAATTAAAGGCTCCCATTGAGAAATTTACCCCTGGCACCCCAAATTTGCCTACTACTCCTCCATAACATTTTTACCCACTTTAGCATTAAAATCCCCATCCACCATTTACTCTCACACTTGATTCAAAACACCCACGCAACACTCAACATTTCCCAAATCTCTCTCTCTCCTTCTACACTTCTCTCTTCTCCAGGTGCATACCGGCTTATTATAACACACTTTTCACATCCCAAATCTTTATTTGTACTCCACATATTCCTGAATTAAATTTTTAGTCCCTCTTTTCTGCATAGCTTATCTTCAACATTATTGATACTCCTTCTTTAGCTCTATAATCTATTTGAAACCTGACCAATCCATATATTCACTCTCCACTAGAAAAACTTCCCACACCCTTCATGCTCTTGTTTCAATTAAAGCCAGGACATCAAGCTTCTTCTCATTCATAACATCCACAATTCATCTCTTTCTTATCTTCTGCCACAACATCCACGCCCATTCAGACTTCCCACTTTGACAATTTTCTTCTTCTTATTCTTGTTTTAGTAATCTTTACAGGAAAAGGGGTTACTCAGCCCATTGTTCCGGCCATTTTTAGTTGACTTTTACAACTAAGCATGGCTTACGGAGGAAAGATTCTTTTTTTATTCCACTTCCCCATGGATATAAAGGAAAATTAAAAAGACCCAAGAACTCATTAAGATAAAATCAAAGAAAACTCAGGATGAGTGTTTGTATAATATAAAATAAAATGTGTACATGTATGTGTAGTGTGGACTTAAGTGTATATATATATATATATAATTGGGACCCTGATATTATATTCCATATTGTTAGTTTATTATATTATTTCAGGTCATTTTTTATAGTGTATCTTTATATATGCTTCTAAGCTGATGTCTTGGGCGCTCTGCAAAGACAGGGATTATGTACGAGTGAGGTGAAAGTGTGAATGATGAAAGTTTTTGCATTTTGGGGAATTTTCTTTCTTTTTGGGTCACCCTGACTTGGTGGGGTGGAGGGCAACCGACTTGTGAACGAAATAAAAAACGTCTATACTAAAAATATGAAGGTATTATGGCAACAACTGTTGTGTTGGTTAATGTATTTCTTTCCAAGGTATCTTACCTTTGATGAGTTTTGAGAGTCTTTCTACCTTGGAGACAGCCATCCAGGATTGTCTGGTGATTTTGCCTGCGTCAAACAGACCAGGTCAACATGATCCATCACAGCTAGTTAATCTGTCCAATAGGAGATACTGTCCTGTTTCCTTTGGAAGACTTCTCCACGCTTATCCTAGCAGGTTTTCGTTATCCTTCTGGTAATGTGGTTGAACTGGGTGGGGACACTGATGTTGTATATGGTGTCTTATTGTGTTACCCCTGGCCCATTATGTCCCTGCTTTTCCTGGGGTTTATTTTACACTCCCAACCTAATCTCTCGGATCAAATATTTGTTATAGCTGTTGTTTAGATTGGGACAAGGCCCTCAAGTCCTTTCTATTTATATATTATCATGTATCCCTCTCTCCTTTGCTTCAGAGAGTACATATTTAGGATGCTGAGGCATTCCCAATAATTTAAATGCCTTACTGGTTCTATGAAGGTTATAAATGATCTCTAACTATTCCAGCTCTAATATCTCCTGCTCTGAACTGAGCTGTCAACACTGAACAATGCTCTACACGAGAGAACAAACAATCTGAATCCTATCACCAGTGGCACTATTTATCTTGTTCTGAAAGTTCTTATTTTCCACCCTGTCATTTTCCTAGCTGTTGTAACATTTGCTTTATTATATTCTTTGAAAGAAAAGTCAACTGACATAATTATTCCCAGATCTTTCACATGTTACTATCATGATATTTGATAACCCTCTTGGGTTTTGTATACAGTGTCCCTTCTGAGTTCTTCATTCTTGCTACACGTAAGCAGCTGGAAATGATCACCTATGTAAGTCATGTTCTCCACTGCCCACTGGAAAACCCTGATTATATCTTACAAAAATTTTTTTGTTTTGTCTACCAAGGTGAATTTCATGCTTATTTTGGTATCATCCACAAATGATTCTACAAAACTGTGGCAAGCATTTTTTATCTAAGTCTACTATGAGGATAAGAAACAAGTGAGGCACCAGGTACTGGTGCCTCACTTGGGGTACTGAGCTTCTTAACTCACTTATGCCAGATTTTGCTGTTTACTACTACCCTGTGTTCTGTTGTCAGAAAGTTGAAAAATTTGTGTGTGATCACTCCATAATCACATTTGTCAAATGCCTTTGCAAAATCAGTGTATACCACATCAGTGTTTTGGTTTCCTTCCAACACCTCTGTAATACTGTGTTAGTGGTTCAACAGTTCTAACAAGTATTATCTTCCAGCTCTCAAACCATGCTGGTTTGCTATGCTAAAAAGATATACTGCATATAGATATTAACCCTCTCACTGTTGGTGAGGTAATATTACGGCTTGCAAGCCAGTGCTGATGCCGTAATATAACGCCAAAATTCTAGCGGCTTCCAATCTTGCAGAAGAAAGCTGATAGGCCCACATATGAGAGAATGGGTCTGAGTGGTCAGTGTGTGCAGTATAAAAAAAAATCCCACAGCACATAGTACATAATGAGAAAAAACTCCGACTGTGTTTTTGGTTTAAAACACCGACTTTGTGGTGTATTTTCGAATGGTATTTATGGGTGTATTCTCGCTTTCTTGGTCTCATTTGATAGAATGGAATATATATTACAGAAATAGAGATGATTTTGAATGATTTGCAGATTAAAAGTACCTTGAAACTGAGCTCAAAGTAGCGGAAATGTTCGATTTTTGCTGATGTTCAAGAGTAAACAAATGACGTCACCCTCCAATGTGTGTTCAACTGGCCAGTCTAATACATAGTCATGAATGAGTTGATATTATTTATACAATTATTACAATACTGCAGTAGTCTGCATAACAGTAAATCTTCTATTTTCTGATTGAATAAAAATTCAAAATGGAATGCAAGAGTAATAAAAGAGGGGCCTGGAGAGATGACTAATGAACAGAGAAAATGTTATTTTAGTGCTATGAATGTTTGTATTGTTAATTCTGAATCCTATTTTGAAATTGGCTTTATATGAACTGTGTATGAAATTTGCCAAATTACCAATGTCTGATCACTTTATTGCATAGCTGAAATCAGTAAATGGGCAGTTACTTGTACTCAATCAATAAAACAAATGAAGTTCTAGCCAAATAGTTATGCATTTGGTCGACAGGAACAATGGAATTGGCTAAAAATAGTGCTCAAAGTGGGTGAAATTGCCAATGCATAAATATCGCCAAGATCGCTAACTTCACGAGAGTGTAAATTCATAAGTTTTCCATCAAATTTTGAACTTTTGGTGTCATTACCATCGAGAAAAGATTCTCTATCATTTCATGAGAAAAAATAATTTTTTTTTTTAAATTCTTCGACACTGAGAGCAAGTTTGTGAGCAGGGGTCTCGACAGTGAGAGGGTTAAATCTACTGATAGGAAACCTGAAACCTACTATTAGAAGTGTCATTTGTGATAGGTAGTAGTAGGAGGAAGAGGAAGAAGAGTAGGTGCAACAGCAGCAGATTTGGATTATTAACCCTTTCAGGGTCCATGCCGTAGATCTACGGCTTTACGTCGAGGGTCCAAACCGTAGATCTATGCCATGAGCTCAGTTCACTCTGATAAGCCGAGAGTGGTAAATTTGGGCCTAGATATGAGAGAATACATCTATGTGGTATGTGTACACCACATAAAACAAATCCTGCAGCACACAGTGCATAATGAGAGAAAAAAAACCGAGACCATAATTTTCAATTAAAACAGCAACTTTGCAGTGTTTTTCGTATGTTTTTTATAGTTGTATTTGCGATTTCTTGGTCTCAATTGATAGAATGGAAGGTATATTACAGAAATAGAGATGATTTTGATTGGTTTTAGTGTTGAAAATGGCTTGAAACTGAGTTCAAAGTAGCGGAAATGTTAAATTTTTGCCGATGTTCAAGAGTAAACAAATGACCTCACACATCTAATACAAGCAGCTGGTGGGTCTAATATATGTAGTAGGTTGGTAGACAGCAACCACCCAGGGAGGTACTACCGTCCTGCCAAGTGAGTGTAAAACGAAAGCCTGTAATTGTTTTACATGATGGTAGGATTGCTGGTGTCCTTCTTTCTGTCTCATGAACATGCAAGATTTCAGGTACATCTTGCTACTTCTACTTACACTTAGGTCACACTACACATACATGTACAAGCACATATATACACACCCCTCTGGGTTTTCTTCTATTTTCTTTCTAGTTCTTATTCTTGTTTATTTCCTCTTATCTCCATGGGGAAGTGGAACAGAATTCTTCCTCCGTAAGCCATGCGTGTTGTAAGAGGCGACTAAAATGCCGGGAGCAAGGGGCTAGTAACCTCTTCTCCTGTATATATTACTAAATGTAAAAGGAGAAACTTTCGTTTTTCCTTTTGGGCCACCCCGCCTCGGTGGGATACGGCCGGTGTGTTGAAAGAAGAAAGGATTGATGGTGTCTTTTGTCTATCTAATAAATATGCAAGATTACAGGTATGCCTTGCTACTTCTACTTACACTTAGGTCACACTACACATACATGTACATGTTTATTTATACACACTCATCTGAGTTTTCTTTGATTTTTATCTTAACAGTTCTTGGTCTTATTACTTTTCCTTTTATATCCATGGGAAAGTGGAATAAGAATCTTTCCTCCGTAAGCCATCCGTGTTGTAAAAGTCAACTAAAATGCCAGGAACAATGGGCTAGTAACCCCTTTTCCTGTAATAATTACTAAAAAGAATAAGAAGAAGAAAATTGTCAAAGTGGGAAGTCTGAATGTGCGGTGATGTTGTGCAAATGATAAGAAAGAGATGATTGTGGATGCTATGAATGAGAAGAAGCTAGATGTCCTGGCTTTAAGTGAAACAAAGCTGAAGGGGGTGGGAGAGTTTCAGTGGAGAGGAATAAATGGGATTAGGTCAGGGGTTTCAAATAGAGTTAGAGCTAAAGAAGGAGTAGCAATAATGTTGAAGGATAAGTTATGGCAGGAAAAGAGGGACTACATATGTATTAATTCAAGGATTATGTGGAGTAAAATAAATGTTGGATGTGAAAAATGGGTTATAGTAAGTGTATATGCACCTGGAGAAGACAGAAGTGTAGAGGAGAGAGAGAGATTTTTGGAAATGTTGAGTGAATGCGTGGGGAGTTTTGAACCAAGTGCGAGAGTAATGGTGGTTGGGGATTTCAATGCTAAAGTGGGCAAAAATGTTGTAGAGGGAGTAGCAGGTAATTTTGGGGTGCCAGGGGTAAATGAAAATGGGGAGCCTTTAATTGAGTTATGTGTAGAAAGAGATTTGGTAATAAGTAATACATATTTTATGAAGAAGAGGATAAATAAATATACAAGGTATGATATAGCACGTAATGAAAGTAGTTTATTAGATTATGTATTGGTGGATAAAAGGTTGATGGGTAGGCTTCAGGATGTACATGTTTATAGAGGGGCAACTGATATATCGGATCATTATTAAGTAGTAGCTACAGTTAGAGTAAGAGGTAGATGGGATAAGAAGAAAATGGCAACAACAAGCAAGAAGGTGGTGAAAGTGTATAAACTAAGGGAGGAGGAAGTTCGGGTGAGATATAAGCAATTATTGGCAGAAAGGTGGGCTGGTGCAAGTATGAGTAGTGGGGGGGGGGGTTGAAGAGGGTTGGAATAGTTTTAAAAATGAAGTATTAGAATGTGGGGCAGAAGTTTGTGGTTATAGGAGAGTGGGTACAGGAGGAATGAGGAGTGATTGATGGAATGAAGAAGTAAAGGGTGTGATAAAAGAGAAAAAGTTAGCATATGAGAGGTTTTTACAAAGCAGAAGTGTTATAAGAAGAGTAGAGTATATGGAGAGTAAAAGAAAGGTGAAGAGTGGTGAGAGAGTGCAAAAGGAGAGCAGATGATAGAGTGGGAGAGGCACTATCAAGGAATTTTAATGAAAATAAGAAAAAATTTTGGAGTGAGTTAAACAAGTTAAGAAAGCCTATAGAACGAATGGATTTGTCAGTTAAAAACAGAGGAGGGGAGTTAGTAGATGGGGAGATGGAGGTTTTGGGTAGATGGCGAGAATATTTTGAGGAACTTTTAAATGTCGACGAAGAAAGGGAAGCGGTGATTTCATGCACTGGCCAGGGAGATATACCATCTTTTAGGAATGAAGAAGAACAGGATGCGAGTGTGGGGGAGGTGCGCGAGGCATTACGTAGAATGAAAGGGGCTAAAGCAGCTGGAACTGATGGGATCATGACAGAAATGTTAAAAGTAGGAGGAGATATAGTGTTGGAGAGGTTGGTATTTTTGTTTAATAAATGTATGAAAGAGGGGAAGGTACCTAGGGATTGGCAGTGAGTATGTATAGTCCCTTTATATAAAGGGAAGGGGGACAAAAGAGATTGTAAAAATTATAGAGGAATAAGTTTACCGAGTATAAAAGGAAAAGTGTATGGTAGGGTTATAATTGAAAGAATTAGAGGTAAGACAGAATGTAGGATTGCCGATGAGCAAGGAGGTTTCAGAGTGGGTAGGGGATGTGTAGATCAAGTATTTAGATAAAGGTAGGAAAGTTTTTATTGCATTTATGGATTTAGAAAACAGAAGCAAGGGGCTAGTAACCCCTTCTCCTGTATATATTACTAAACTTAAAAGGAGAAACTTTAGTTTTTTTCTTTTGGGCCACCCCACCTCGGTGGGACACGGCTGGTATGTTGAAAGAAGGAGGAGGATTTAGAAAAGGCATATGATAGAGTGGACAGGGGAGCAATGTGGCAGATGTTGCAAGTACAGTATTTAGAATAGGTGGTAAGTTACTAAATGCTGTAAAGAGCTTTTATGAGGATAGTGAGGCTCAGGTTAGGGTGTGTAGAAGAGAGGGAGACTACTTCTCGGTAAAAGTAGGTCTTAGACAGGGATGTGTAATGTCACCATGGTTGTTTAATATATTTATAGATGCGGTTGTAAAAGAAGTAAATGCTAGGGTGTTCGGGAGAGGGGTGGGATTAAATTATGGGGAATCAAATACAAAATGGAAATTGGCACAGTTGCTTTTTGCTGATGATACTGTGCTCATGGGAGATTCTATAGAAAAATTGCAAAGGTTAGTGGATGAGTTTGGGAGTGTGTGTAGAGGTAGAAAGTTGAAAGTGAACATAGAAAAGAGTAAGGTGATGAGGGTATTAAATGATTTAGATAAAGAAAAATTAGATATCAAATTGGGGAGGAGGAGTATGGAAGAAGTGAATGTTTTCAGATACTTGGGAGTTGACGTGTCGACGGATGGATTTATGAAGGATGAGGTTAATCATAGAATTGATGAGGGAAAAAAAAGGTGAGTGGTGCGTTGAGGTATACGTGGAGACAAAAAACATTATCTATGGAGGCAAAGAAGGGAATGTATGAAAGTATAGTAGTACCAACACTCTTATATGGGTGTGAAGCTTGGGTTGTGAATGCAGCAGCGAGGAGGAGGTTGGAGGCAGTGGAGATGTCCTGTCTAAGGGCAATGTGTGGTGTAAATATTATGCAGAAAATTCGGAGTGTGGAAATTAGGAGAAGGTGTGGAGTTAATAAAAGTAGTATTAGTCAGAGGGCTGAAGAGAGGTTGGTGAGGTGGTTTCGTCATTTAGAGAGAATGGATCAAAGTAGAATGACATGGAAAGCATATAAATCTGAAAGGGAAGGAAGGCGGGGTAGGGGTCGTCCTCGAAAAAGTTGGAGGGAGGGGGCTAAGGAGGTTTTGTGGGTGAGGGGCTTGGACTTCTAGCAAGCGTGCGTGAGTGTGTTAGATAGGAGTGAGTGGAGACGAATGGTATTTGGGACATGACGATCTGTTGGAGTGTGAGCAGGGTAATATTTAGTGAAGGGATTCAGGGAAACTGGTTATTTTTATATAGCCGGACTTGAGTTCTGGAAATGGGAAGTACAATGCCTGCACTCTAAAAGAGGGGTTCGGGATATTAGCAGTTTGGAGGGATATGTTGTGTATCTTTATAGGTATATGCTTCTAAACTGTTGTGTTCTGAGCACCTCTGCAAAAACAGTGATTATGTGTGAGTGAGGTAAAAGTGTTGAATGATGATGAAAGTATTTTCTTTTTGGGGATTTTCTTTCTTTTTTGGGTCACCCTGCCTCGGTGGGAGACGGCAGACTTGTTAACAAAAAAAAAAATGCTGATATTATTTATACAATTATTACAATATTGCATGACAGTAAATCTTTATTTTTTGGTTTGAATAAAAATTCATTATGTGAATTAAAAATCAAAATGGAATTCATTTGTAAAACCTGAAAATGTAACTAATGAACAGAGGAAATGTTAGTTTAGTGCCAGGAATGCCTGCATTGTTTATTCTGGACCCTATTTTGAAGTTGGAATATTTTGAACTTTGCACTAAATTGGCCAAATTGCCAATTTCCAATCACTTTATTTTGTAGTTGAAACAGCTGAGTTGGCGATTTCTTGTGCTCAGTTGATAGAATAGAAGTAATACTAGTAAAATAGCTAAGAATTTGATCGACTGGAATAAGGTAATTGGCCTAAAATGGGAGTCAAAGTCGGCAAAATCGCCAATGCGTAAATATCGCTGACACATCAAAATTCGCGAGAGCAAAATTTCGTCAATTTTCCATCAAATGTCGTGCTTTTTGTTTTATTACCTTCAGAAAAAGATTCTCTACCATTTCATACGAAAAAATAACAAAATTATTTTTTGAAAATTCTGTGATACTGGTGCGCACTTTGAAATTTGACCTCTGGACCCTGAAAGGGTTAACAGAGGGGAGTTGATAACCCAAGAAACCCTGTGTGTGTGGTTTAATTTCATCTATGACCCTTAGGTTTTTCTCCAGGATGTGACCTAAAACAGGCAACTAACCCTAGTTATCTATTTACTAAATCCAGGACTGAACCTAGGTGCCTTTGGTTGTAAAATATTTATGTAAATTGATCTACAGTACTGATGTATGCATAAGAACAGGTTTTTTAACTAATTTGTCATTTGAGATATGCATAACTTTCTAAAAGTCATCAATTAATGTTTGCAATATTATTTTGCAGACTAATGCTACTCAAAGTATTAAATGTTGTAATCCTAGCAGTCACATACACTGTATAAACTTTTGGAGAATGGATAAAAATGTTTTACAGCTAAAGATGACAGAAACCCAAATACGTATGTTCTTTCTTTCTTTCAACACACCAGCCGTATCCCACCGAGGTGGGGTGGCCCAAAAAGAAAAAGAAAAAGTTTCTCTTTTTAAATTTAGTAATTTATACAGGAGAAGGGGTTACTAGCCCCTTGCTCCTGGCATTTTATTCGCCTCTTACAACACGCATAGCTTACGGAGGAAGAATTCTGTTCCATTTCCCCATGGAGATAAGAGGAAATAAACAAGAACAAGAACTAGAAAGAAAATATCAGAAAACCCAGAGGAGTGTGTGTATATATATGCTTGTACATGTATGTGTAGTGTGACCTAAGTGTAAGTAGAAGTAGCAAGACGTACCTGAAATCTTGCATGTTTATGAGACAGAAAAAAGGACACCAGCAATCCTACCATCATGTAAAACAATTACAGACTTTTGTTTTACACTCACTTGGCAGGATGGTAGTACCTCCCTGGGCGGCTGCTGTCTACCAACCTACTACCTAGAAATACGTATGTATCTCTGCTAATAGCAAGTCTGTCATATTTTTCTTATATGATAAATTTTATTTCTTTAATAAATAAAACTTTACTGGCCAGTACAGTTAGGCAATGTATATACTTTATCATGATTTCTGGGCAAAGAATCGAGCTTCTGTCATTCCTTGTGTAGAATAACCCACATGGGTTTAGTGTTTTACGTAAAGGAAAAAAGTTTTTGAATACCATCCATAGAACAATTTCAAAAGAACTTACCATTACATCTGTAGTAAAATTTATTAATTTGGTTTCTGCAACTTCTGCCAGATAAAATATGAAAAGAGCAAGTTGTATATTATATATGCAGCAATTCCAAAGGACTGTCTTTCCCTTTGAATTAGAGAGCTAATTATCAGGCTTCACTGTGTTAAGACTTCGTCACATAAGTGATCAATGACAGCTTATCTTTTCTAACCTTAAAAGTAAATGTGAACTAGTTTCTATTTAAGTCTCACCTCAGCATAAACATGAGTCTTCAGGTTCACCTTCTGGGGGTGTCACTTTAAAAGAATCCTTGTTCATCGTCTCTAGTTCTTTCCGAGATCTGTTTGAGTCACAAAGTTGTCTTGCTATGTCAGCAAACATTTCTTCTACACCTGCACCAGTTTTGCACGATGTCTTGTATATTCCAGATATAAGGTTATGACACTGTTCACTGCAATAAAATAGAAATTTAAACAATACTGACTAATATTTTGTTAAGTCATCATAGTATGAGTACAATGATAAATACAACACCTCTTCTTAATTCTTAAAAAGTAATCTTCCACTAAAAAACAGCATAGACAAAATTTTCTTAATATACAGTATCTCCTTGCAAACTCTAAACATTACCTCATAACCAAGGCTCAATTAGCCATTTTTTATTTTTTAACACACCAGCCATCTCCCACCAAGGTAAGGTGACCCAAAAGAAGAAACACTCTCAACATCATTCACTCTATCACTGTCTTGCCAGAGGTAGGCAGATACTACAGTTCAGATGCCCCTCCAAACTATAAATATCTCCACCCCTCCAGAGTGCAGGCACTGTACTTTCCACCTCTGGTTTCCCTAAATTCCTTCACAAAAGGTAAACCTGCTCACACTCCAACAACTCGTCAAGTCACAAAAATCATTGCCTTCACTCACTCCTATCTAACGTGCTCATACATGCATGCTGGATGCTACATGTCTTAATCTAGCTCTCCAATAGTTGTTCTTTTTTTACTCCTTATACTGTACAATAGTGTCTCTTCACAAAATAAATCTCCCATCCTTCCAGGGCCTTAAGGGACAAGTTTGCTTGAAAACCAGAATAAATCCCAGAGAAGGTGATAATGATGTTATTTAATTCATGTAATCCAAAATAAAGTTTTAGAGATATCTGAAATGTGAGAAAGCTACTGCTGAGTATAAGGGTAAGTTTAAAACCATCACAGGATTATTGAACATTATTGGAAGGTTGCATTAATGCTGCACATTACAAAGCTAGGTAGGAAAACTGCAGCAGCCCAGCTAGTCAAATCATACTGGTAGCTAGACTCAACCCATACATGAGAAACTTGTACATATATTATGCATACAGTACAGTATGACAAAAACTGGTAATTTTAAAAATACTTTTAACAGATATTTTAGCCACAGCAAGTTTTATCAATGTGAGTGAAAAAAAATACATAAAAACTTTCCCTGCTCCAAGCGTCATTGAAAATTACCACTTGTTGGCTGATGCCATTGTTTACCTACATACATTATGTTGCTATGCCCATCTTGGAGCATACAGCACCAGTATGGAACCTGCACCTGAACAAGCATGTTAAGAAATTGGACAAAGTGAAGAAGTATGCAACAAGGCTTCTTCTTGAGATAAGGGGCATGAGCTATGAGGAGAAAACTAACAGAATTGGACCTAATGATATTGTAAGACCAAAGAACCAGGAGAGGACATGACAGCAACATACAAAATACCAGGGGGAATTAAAAGGGTAGACGGATAGGTTGTCTGAGAAGCGAGAAACGGGAACTCAGGGACATGGCTGGAAGTTTATGTCACAGATGAGCCACAGGTATGTTAGGAAGTATTTCTCCAGTCTCTGAGTGGTCGGAAAGTAGAACGATTTTGGTGAAGAATTGGTGGAGGAAGGCTCCACACACAGTTTTAACCATTTCGGTGTTGGCCCCATTATATGATGGCTCAGAAGCCAGTGTTGGTCCCGTAGTACAACGCCATGAGCTCAGCTCACTCAGATAAGCTGTAAGTGTAAATTTGGGCCTAGATATGAGAGAATGAGTTTATGCAATAAGTGTGCATCATATAAAGAAAATCTGCAGCACGCAGTGCATAACGAGAAAAATAACTGCGACAGTATTTTTGTTTTTTATGGTTGAAGTCTTGGTTTTTTGGTCTCAATTGATAGAATGGAAGATATACTACAGAAATAGAGATGATTTTGATTGGTTTCAGGGCTGAAAGTAGTTTGAAATTGAGCTTAAAGTGGCAGAAATGTTCAATTTTTGCTGGTATTCCAGAGTACACAAATGGCATCACTTGTCCCATACATTTCCAGCTTGCTTGTCTAATATGCATTTAGTAATTCACTGACATTATTTATACAATTATTACAATAATGCAGTAGTCTGCATAACAGTAAATCTATTTTTTGTGCAAGTAAGTATAATCATGGGGGAGTGCTAAAACCATAGGATTATACAGCACATGTGGGGAGGGGGGATGGAAGATATTCAGGCTCAATTCAGGGAACTGGAGCACAGATCCAATTCCCTAGATCAAGAGTCCCTCACCCGTGTCAAGGAACCTCCTTTGAGGGGTTGCGTGAATAAAAATTCAAAATGTGGGGCTTGGAGACCTGACTAAAGAACGGAGAAATTTTTTGTTTTTAGTGCCAGGAATATCTACACTGTTTATTCTGGACCCTATATTTAAATTGGCAATTTTTTAATTTTGTGTGAAACTGGCCAAATTACTGATTTCTGATCACTTTATTGGGTAGTTCAAATAGGTAAATAGGCAGTTTCTTGTACTCGATTGACAGAAGAAATACTAGTGAAATAGTTATGAGTTTGGTTGATTGGAACAATGGAAGTGGCCAAAAATAGGGCTCATAGTGGGCGAAATTGCCAATGCGTAAATGTTGCCGAGATCGCTAACTTTGCAAGAGTATAATTCTGCAAGTTTTCCATCAAATTTTATACTTTTGGTTTCATTGCCTTTTTTTGAAAACTGTTCGACCCTGACAGCAAGTTTGAGATTGGGGGTCTTGGCCCTGAAAGGGTTAAGAGCAAGTATGATATGGTCCACAATAGGTAAATAGGCAGTTTCTTGTACTCAATTGACAGAAGAAATACTAGTGAAATAGTTATGAGTTTGGTTGATTGGAACAATGGAAGTGGCCAAAAATAGGGCTCATAGTGGGCGAAATTGCCAATGCGTAAATGTTGCCAAGATCGCTAACTTTGCAAGAGTATAATTCTGCAAGTTTTCCATCAAATTTTATACTTTTGGTTTCATTGCCTTTTTTTGAAAACTGTTCGACCCTGACAGCAAGTTTGAGATTGGGGGTCTTGGCCCTGAAAGGGTTAAGAGCAAGTATGATATGGTCCACAAGGTTAAGAGGGAGTGAATCTAAAGAGTGGTAAGTTAAGAGGCAGGGCCAAGATCTGAGAATCAACCCCTGCAACCACAAGTAAGTGATTATCAACCCCTTTTGGGGAAGGGAAAAGGATCAAAATGTTAACACCAAAAGGCCACACAATTTGTTATGGTTCCTTTGTTTAGCATATCTGTTTAGGTGGATTTGAAGGTACATTAAGGTTGTAGGTTGGTAGACAGCAACCACCCAGGGAAGTACTACCGTCCTGCCAGATGACTGTGAAACAAAAACCTGTAATTGTTTTGCATGATGGTTTGGATTGCTGGTTTTTTTTTTCTGTCTCTAAACACGCTAAGATAACAGGATATC
This sequence comes from Cherax quadricarinatus, assembly GCF_026875155.1. Taxonomy (NCBI): domain Eukaryota; kingdom Metazoa; phylum Arthropoda; class Malacostraca; order Decapoda; family Parastacidae; genus Cherax; species Cherax quadricarinatus. Next base: position 52,125,815 of record NC_069406.1, on the reverse strand, counting down.
TTTGCTACTTTCCTACTAACACTTT